>WHYT01017255.1:83789-112447 GCA_009806455.1 Tetrax tetrax
CACCCCCCAGCCGTCCTCCCCGAACGAGACGCGTTCTGCGCACGCGCAAAGCAGCGAGGTGGGGGAGCAGAACGCTCCCTCGCGCAGGGCATGATGGGCAATGTAGTTCCTTTCGGGAGGTGTCAACCTGCGGGGTCAGTGGGCCGGCTTCCGGCCGCTGGACTACAACTCCCAGTGACGGGTTCGCCCGAGGCGGGTGGTTGGAGCCGTTGCTCCTTCGTTCTTTCGCTCTCCTGCGATGTTGAACCCCCCCAGGCCTGGGATAGGGGACTCGGGGGTCGTTAGCCGGGCGTAAGGAGAGCTGGCGGGAGCTAGGCCGGGCACCTGAGGGGACTCCGGCCTAGGGCACCCCGCTCCCCTCCTGCCTCAGCGAGTGACCTCCCGGTGGGGAAAAACCGGTCGCACGGCTTTGTAACGTTTCCTGAAGGCGCTGAGGGCAGACGGGCAGCGAGCCGACTGCTCTTCTGGGCCGATCTACAAGGAAAAGCAAGCGTTAGCAGCGAGGGGCTAAACCCCTTGTGGGATAAAATTTGTAGCAGTGGGAAGTCGGCAAACATCAAAAGCCGTTAACACAAACACAAATCTGACGCGGCTTTATAGGCCGTTTGCATTTGGCCTGTTTTATGAATAACGCTGCTACTGACTTCTATGTTTGCAGCTGACAAGGCAGCAGCCATCGACTTCGGCTTCATCTTGCATAAGGAATTTGACCTTGAACCGTTACCCGCTTGTCTCTGCCACTGTCTGGAATACAAGAAAATGGAGAAATGCTCTGGATGTCACTTGAGGTGACCTGTGCCAAGAAACACATCTCCATCTCAGCACGCATCCTGTTTACAGTGATGTTAAGAGATTTTGGAGTTTTTATCTCTTACAATGCAAGTTTCTGTTACGTTAAGCACCTGCGTAATTTGAATCCTTTTCAGGATTCCTCCTCAACAAGGCAATTTGTTTCAGTAAGAAGCAGACCGATTCATTCCCACAGCCTCAAACATAATCCCTGGGCTATGGGACACATTAATACTGTGGCAGCGTGCCACCTGCTTCATTTATTCACTTGAGATTCAATGCTGCTTAGTCCCTGGCAAATGGGCTCTTTGTGCAACCTCCTGCGGTAATGTAAAAGGTCCCCCACAGGAATTTGTGCTATTCAGTAGAAAATACAAAGGGGAGGGTTGTAAACACTCTGATTAGTGTTGGAGCACGGAGAGATTGTCTTCACGACATATTACATAAGCACCCAACTTCCAATTTACCCCTTCCCTTCCAGAAGAAACAGCTTAACAGCAAGGGCTTACTGGTGTATTTAACTTAACAGGGCAGCTAATGTAATTTGTTGGTTTTGTGGGTTTTTTTTTTTGTTATACAAAGGCTGTGTTACTTGCAGCAAAAGAAGAGAGAAAGGTTACTTCAGTAACATCCCGTAGTAATTCGAGATGATTGCCTGTGAGGATCCCCACTTGAGGCCCTCAGCTCCGAAGAATAAGTATTATCAGAGGCTGCTGCCAACACAAGTTCACACACAATGGGCCCATCAGCTAATGAACCCAGAATGAATCTTCTCCCATTTTTTGAAGACTACAAATGAGTGATTGTTTGCAGTGCTGACTACACCAATTTACGGCCATGCGAAATACACCCTCCGTGCCCCACACTCACTCTGTAAATTCTTACTGCTTTAAGGACAAAGTCAAGCAATGACTCTGCAGTGGCAAGATCTCTGCTTTGAAACTCAGTCTTGCTGATGTACTGGAGCCTCATAAATATAATAAAATAATAATGGAGGGGAGCTTTAGACAGCATTTTGTCAGCAAAAAAAAAAAGGGAAAAAGGCAGAGCTGGGTGAACGAATGAATAATTCCTTCCCATTCCCTCTCATTTATACTACCACTTCAAGAAAACCAGTTTTGGGGTTAGAGTTTGTCTTGGAGAGATGGGAGTCTATGTGGGTTGTACTATTCTGGGATAGCTTTAGACACACTACGTAATTCTCATTAGCAATAAAGGAATACACAGCAGTCATAAAGAGGTGCAGCTTATGAAAGCCACTAGGCACATACAGAAACACACATGAAAAACAATGAGAGCCTGAATATACAATGGAAAAGCTAGAAAAAAATAGATTAGTTGATGTCTTTGGGAAAAAAAAAATATCAGTTATTCATTAGTATCATCACACAACAGGAGAGAGGCAAAAGAGCTGTGTAACACTGAACTCTGCTTAGGTACCTCCCCTGAGTGTTATGGAGCCACATCATTCTAAGATCTTTGCAATAAGAAGAAAATTTAAAAATACTTAAGCAACAAAGAGTATATTAAAAATGCTTTTTGTCAGCCTTGCATCCTAAGATTTGTCTGAAAGGGATCTGAAGAGGGATAAGAAGATAAAAGGAGCTGGTCAGCTGCAAACAGGTTGCTGGTCAGTACACTTGTCTGGCCGTGCCCTGCAGGCACCTCACCACCATGATCTGTCCCATCTTCTCATTAAACTCTTCTGGGTGAGGGGGTCCCCGTGCTGCGTGCATGGAGATGTAAGTGCCAGCCACTGGAGAGAGGACCGTGAGTCACAGGGGCCTGTGCGTCTCGGGTGCCTGTGGCTGGAGAGACGGAACACATGCGCGTTGTGTGGGTCTGTGTGTCAGCGTGTGATTGCCAGCCAACAGCCAGCCAGATCAGCCAGCCAGCAGGAGAGGAGGCTTGGGAGCTCACTGTCAAAGTAGCTGTAATTTTGGGATGGGTACTGGAGAAATCATGGTAAATTGTTAGAGATACAAGCAGTTTGTTTTTTTTTTTTTAAGTACTAGATGTGAAAATCCATTAAATGAACTAAAAGCAAGCCAGGAACCCTAAGAAATGATAGGAACGCAATGTCTTGTTCTGGCCATTGTACTCTCTCTGCATGGTGTCTGCTTCTGAAATTTAGGAGCAACAAGTGCCTGTGGGGAAAAACAAACAAAAAAACCAAGCAACTAAACAAAAACCTTCTCCACTTTTGGAGAAAGAGAAACAAAAGGCCTTCAGCCCCTTCTCAGTCAGAACCCCAACAGATTAGAGATCAGTACAATTTCTTGTTCCATGAATTCCCTTTTTTGCATCCCTTTAAGTTCAGTGATTTACAATTCTGTCTCAAAGGACACTGATAAAACTGGCTGATGCTTTACCTGGAAGAGATTCCTAGCCAGAAGAGATTTTGAAATAGGTTCTTAAGTATTCTAAAGCACATACATAGCTGATGGTTTGCTGGTATCCAGATGTAGGCGAATAAGAGTCCCCAAATTGTAATTTTTTCTTGCAAAATGAGTTAAGACTAAATAAACAACTTTCCAGAATTGTTAGATTGATCAGAAAGAACATTTTGACTATTAATAAAATTCTATTTTATTAATTTATGTAAAGAAAAAACCTCAAAACTACAATTTTTTTTTTTGAAAAAAAAAAACACTGAAGAGTTAATTCTCTGTATTATTCCATCAGTTTAGACCAGTAACTGTTACAATCTGCTTCCTGGTAACATTGCCCTGAGAAAATCCCAAGAATGAAAACACACAGACCAGTAATATCTTTTTATTAAAATACCTCTTAAAACACTCATTGTAATAAAATATACTGGGTGTTGCTGTATGACACTTGCATACACACAACGCTCACAGCAAGCTCTAGACAGCATCAGGAATTACAAAAAATGAGGCAAGCCCCACAAAGAGTGCATCCTCACTATCTGCTCTCAGGCCACTACACAGACAACTGTACTCACATCTTTATGCCGTTCCGCACAGTGTTTGCTGGACACCTGTTAGGCCAGTCCTCCCTTCCCTCCCACTCCCCACCCTTGCTGTTCCCTTGACTTGACCTCACAGTGAAATTCTGATGATGTAAAGGGAGACGGTGTCATAGATCCACGGGGCAGCAGGTGCCTGACCAGAAACATCAGCCCTGTTTTTCCCCCAAGAAGATTCTGAACTGCCATAATGTTTCCAATAATTTCACACTGCAAGAATCCAAAACATGCTAATGGCCTGTAGCAATGCTTACTATGTCTCCTATCTTGGTCAGGAATGATGACGCATCACCCTCCAGCTAAAAACAGTCACAGCTATTCTAACATATTCTTTCTCTCCATTCATTTGAAGAAACTCAAGGAAAGATAACGTGAATTGTCAAACACAGGAAGAAAAATTCCTTCATGATAAGCTAAGTTTTTCTATTCACGTCTATGATTTTTTTATCACTTAACTGCAAGTTTAAAGTACGAAGGCATTCCATTATCCTTGTTCAAAACAATAAACATTCATCTTTCAAGTACCTCTTCATAGCTGAAAAAGAGACTAAAGAAAGTAACATTATTTCACAAAAGTCCATTTTTTAATTATTATTATTTCATCTTATTGAAAGAACTGTATCATGAGAAAGATGAAAAAAAAACATTCAGGCAAACTTTTCAATGAAATAAATTTAAAATTACTGCTTTCATTTGTACATGGTACAGATAGAAGTAACTAGAAAACAGTTTAATCCCGCTAGACAGTCAGTTCTTTTTTGTGTGTGCATATGCATATATGCATTAAAAAAAAAAAAAATCAAGAAGTTAGAACCCACATCATTATAAATACCAAAAGCTGATCACACACTATTTTTGTACTTAGTACCATTATCAATGGAGCCCTAACCGGGTCATAGTAACTGTTATGTAACTGTCAACATATTAAAACTCTTTACTTAGAAAAATGGACGATGTTCTAAACTCAGAACATCCTAACTTTGCCTTTGCAGACACATCTTCCCTTTCTTCAGTGATATTTCATGGGGCAAAAAAAAAAATGTTTTGGAATAAATATTCGCAGCAAACTACTAAATGGGAACATGCCTGCTGCCAAATGCTCAACTGGTAGCCCTCTACCACCTGCTAGTTCATGTCACTTCATTCTTCTTTATTCATTTAGTCACTAAATCCATAATAACCTTCCATATTTCCTTTACTTGACTGAACATTCAGGGAGTGAGCAACCCTAGAGAAGAGTGCAAAAGGAGGGAGATGAAACTGCACTTAACAGCTTTATTTTGGTATCTAAGAGAAAACTAAAAAGATTTTTTTTTTTAACATATAAATTATGCAACATAGGCTCCAATGTACTTACAAGAGCAAGGCAAATGAAACTTGGAAGAACAGTGTCCCATACCTAGTGTTCTGGTGGACAGCCCTTCTGAGAAGTTAGGATTTTATCCATGACAGCCCATGCGATGAACTTGAAGAGAAAGCATGAATTTTTCTTTTTCTCCAAATACCATTTTCACAATAGAACACTAAGCTCAAAAACTGGAAGGTAATAAAGTTAAAAAAAGAAACCTAGAAACTAAAAGAACAACCACTGCCTTCCAACCTAGCAGCCATTTAATTATTTGTTGAACTTCGACAATGGAATTCTCATTACCATATTCTTAAGGTTTCCCTACTCTAAACTATAAGATATAGTACTACATTTTGCAGGGAGGTTGGACTAGATGACCTTTAAAGGTCCCTTCCAACTCTAACTATCTTATGATCCTATGATTTTGAAAACCAGTATAGTCAATACTTTCAAATCAAAGCAAAACAATCACAACAGCAAGCATGAGCACAGCTGTACCATTTGAGCAGAAAAAAAAAGAAAAATAAACCTAAAACGTAGTGTTCAAACTTCTACTAGTTAGCCTTGCTTACATTAATTAACAAAAGAAAAAAAAGTTTTCAGATTTTATACATCTTTTTGCAACCAGGTATGTTTAATTGCAACCAGTAGGCACTCCATCAAAATGCAGTATTTGCAATCCTCATCTCTTTAATTGAGAGAGATTACTTTGGCCTCAATATTGCTATAATACAATTTTCCTGCTTCAAAACATGCAGTTCATACATTTTACAGTTTTACTGCCGTAGTCGATGCATTCTGGCCCAATACACTCACAGCAGGCGTTGTGAAACCATCGATACTTGGAAGCTCCCATGGACTCGCAAGAGATCTTGCACTGATGTATTGACATGCAGTCATCAAAATACACCACAGTACACATGTGTTCTAAACCAAAAGGGGGAAAAAATTTGGTTTAGAAGGCCTTAACAATTTTTTAAAGGTTAGTTAAAAATTAGTTAAATGTGCAGCTTTTGAAGTAGGATTGCAAATCATCATGACTATGAGGCATAAGGAAAAAAAGGTGATAGTGAAAGCAGAGAGAAGAGGCAAGGAGCCAAGGTACAATCTATCAACTTCAAGTTTTCAGTGTCTGCAACTCAACCTGCTGTCTGCTCTCCTTCTGGATGAATTTATTTCTACAGTCACAGGCAAGAATGTTTTTGGGTTTTGTCCTTCAGTTATGAGGGACACTTTCTAAAATGCAAGGACAGGCTATGCCAAAATAACAAGCATGTGTCCTCTGAAGGTACTATCAAGATATCACTTTCACAGCTGCCAGCAGTTACTATGTGCTATCAGGAAAAACTTCAGGATTACAGAAGTTATTTAAAGAACACCAAAACCCACTTTTTAAAGTGTAAACATTTCCCCCCCACCACCCCAACTCTACAATATTCTTCAACCACATGAAATCACAGAGCTAGAGAATCCCATTTTCCTCAACTTGAAATTGCAGTTTTTTCTTCTTTTTTTTAGCAATACCACTAAGATTAAGAAACTCCTTCTGCCTAAGTTTTAACTTTATTCTTCTAACATCTATACAATTCTTGACAGGCCAAACTTGAATGAAGTTTGGTGTTGCAACCTCAAATTGGAGCTGAGGCATTCACAAAAACATCCATCCCCAGTCTACTTCCAATTCTCCAAGCTGAGAGATTCTAACACCATAACTTTGTTCATCCTCCAAAGGACCTTGCCTGCATCACACTTACCCCCGGCGTGACTTGGCACACTTTGGGGAAAAGCACAACTGAAAGCTGTCTGCAAACATGGATGTCTCACTTGCACACATTGGAGAGATTTGTGAGCTGGAGATGTCAAGGGGCTTTCTAGCCTATTACTACTTATGGTGTGTGGATCCAGGAGAAATATACTGACCTACATTCCTTTAACTTAGAAAAATGTGATCCATATGTAAATGGTAAATCAAGACAATGTTTGGGGTTTTTTTAATGATTATGGAGATATGGAGAAGGGTGAGTGATCAAAGGACTGTCAGAGCAGTATATGTTAACCACAGAATTTATTCAGTCTCTTATACGTGAGAAAGTCTCGGAAGTCTGAAGTGCACCAGAACCTCCCCTTCAAAATACTGGTGTCCCATCAATTAGCAGCCTCAGAAGTATACATATCTCACGGCAAGCTCTTACGGTAAGGTCCAAAGGTGAGTTGAGGTCAGCAAGGGTCTCCATCACCTTACAAGTCATCAGAACTATGCAGTCGGTTTCCCCAGTACCAACAATAAATGATCTCTGTGGTGCCCATGCTTTTGGGCATGTGACAAGGGACAACGCAACATACAGGAGATCACAATGTACCAAACAGCTTTTTTTGTGGACATGTCCTCCTCCTTGACATATTTGCCTACCCTTTTAAGAATTATCATTTGTTAAAACATGTAGGAGGGAGCACTGACCACTGTCAAACTATTTTACTACTAAACAGCTGCGAGAAGGTCACAGGACACCATGCCACCCCACTAGAAGCAAGAGAGTATTCACTGCCTGTTCTGGTTTTGCTTAGTGAGGGGGGCCTAAGGTGGTGGCTTCTGTAGGAAACTGCTGGAAGTCGCTTCCCTTTGTTCAGTGGACTCGACCGGGCCTAGGGCGGACCCACTGCTGGCCAAGGCCGAGCCAATTGGGAGCAGAATGTCCCGTGATAGCGCCTCTGCAATAATGTATTTAAGAAGGGGAAAACAGAAAAAAAAAAAGGAGAAGAGAAGATGTGACAAAGCTGAGCAAGGGCAGAGGCCCAGAGGGGGAGGCGCAGGCCTCCGGGGCCTTGCAGGCCTCACCCTCTGGCCTCTCACCAGGCGGCCGACTGGGCCCAACTCAGCCCGGTCCGGCAGCAAGAGGTGGAGAGGAGAGGAGATGGGATGAATAACGGGAAGAGATCCTGAGAGGCTTCTGCCACCCTGTTGTGAAGAACAAACTTTTCTTGTGAGAGAAACAGCTGCAGACGCCAAGGTCAGTGAAGAAGGAGGGAGAGGAGTAATGTGGCTCCTGGCCAAGATTCCCCTGCAGCCTGTGGTGACGACCATGGTGGAGCAGGTTGTCCCCCTGCAGCCCATGGAGGTCCACGGAGGAGCAGAGATCCACTTGGAGCTTGGAGCCCGTGAAGGACCCCACACCGGGGGAGGTGGATGCCTGAATGTGGCTGTGGCCCGTGGAGGGCCCGCTGGGACCGCCGTTCTGGAGAGACTGCACTCCGTGGAAGAGATAACCTACGCCGGAGCAGTTTAACGAAGGACTGTGGCGTATGGGTGGGACCCCACACTGGAGCAGGGGAGGGATGTGAGGAGTTCTTCCCCCAACTGTGAAGCAGCAGCGTAAAACAACGCATAATGGACTGACCGCGACCCCCATTCCCTCTTCCCCCCTGTGCCGCTCGGGGGGGAAGGTAGATAATGTTAAGCTCGGGAAGTGGGAAGGGTGGAGGAGGTTATCTTGTTTCTCTGTCTCATTATCCTGCTAGTTGTAGTAATAAATGAATAGTTTTCCCCAAGTCGAGTCTGTTTTTGCCCGTGACGGTAAGGATTTCTCCCTGTCCTTATCTCAAACCTCGAGTCGTTTTTCTTAAATTATCTCTCTTTCTTAAATTATCTCTCCCTGTTCTCTCGGAGGGTGGGGGGAGTGAGAGAGAGACTGCGTAGTCTGGTCCGGATCGGGGCTGAACTACGACACTGCCTTGTTCAAGGTCTGAACCGATGTACGCGTCTTGTAGACACCACATACAGTGCAACAGGCAATAAGGATCTTGGGAGGAAGTGCATACCCACAGCTGAAGCAGTTTTCTGCTCCCAGAAAAGCTGTGCTGTGAGTAAAGTCGCCGTTGTCCAAGAAATCTTGGGGTACCTGAAGTACCTGCTGGGAATGTCAATAATGTCAATAACGTTCTTTGTGGTTGTCTTAGTCCTGTCCCATTCTTGGTACTTCTGTTTCTATGACCCCTTATAATAAAGCCTGAGGGACAGCAACCAGAGAAAGAGAGTTCTCAGAGAACAAAACCTCTGCCTAAAACCAACCAACATATCTACAGCTTCAGTAAGGACACTCTAGTCACAGAGGCGAGGAGGAAAGGGCAAAACAGAAATGTACGCTATGGTACCCCATGCAAAGAGTGGCCAACCAGGTATACAGCTAAAGTGCTCAGCCAAAGCTGAAAAGTGGTAGGGAGATGCAGCCACCAAAGCCCCAAAGCCACCCAAGAATCCACCTACAGGCCATACAGCAGCTTTGACTTCTTATGGAGAACACACGAGGGTTTGGCAACATTTCCTCACCAGCAACAAAAAGCTCAGATTGTCAGAGTCCCAAGAAGGAGCACACACCATCCGTTCCCAGGAGGCCCAGACACTCCCAGGTATCTGTCTCCCTCACTCCTCATAGGAGGTTTTCAGTGGAAGGGTAGGGTGTGAGAAAGTAGAGGCGAGTCTCCAGGCAGCACTCCTCATGAAATCTAAGCGCCAGTAAGTGTCTCATCGGTCATCCCATTCAGTGCTGGCATGCAAGCACTGGAATCTTACAGAAGCCTCTCTAAGACATACTCATACTCTTTGTACTCTCTTGCTTAATTTCAAATCAGTCCTTTTATACCTTTTTGGTAGTTTTCTTCTTGCCCTTGACCTTACATCCTACAGGTAGGGTCAGTCTTAGAAGGTGTCAGCTGGAGGCACAGAGCCACTGCCTTGAAACAGGCAATCCTGGCTAATCCAGAAAGATTTCCTGCTGCAAAATCAGCTTTTGAGATACCATCTCCATCTAACTTGACCTAGTCTCTGGATCAGCTTGAGAATGAAAAAGGACTCAAGGCTCTCTCTGGAGAGTAGTGGAACAACTCTTTAAAACCAGAAGTCTCCAAAGGATCACCAGAAGTGTTCACAGCTATCATGCTGATCACTGGACTCCGACTTGCAACACACAAAGGAAAGCCTACAGTAGGTCAGGAAAGCTTGTCAGGAAAGTTGTGCACACTGAGGTGGGCTAGCTGCTCCCAGCACTTGCAGGCTGTCTTCACCTTAGAGAATGACCAGTCCCCTCTGTGTTAGGAGACATCTGTATTAACCTTCATGTTAACCTCATCTGTGACAGCCTCATCTGTGTTAGTACCAGTTTAGAAGTCCTGGAGAAGCCCGCTTCATCAGCTAACGCCTGCCGAAACTTGAAATAAACCACTTCTGGAAGAAAAGCCTGTGATTTCTAGGATGTAAAGATCAACGACACTGAACTGAGAGACTGAAGACATCTCTTGGGGGGCAAGGAGGCTGGAGGATGAGCAGCACCAGGCCCATAACCCTGTCAAAACCAGATGACAGTAGTCAGGTCCTGTGAAACTGGAGAGACTGGTCTCCTCAACCACTCTCCCAGGACTCAAATGGGAACCAAAGCCAGACCTCAACCTTAGTAAGGTGGCCGCGACATCCAAGGACCTTAATCTTGACTGGCTGGAGAGCGGAGAAGGAAGTTTATTTCCACCTGCACACAAGCCAAAAGGATTAACTCCTAGAGGACCAGTCCAAAAATGCTGTGAAAGGGAGAGGACAGACTGTACACGGCAGGCCAGAGCCAGCAGTAGATCTGGCTGGTTCCCAGTAGCTCTTCTAAGCAGCTGGAGGACATGCTCCCTGCATATGCTAACAAACTGTTTCTGAAGTCTCACTCACTCAGAGACTTGCCAGGTGTGAATGAGTCAGATTGGCCCAGGTGCACTTTGTCTGTCACAGGACACTCCTGCTCCCGTCCTCGGCAGGGTCTGTGTGCCCACGTAGAGGCTGAATTACTGAAAGCAGGAGAGTTCCTTGTCTCAAGCATTAAACATCTCTTTATAGGCTGCAGAAAGAGAGTTACACAGGGGGAAAAAACCACATACCTACAGGCTCAGCTGGGATCTTGGAGAGTATTTAAATTGTTTCACAAACCTAATTACACAGTCATCACTTGGCTCCCTCAGTGTAGATAAAAAGGATGTTAGTGCACTAACAGCTCTTTCATTTGCATTTTGCCAATTTTCACACAGTAAGGGCTGCAGACCACATGTGGGGAGGGAGGGGGAAGGAGCAGCAGGAGACTCCCAGCTACATAGCCCCCCCTTTTTTTTTCCCTCCCCAGAACGTGAGTTTTTCACCTTTTTTCCTCCCAATTCATACTCAGTGAAGACTGTGTGGGAGGAAGAACAATTAAGTCTAAATTCAAAATGCCCAGAAGAAATGGACTCACGTTTCTATCAGGCTTTGCTATGATACTGTCTGTGCTGCGAGATCTGTATTGGTGCACTATAAAGGAATTTAGCAACTCTGAGAAGGTAAAACAATGCAGTTCTTGTAGACAGGCATTTTTCCTTAGCTTACAAGATGAAAAAGCTTTCCCAGATAGTGACAATTCCTTGTATGCTGCCTTTGAAGTTGAAGGTGCTAAGTTCAGTTGCCTGCTGGTCTGTTTATTGGCAGCTCTAAAAGTACTTTAAAAAGGTAATTGTCCATCCAGCAACCGTATCATTTTATGCCAATCAGAACTTATTAAAAGCAACAAATAATAATAAAAAAAAAAATCCTCCTAAAGTACCTACAGGGGTAGATGTCACATTACTGCATTTCTATCTCTCCTCTACCAGGCTGGCACTGGAGGAGAGCAGAAGCGCAGAGCTGACACCATCCCGTGTCACCAAGCAGTGTAAGTCAGAAACTCTTAACTACAACACAGATTTTGTTTCATCAGTTGCCAAAAGATTATCTAGTTCCCCTCTCTCTCTCGCCAACATCCTGTCATCATCTGAAACAATTAAGCTTATTTAAACATCTGAACTCACAGTTCAGAGCTCTGAGGGTATCAGCTAAAAGTAAAGCAAAAAAATAATAAAGTATAAATGTAGCTCTAGATTAATAATCATCACAATCCTCTCTGAAGTAGCAGCTCAAATGCCAGAAACTACTGATATGAAGAACTACAGCAGCTCCAGCAGTGCACACATATTTTGGCAGCTAAAACGTTAAAAGTCAATTCACAGGAGGAAAGGGAAGACTCTCATTAAGATAATAACGGGGAAGTTCAAGGTCTGGCGGCTGAGCTTGCAGTAGGCTGGGGCGAGAAAGGAATGCTTTATATCCCACCACACCCCACCTCCTCCCGGATCTACAGCTGCCCTTCCCGGGGCTGGTGGCTTCATGCCGCTCAGGCACGAAGCTTGCTGGGTCCTGTGGCTGGTGCTGCTTTTCCCAGCGCCACCCAAAACTGCATGGGGCAAGCCTGACACCCTGGACTAGCTTAACGGTGATCCTTGCATGAACGTGCATTGAAATTAAAATCAGAACTGTGTTACATGATGTGACAAGGGGTATTTATAGGCACAGGCTTTCCAAATTTTGGGATGTATTCCAGAAGACAGCACAGAGGCTACTGTTCCCTTACCAAAATCTACCTCTCATTAGCCCCTCTCCTTTTACAGGAAATGCAAGAAATAGGCTGCTGCTGATACACCATGTTGGAGTGAAGCATGCAAGAAGCCACATAAGAACCACAAAATGAAGGAGGCACACCATTGTAAATAAAACATAAAGCATCTGTGTTTCTGCTCAAAGAAATACTCTTTCAAATCCCTGAATGTCACAGCCTTGAAGACAACTGCTTAGGAAGTCACCCAAAGGACATCTCCCTTTACAAGATCTGCCCTTAAGCCTAGCAGCATTTCTGGGGAGAAGGAAAAGGTAAAGAGAAGGAGTTTCTTCCACTGCAGGCTAAGCTTCTATTTACTGCAACCGAGCATGGACACATGCACACGCACAGACCCACCCTCTGTTACAGCGGTTCCTCTAACACATGCTAGCTTGTTAAACCACAGGGACTCGACCGTGTGACTGAACTTTGCATGGGCAAAAGCCATCAGACTCCAGCAACTTCCTGGGTTCCCTCCCTGTGCCCATGCTCACTAGGCTCTTTAGCCCTTGACTTACTACCCTTCCACCTTTTGGTTACTGCTTCCCTAACGAACTCATCAAAAACAGTATTAGAAACAACGTCATCCCATGGCTCACACAACATCCAACACAAGAGGTACAATTCCCCAGTCCTCCTTGCTGAATCTATCCATCCAGTCTAAACCTCCCCTGGCGCAACTTGAGGCCATTTCCTCTCGTCCTATCACTTGTTACTTTGGAAAAGAGAACAACACCCACCTCACTACAAGCTCCTTTCAGGTAGCTGTGGAGAGCAATAGTCTCCTCATCTTCTCCAGATTAAACAATCCCAGTTCCCTCAACCGCTCCTCATAAGACCTGTTCTCCAGACCCTTCACCAGCTTGGGTTCTTCTTTTGGAAGAGCTCCAGCACCTCAATGTCTTTCTCGTAGTGAGAGGCCCAAAACTGCACACAGTATTCGAGGTGTGGCCTCACCGGTGCTGAGCACAGGGGGACGATCACTTCCCTACTCCTGCTGTGGGTTTTCTTTGTCCGTGTTGTTAAACTCAAAACTCCTCCACACCCTTGAGATGCAACTCAAATTCCAAGTTTAATCCAGAACTATCATTAGCCCATCCTGTTGGTATGGTAGTAAAGGACTGTCAGGGAACGGCCATCTGGGCTGCAGTACCTAAGTACAGTGGGATATATTCAAGATTGTTCCAAGCATAATTTTTTTTTCCCCAAGTATAATTTACATCTTTAAATACTGTAGTGTTTGCACACAGGGTTTTTTTGTGGCTTGCCATTTAACATGGCTTTCTGCATCATTCTCATAATGGCGAGCAAGCGTTTTAGTAACGTCAAAGACATATGAATGAAATGCTTTCTGACCATCTGGTTTCCCACTTCTGGAATTAATTTATTTTTCTAACATGCCTTAACCAAAGGAAATTAGAGAAGTTGCCATTATGGTCCCATTTAATCAACAGCAGTCCTATTCAGAAACACAACTTGGTCAAAGGTTCACAGCAGTATGGAAAAGCAGCGTGTCCATCAATTAGGGTATCTTTCATGGAAAAGATAAAAGAGCCATCACGACAGCAACATTTGGGGTTATGAATACTTAAAGTGTGTGCTGGGAAGGAAGCAAAGCATTAATTACACTAATAAAACAAATCAGATGCTTTTTTTTTTTTCCCCTGTTAAGCAGCCACTTCACTATGAACTGTTTGAGATTCTTTTAAGTCTGACGTAATGATTTGCTGGGAAAAGCATTTCAGGTTTAGTATGGAAACCAAGAAGCAGAGAGTATTTTTCTTATGCCACTGCTGTCACTGCCTCAAACTTCTCATCTTCCCACAAACAATATTCTGAAGTCTGTCCTCTAAACTAAAGCTGATAATATAAAAAACTTGATATAAAATAAGAGAAATGAATCCAGAAGCTGAACCCTTGCCCCCACATTGCTTATTTTTAAGACTGTTTGTCACATATCCTTCCTCAAGATAAAGAGTGATCTTGCTAATCTTACTCAGGTTTACTGTTAATCCTGGATTCCCTACAAAATGTCCTTCTAAAGAGTTCAAGTTATGCCAGCTCAGATGAAATAAATAATGGTTTATGGCATGTGGCATTCTCAAACCTCTGAAGCCACGTGATTCAGTTGCCTACCTCTGCACTGATACATGATTTGGATTCATTGTTTGATCTTTTGATCTGTTCTGTCTACAGGTAACTGCTTCAAAGTCAAAGGAAACACCGTGCCAGTGCACATAAAGTAACGTGAACAAACCGGCTCCTGCCACAGGAGGAATTATAGAGATAACAGACTCATGCATGTGGTTCAGCGTCTCCTAGGGTCATCAGACACTTTAACACCATCTTCCACGTTCCTCAACACTTTTGCCTCACTCCTTTTCCATGCTCAAAATTAGGCTGAACTTTTTACATTTTTTCACAGGAAAAGAAGCAGCAAGCACAGACAAGCACAGAATATGCACCGAGAAGGCTCCTAGAAGAGATCAGAGGAAATGTGAAGAATTTATACAATACACTCATTACCTTTGTCACTAGAGTAAGGTGCGTGGACATTGTTGCTTGGAACAGAGACATTTTGATGCTGTGGCTGGTTCACCGTTTCTAAAAAGGAAACAAGGTTCTCATGGTGCGACAGTTCTTCTGCCACAGGGAAGGAAACGATATTCCAGTTCAGCTGAGTGTCCCCTTCTGTCAGTGCCCGGAAAAGAGAAGGGATTGGTTCATGCAACTCCTCAACAGTGCTTTTGGATGTTGGAGGTGTGTCACTGTAATTGCGAGGATTGCACATACCTGCAGAGGAATGGAACAGTGAGTTACATGAAACTCCCTAAACTCTTCTCCTTGGAACAGGTGGGAATATTTAGAAAGTTAAAATGGCTTTTTTTTTTTTTTTTTGGCCAAGCAGAACAGAGTCCTTTTATGTATATGTCCTACTCTTCACTCAATAGCAGGAGTGCCACCAAATACAGCAGGATGAGCTTTCCATAATGGCAGGTTTCAGACCTTTGCAGACTTCCACAAAACACACCTGCAACTTCTGAGATCAAAGCGAAAAGAAAAACCTCATCTACATGGCACTTCCCTTTTTATACTACCATTACAGTTTAGAATATAAAGAGTTCAACAAAGGGTTTGTTTCTCCTGGGAAAAGAGACAAAGCACAGCATAATCAATACTAGCATAAATCTGGAATGAAAGCTTACAAGTGAAGGAAGATAGTATCTTAACAAGTCCTGAGGTACACGAAACTTTTGATCACAATTCAAGTATTTGATCTCATCTGCTGCAGCAGTGCACCAGATCTTATTAGTCGTCTGCCAGAGGTGCAAAGATCAATATCAGGAGGGAGCAAGAGTCTAAATTACTTATCTGCTCAGAGAGAGATGAGGCAAATCTTGTTTTGCTGCTTAGTTGGAGGGGTCACTACAGGCAAAATGCTTATTTGCTGGTTACCTCTTCCTTATTTTTCAATGTCTTTTGTGGTACCTTTTTTGAAACCTTGTAGTCCTCTCTACCACTTCCTACAAAATGCTTTTGTGATGTGCAATGCAGGTGCTGTTTCTTCATTAACCATTTAAAAACTAACATTTATTACCAGCAATGAAACTGAAGGGTACCTTGATTTAATCCAAAAGTTCAAACGACCAAGATAAAAAAAAAAAAGTTGTACCTGCATAGGTATTTCAACTCAGAAGCCATAAAACACTATTAGAAGTCACCTGGCAAGAGACAGACAAATCCATTTTCCTTATGTACATCTCGATATTATTTTGGATAGTTTTACAGATACAGTTAGCCAGCTACGGCTGCAAAGCGCACCACTCCTTAAAGTCTCTTGTTACAAAGTGGTATGGGACATAAATGTTCAAAGTCTACCTGCCCCACACATCCAAAGAAGCATCTCTGCCCTGCAGATACATTAGGACTCCCGCTTCAGAAATCGTATTTAAGTAGAACCTTACACAAACCCACAATCTTTTCAATCTAAGCAGATGGATTTCCATAATGAACAAAACAGAACGAAGTTCGCCCATGATGATCAGCATGCAATCTGGCAAATCTTAAGCAAGTGGTTAGCATTACCAGCATTTAATAATAGGAATAACGTAAGGTGTGTGTTCCTACTAAAAAGTGAGCCAAATATTGGGTAGAAAAAAAAATAAGCCTCTCTTCCAAACAACATCAGTTCACACTAAAAAATAATTCCACTTATGCAAACTTCCTACTGTGAACAATTATTTTCCTACTCATCTCATCTAGGTTTGTTTTTTACAGACATTCCTGGACTCACTGCTTTAATCAAAAATTTCTATCCTTGCATTATCGCCTTTTAGTAAGCACTTTGAATATTCACCCCACAATTGTAATACAGGATGCCCACATAAAATTTAATTAGGAAAATACCAAACCCAGTAAGAGTTTTGTACAGAGACATCAAGAGATGTGTGCTTTAGTTAATGTCATCGTATTAATGCTGTGAAATAGAAACCAGTAAGCCTTTTTTAGAGGCCTCTTGTCAGGTTGGCTTCACAAAATAAATTTCACTGATAAGATGGACACATAGGAAAGAATAACATCACAGTTGTTTATCAAATTATTGCAGAATGTGTACAGTTCGTGTGCATGTCAATATGAAAATATTATCTTAAGATAGTACCAAGAAAACATTGCCCATAGTTTAATGGGTAACTGCTCGTTCCACAAAGATCCTTCCCTCTTACTATTTTTACAGTATTTCAATTCTAATAATTATAATTATACATAATAATAAAAATAATTATACAGTAGCTTTGGTTAAAACAAAAATAAAAAAGCTTAACTTATGAGCACCTGGTAAGAAACAAGCACATATATGTTGCTGCTTTGGAATGGATGAGAAGATGCGAAGACACACAAATGGGCTATTGAAATGATGGAAACAGACAAGCCTTTACAGGAGGGACTAGAAGAGCTTAACAGAAAGCTTAGAAAAGTACAGGAAAGAGGAACCTGTTGTTGTACTCCCTCCTTCAGTGTCTTTGTCCCTGTCAGAGAAGGGAGAGAACATCCACACAAACACAGGTCACAAAGCGACCAGAAGTAGAATTAATGCTGGAGGGTAGGATTTAATTCCTGACCTCAGAGAAAAAAAGATCTGAAAGACATGACAACCTATATGCTTTTACATCAGACTTGATCACTCTATAAAGAGAATTAAATATCAGCTCAAGTACCAGCAAAGAACTGTCTCCAGGAAGCTGGATATGGCATGCACTCCTGTTTGCTCATTTGAATAAGGCTACAGCAAGGATGACCCTGCAACGAAGGGAAGAACAACAACTTCTGAATAGGACCATGCCATAGAACCAGGAAGGTCTGAGGTACCCACATAACCACCAGGAGATATTTTAGTTTACTCAGTACTGGGAAACGGAACCTAAAACATTGTTAACTTCTCTCCTGGATAACACTATGGGAAACAGCAGCAGAACAGTGAGCAATCTACAGATTTAGGGGAAAAAAAAAAGAAGTATGGACTTGGCTTTTTTTTCTTCACAATCCCAGAAGGCAGGTTCTTCCTCTCCCTAGAGGAGATGAGCACACTATGCCTTGCTTTCTACAACAGATAATGGTTCTGAACTAAGGAAATAACCTACTACCCTGTTCCTCACCCCTATGACTGAACAAGACAACAGCACACTTTAGTATTACATTACAGAAATCAAGACGATATCGGAATGGCAAAGATGATGGAGAAAAAAAAAGAGATAGAGGTATATATTTTTCACTTTTCAAGGAGCCCACTAAAAGACTTCAGATCAAATAGGAAAAACAAATGCTAGTGTCTCTTTCTAAATGTGTATCCTTCACATGTGCAGGGGCTGAAAATACTCTATGCCATTGGGAAGACTCACGCGTGTGCGGGATCGCGCCACTCCACTGTCCAGTGAAAGATACTAATGTAAAGGTAAACTAGGCAGGACCAAGGAAAAAGCAGGATAAGTAAGAAAGCATACTGACATCATGACAGAACAGGAGAAGCAATGGACTGCACTGAAAAGAGCATTTTGAATCTAATAATCTTAATGAATTCAGAGAAGACCCAGCCAGCCAGAGAAGCAGAGAGCAGGTACAACACTCAAGACGCATCCTTTTCATGGAAGCCAAGTAGATTTGGAGTGGCAGCAGAGAGAGACTTACAGCAACCACGGGAGGATGAAGCTTTCAATACATTCAATAAAACAAGAGACTGAACCAGAATACCTCTTTCTTAGGCGGGGACAGCATTCACTTGCAGAAATACGGAATCTCTGAACACTACCTGACAGTAGTAATGCTGTTCTTGTTAAGACTGTCATCTAATCCTACAATAAGAACTTGTATGCCTCCTTCTTACCCTCCACAAAGAGCTCTTTTTGCACATAAAAGAACGATGAAAACGTTGGGCCGTGCACATTTACTACTACTCCCACAGATTCATGAAGGAACTCAAACCTAAAATTGCCCCTGTGTGCTGTCAATCCACTTCACAATTAGAAACCTCCATACAGCATTCAATCCCATGAAGCAGGTGCTGCATAGTTTCCTCCAGATGACAATTCAAGGAGGAGTTTATGTTTTAGAAACAAAATCACCAGTCAGTTTCAATGACATTAACCAAGCAAAATCTGGACTACCACCATCCCCCGTTCCACAGAGCAGATACAGCCTTCAGGTGTTTGGTTCCCCATAGCAATTTATTCAGTACCCACAAAACGAGCTGTAAGATGTTTAAAGCACAGATTCTGTCCCGATGTTCTACTTCTGTTGTAATACACTGAGCTCAGCACGCGGCAGGAAGGAAGCAATTTAAAAAAAAAAAAAAGACAAAGAAAATCCCAACAAAACGCAAACTTACCAACACAGTCACAGCACTCGTCCCAAAGCGTGCCCAGGCAGAGCATGCACTCCTTACAGCAGGAACAGTTCCCTTCCCCAGGGCGGCACTGACACAGCTCCTGAAAACAACAGAAACTCATTACACCACAGCAACCCCAGATGTAAAACGCCAACACGGCACAGCAATTCCTCCTCAAGCCGCAACTCAAATTACGGCATTAAAAAAGCTTAGTACGCTAATACGGGGAGTAAACCATAAAATAGTTCCAGCCAAAGAACCAATCTTAGTTTACAAAAGGATCTTTTGCAAGTTTGTGGTTTTGTTGGTTTTTTTTTTTTTTTTTCCCAAAAGGTAACTTTCTAAAGACAAACGTGAAGTCAGTATTTAAAAGAAAAATACCCCTATTTATGGGAAATTAATCCTACTCATACATACTTCTATGTTTGCCTGAATCTATAAGTTCTTTGAATGTTTTTGCCATCACAACAGGAAATTCAAAGAAAGATGTTTCTTTATATATAAATAGTGTCCGTATGTTATAATTTACCTAAAAAAGGAAGCTACAGTAAGCCACGTGTGCACACTCCAGAAGATGCACGACGTCTACCATCACACCTATTTGTGGATTCTAACAGGAATTTACTCTGTTAAGGCATCTGACCGCAGGATTGTGTGCATCTCTGAACACTTGTTACACACTGCTCTCTATTTGCAGTATTAGTGACCAGATTTCCCCTGCCCCAGGTCCAGCTGATTCATTTTTGCTATTATGAAAACAACCCTCTCCCTCCTCCCCCCCATAATTGACACCTTGGGATACTTCCAGCACTTCTGGAGCCTCTAAAAAGTGAAATGGCAGGCAAACGCATTTTTCCTTAACCATTCCTAAACTAGAAAAATGGAAAAGGGATGGAAGCAAGAAGACAAACCTTTCTCTTCACGCTACCTGAAACTGGAAGTGCTGGTTTAGCAGTCCTACTGAAGACACTACGCTTGTGGACATCAAAGCATGGAAATAGCCTACAGAGATGAAGGAAATCTAAAAACCAGGCGGTCTCCTTCCATCTAGCTCAAGTCCATACTAGTAATTCCAGTTCAGTCAAAAGACTGTGGCTACGTGATGATAATATATGAGCTTGAATTACGCCATAGTGCAAAACAGGGACAGCCAAGAAGTCATATTTGGTTGTCCTGTCTAAGAATTTGGTTTTGATGACGTCTGTCTAACTATCACATTACACACAACTGGTGAGAAAACAGAATCCCGCTACTGGAAACACTGACCACGGGATCCTTCCCACCCCCAGCTTTACTGGAAGAGCCATCAGCAAATCTCTGCTGTGCACTGGACCAGGGAGATGACGATGCCAATCCCCGCTCTTTGATCCCGTCCTCCAGAGGCAGGGAGGGGACACAGCACAGCGTGGTGGGAAGGCACACGTGGACAGGAGGGAAGGGCAGGAAGACAGTTTTTATTTGGCATGAAATTCTCCTAACCTGGAGTCACCACCCGAGGCTCCACCTCAGCTAACCACAGCTGTGTCAGGGACACCACACCTTACAGGCAGACACAAACATCACCCGCCAAAGTCTTTCTGTAGCGCCTTGGGAAGAAGCCAAAGGGGCAAAACTCCACTTTTAAAGTAATTCTTTGCCTCCTATTATTAAACATCAGGTGGGTAAGAAAGGAGGCATTTTTACACCAAACATCAGTGCATTTGCTAGGCAAGGCAAGGCGCTGAGATGCTCCTGATCGTGTACAGCCCTCATTCTCTCTTTATTCTGCAAAGCTGGCCACTGTAAATGTCCACAGCCTGTTGAGTTGCACAAGGGATTGCTCCTCTCTCGCACCAACTCAGGCAGGCCCACAGAAGACCGAAGAGCACGCTTCAGAGGGTGAGGTCACAGCAAGGTCTGGCTGCAGACAGGGCTTAAGAATACAGCAAAGGAAGCTTCAAGGCTCCCAGTTCTGGACTAAAACTGAACAAATCCCCAAAGCAGCTGCAGATGTATTAGCACGGTGTAAATTCATTGACCTGTTATTTTTCCATTCACTTCATCCCAGATCACAAACCTTCTTGAAGCCAGCAAAAAAAAGCAGATTCACAGACTGTTGTGTGTTGTACATAATGCTGAGAAACGCTGCTGCCTGCAGTTTAATGTGAACTGTTTGCCCTGCTGAGTGATCAAGTGTGGACTCCTGCTCCACATGCATTTCTGCAATACGCAGTCTTAGTAAGTCTTGAATTTTTATTTACAGAGTGGAAAACTACCAAGATTTTTTAGTTTTTCATCCTCAAAGTTTATTAATGTCACCTATTACTATGCTGTTTCCAAGTGAAAGATGAAAAACAGGCTCATTAATAAAATATACAATTTTTTCCACAGGAGCAGACACCACAAACTTAGAAAGATGACTTATGTGAATGAATGACACATTTCTAAAATATTTATCTTACTGTTTGATAAACAGATTGTGTCAGCCTTGAGAATAAAAAGCCTGAATAAAACAACTTTAAAACCAACCACGAGTAAGTACTGTTACCTTGGCCAGAGAATAGTATTAATATGTACTAGCATTAAAAATATCCCACTTATTTGTTCTTCAACAGTAAAGCTGGACAAACAACTTCACACTTATTAAAGACATTGCAACACCAACAGGTCAGTATGTGGGAGGAGGTGATTCTCTGTAAACTATTAAATGTAACATATGAACCAAAGCCAGAAAACTAACTAAATTTAAGTTGTTTCAGTTTAATAGATTGCACTGTGTGAGTCTAAGAGAAAAGTATTCTCACTGAATTAACAGTAAATTATACATTTGCAACATAACTTTAAAAATTCTGCTTAGCTTCAATACGTGTAAGCACTAGCTTGGGATAGCATCACTGTACCTACCAGCATTTTAACAACTTTAGTTTTACAGGAAGGGGTTATGAGCAGTGTAATTTTTAAATTTTATTTACTATTTTTATTTTTTTAATTTTTTTTTTTTTTTTTTAACTTGGGAGGGGGAGAAGGGAAGAAAGAGCAACCTAATTAGTTTTCTGCACAGTTCTCCAGCTCCCTCCTTCCCAGAGTTTGCCTGTCTCTTCAGGGCAATAACTACATGTTTTTCCATATGTGTGTTTGCACGTACATGGTTTCCTTAACCACTCTCGAGCCCAGCCTGACTCATCCGCATTGGATACTTGTACAGGATACATCTTTTTAAAAGAATGCTTACATGAGACGTGGGTGAAGCGAGGCAAAATGAGAAACGTTCCTTGTTGATAGCTGGGGGTGGTGAGGCGTCAGTGGAAGAAAATATTACTCATAAGTGAACTTGGCAACTTCCCAAGCTGAACTACTGGAGGTGCATCGGAGAATGTATTTTGCTAGGCAAGAAATAAGCCTCTCAGTCTAAAAATACAGCATTAAATAGGAAGCAGGCATGTCATACAATGAAGATATTTCTGCTCCATAGAGCAAATAAAGATTTTTACAAGGTATTTTAACATCTGCATGCTTTCTTGAAACGACAGAGACCATTTTCTCAGTGCAGTGAGAAACAGGACCTGAAGGCATTGGCAACATCTTCGCAAACTGGAAGAGGGAGCGAAAGAAAGAGCTAATGTTTTTTTCCTAGAACACTTTAATAACAGAAAATATCCTGGAAGCAAACCAGACAGAACTGTCTTGTTAACCCAACTGCATCAGGTATTGCAGCTACAACATACACATTAAAAGTAATTTTTAGATGCCTAAGCCCTGAAGTTAAGGAGTGGTGTTTATTTCATACCACAGGGCTAAAGAGTCTTGGAAATCCTTTCAAGCTGACAAGTTTGTACACAAGATTAACAGAAGGTGAAGACAAAGATGAAGAGAGATTTTAATCAGAACGATACCGCACCAGCCAAGGTGACTGCAGGCGTGTAGCGTTCGGGAGAGAAAACTCCGTATTCTCCGGAAAACAAGCCCTCTTTCCAAGGATCTGAAATCCATGCCTGAACTACAGCACCCTTTGTTTCCTACATACCGCAGTAGTTTAAAGAGGTGTTACAGATGAGGCAGCAAAGCTTGGCTTCCAGCACAACACGGACGTACCAGCCCAGCCTGACTACTGCAGGTCGCTCTGCACCACAAGAGCCAGCCTGGGATTCGTCTCAAACCCATTTGCTACGAACAATTGTGGGAATGTCCCATCGTACAGGTTTCTGTCTTCAAGGATTTCCTCCACATTGCAAGGACACAATACGTGCCTCCACTCCACCCAGCGAGCATAACTGGCCTTCTCATCTCCTCCACATATGGAAACATCAAAACAACCCATGTGTCCAAGTCAACAACAGATTTGCTAGAGTAAGTACTGCAATATGCACGTCGCGTGCAACCAGGGCTCGGTGGCCTACCTGAAAAGCAAGGTAACAGCCAGTTATGGACTTCAATGCCCCAATCCCAGAGACACAGGAAGGAGCTACATCCAAAGCCTTCATGGGAACTAATCTTGTGGTCCCACTCTGCCCACACTCCTAAGTCTTCTCAACAACTCCTTCAACTACAGGGAGCCAAGAAGTTTTTCTGGTGAAAGCTACGCTTACGCAAAGAGATGTCTGATGCTATTTTCTTATAGGTCTTTGCTTACAGAAAAACAAGAAGTAGATTACAAGAGCACCAATAAAGCTAGAGCCTCAGATGTGAAAGGAAAACTGAATGCATGCGAGTTGTTGATCTCATGCTCTGTTCTGGATCTAACAAAATAAATATTTATGTAGGGACCACCCTTTAGCAGAGCAGCTCCGAAGGAGTGGCAGTAATGACTGTACTGACTTCTAGCCACACTGGCAAAAATATTTATGCTAACTGCATGAGTTTTGAGAGAGCAGGTCTTTTGTCTCATTACGTCTCTACAACAGGCAGATGACAAACATTCACATTCTGTTTGCTCCCCCAGCTGTCTCCGAGTGACATTATCTTGGTTTCAAGCCATGGATTTTACCAAACTAGAACAGTTATAAAAACAGATTAGGGAAAAGTGGCATGTGATAGCCAAGCAACCTCACTCAACACAACATTTTATTTTCTAGTTCAGATTTCTCCAGAAGAGTTTAGAGGAGGAAAAAAACCACACAGATATACTCTCCTTGTATACCTACCCAAAAAACAACACACCCTTCACACACTAGTGCAGCGCTTCTGCCACAGCAGCGCTGAACATTTGAAAAAACAAATAAAAAAAAAACAACCAAAACCAAAAGCCAAGAAGAAAGATGCTTTAAGTCAAAGCTTTAGGAGTCTTCACACTCACAATCAGACTAGTCTGACCTGATCTGTTCTTCTATAAAGAATGAATACTGACTGGTATGTCAGGCCTGTTTGCAGGAAGAGAGCAGCCAGATGGTGAAAATGAACAACCGCATTCCCTCGTAATCGTACACAATTCATGTGGCCCCGGTTACTTTAGGGTCTCGGAGAATTGCCTATGATTTCAATTTTGGGGAAATGCTTTAAAAAGGGATTTTATATCACCTGTACAAAGCAAAGAGAGAACACACCTGCAACAAGGAAAGCAGTACAGGGGTCTCTCTGCATGCACAGGGCTGTGTTGCTACAGAGATGCCGACGCAACCCAAGCGAAGCACAGTTGTGCGAGCCGCCCCCATGCAGCGCTGAACCTCAGCCATCTTATGCCCAGCTGAGGAAGGACTCCAGTAAAATTAGCTTCATTTCTCCTGGGCTGTGCTCTATTCAGAGTAGCTCACAAAAATACTGTTTAAATGCTGTGTCTCACAAGTGTGTCTATCAAGTGTCTTCACTTGATAAAAGGTGATTACTTGGGAAGGAGACATCTGTGCTTTCATGGATGGTGGACTCCATCAGTGGCACAGGAAAAGGAGATGATGCATCTTCCCCGTTTTCCCCTTCCTCTGGACTAAGAGCTTTCCCCTGAATCAACAAATCTGAACCACTGCACTTGCTGTTTAGGTGTCTCATGCATCCAGTGCCACAACTAGCATCTTACTTTTTAAAGGTTTCAAGCCTAGAAGTGATTTGCAAAAATGCAAAAGAAGGAACTTGTGAGTGCATCAGCTTGTCACAGCACACAATGCCCAACGTACCACCAAAACCACTGGCACTGCCTTTGAAAAGGTAGAAGTCAAGTCTCTTTCTTGCTCCTGTACTTAACAAATCCACAGACTGGTGGGGCTAGGAGAAGTCGCTTTTTTTTTTTTTACAGCAATGGCAGTGCAGAAGCCAGAAAGAAGGCAGTTCAGCCTACAGTCAATCTTCATACCACAGGATTGATCTGTGAACCTGGCAAGTATTTTTATTTGTAAACCATCACTTGCATCACTTTTCAGACTGTGATCATAAATTTACAGTAAACATACTAGCACACTGCAGGCATATGATATTCGTGCTCTCTGCTATTACATTTCCAATCTACAAAGAGGCAGTAAGAAACAGTTTCTTTTAAAGAAGCTGTAACTGATCACATGAAGGCTCCTTTTTTCAATACGGAGTCAAGAAGCATGCTCAACACACCATGAGCAAATAAATACTTGGTAGTTACCAGAACTGCTTGCAATTTTGCTAGAAAAGGTACTTTTGTTCTGCTGCACACCATACCTCCTGACTCCTGCTATAAAAAGTGCAACCTGGTCTCAGTCTGTTTCTTTCACTGCAGACGGAGACACCGTGAGGCAAAGCCAGCATCTGGATTTGAGTTTAACATCCACTGCCTACCAGGTCACCTCGTAAGTATTTGGCTGTGGTTTTTTGGGAATTTTGGGTTTGTTTTTTTTTTTTTTAGGTAGATCCACAGGCTTTCAGAGCTTGCTCACTACCATTAGTAGCCATAGGTCTCTCCTGATCAAAAAGCTTTTCCAAATGCACCTCAGGACTCTAAGACAATTTAGGTCTCTACTTGTGTCAGTTCTCTCATATGAGTTTGTAGGCACCTTTTCATTGGCCACGCAAACCTGATGTTATGGAAAGCATCAGGCATCAACTACTGACCCTCTGCCTGGGCCAGGAGAGGTAAGACAGTGGACAGATTGCAAGTTAAGGGGAACAGATAAGGGCAACATCTCAGATAGGTATGGGAACACTGTAGGCACATTGGAACTGCTGGTATTGCAGATATCTTTAAAGAATCGTTGTTGCCTACAGAAAAAGTTCTAATAAAATGTCTGTTTTAAACTGTTGCTCGTGCATAATATCACTGATGAAGAAGAAAAGGGACTGAAAACTAACAGCGTGACTGGTAGTGGCTTCTAACAATAACCCAGCAATCAGAATCCTCGACTTGAAAATGCTTCCATTAAAAAAATAAAAATGACCAAATACACATGCACTTATCTATAAAATGGTGGCTAACCTGTATTTACATGTACAGAGGAGACTATAATTAACTTATTTTAAAATCTCACTATTTAACACAAAATATCTGTTATTTGTATCACTGGATCTTTTCAAGACACAGCTTCAGAACTGTTTCTAAAACCCCTAAAAGCAAATAAAGGAAACATGACTCGTACCTGTATCAGGCATTTACTGACATCGCTAGCACAGAGAGCCTTGTTGCAGCCTGTTGTCGACTGGATCCACAGCAGGAACAGGAGGAGAGTGACTGTGGGCGCTGTGATGCTCTGCGGCCTCATGGTTCCTGCAGGTGAGCAATCTTCACAAATACTTCAACCAGCACTGAAATAAAAACCACCAACTGAAAAGGCTACTGGAAAAAAAAAAAAGTTAAATCCTACTTCCCTTCCCTTCCCCCTTGCAATTCCTTCAAAAGATTCACTTTTTTTTTTTTTTGGGGGGTGGGGGGTGTCAGATTGGGGTGCTTAACAGCAAACCTAACCCCTCCTCTGCCAGTAAATTTGTTTATTTGAAGCTTTCTTTTTTTTTTTCCACTTTTGGATTAAAACTGCAATAAACTCAAGGTGAACTATCTTTAATTTGCAGTATCAAATACAGTACCCTATATACAGTAACAATTTAAAAAAAGAATGCCCCAGAAGACAAAACCCACCCATGAAGACCTCATTCTGTAAATGCATAAAGCAGACAGGTAGGTTTTGTGTAACACCTCCTCGGGCTAAAGGTACGCAGAGGTGTCTGGGACCAAAGCTATACAGCAACCTTTTACAAGGTGGAAGGTAAGCCGCTGTGTCATCTTCAATGTAGCCAGACAGTTGTTTTCCTGCTGACAGTTAGGTGTCACATAGGCTTTCAGTTCAATCACAAAGCTGTTAACTTTTTTTTTTTTTCTTTTAAATACAGACATCAACATTTTACAAAAATAAAAAGTACAGGAGGCTTTGAGCAACGTAATTTTCAAGAGCCCCGCAAGTGAGCGGAGTCAACCTGATGAGCATCAGCTATTTCAAACAGACGGGGTTTGTTCAAAGCGTTCCACCTCCATCCCTTTCTGCAAACCCAGCGTGGCGGCAGGTGGTACTGGTTACCAGTACAGCAGGACCAGTGGCGCTTGGCACATGAACCCAGGCAAAAAAGGGACCCCGTTGCGCCAGGCACCGTACCAACAGGCAATAAAAGGCAGCCCCATGTTTGGGCAAGCTTACAGCGAGCCTGTATTGTTCTCGTAAGAGGGAGAAAAAAAAGTTAATGGGACACTGGGGTTCTTCATTTTTGTAGAAATGGGGTTTTTTTTTGCTTTACGAACTCAAAAAATCCCACTCCTCAACTAGCAATATCCGAACATAAAAAAGTAAAAAAAAAAACCAAGCCGACGTGTAAATAAGGCACGATCTGTGCCGGGTTAGTTTTTCTTCAGCCAGTTATTGAACGCGGAGTCTCTCTGTGCTGGGCGCACCACCATCCGCACCCACGCAGGACTGGGAAGAACTCCCCCCCACACCGCAACGCGCAGGGGCACACGCCAGCCTTCCCCTCGGAAGGGGGTCTCCCCTTAACTCCCCCCACTGCCCAGAGGGAAGAAAGTTTCCCTTGGGCTCTTCCCGGTCCAACCCCGCTCCCACCGGCTGCCGCGTTCCCGCTGGGCAGGGCGCGCGGCCCACGCGTGTTTTAACCGCGCACCATCGCTTCGCGGGGCCGGGGCGGTGCCAATCCCCCACGGGCCCCCGGCTCGCTGTGTTGCGTGCCCCCTCCCCAGCCTTCCCATCTTCCCTTCACCGGCTGCTGCTTCCCGGGACTTTGATCCGGTGTTTTCCCCTCGTCTCCCCCGCAGCA
>WHYT01017255.1:112467-179676 GCA_009806455.1 Tetrax tetrax
CCCGGGAGGCCCGGGGAGGCCGGTGACAGGGAGCGCACCCCCCATGCCGAAGCGTCCCGGGGCAGGCGGGGCCCCGCACGGGGAGCGCGGCCGAAATCCTCCCCTCCCGGTGGTGGGGTGGGGGGGCCCGACCTCCTCCTCCTCCTCCGGCAGGCAGCGGGGCGGCCGCGCCGAAACTTTCCTGTCACAAAGAAGCAGCCGCGGCCCCGCCACCGCCGGCTCCTCCCCGGCCACCGGCTCCATCCCACGGGCGCCCCCCCGTCCCCTCCAACTCGCCCCCGTTCCCCGCTCCGCTCCGCCGGTGGCTGCCTCACCGGACGGCGCCGCGGGCCGGGCACCCCCCCGCTCCGCTCCGCTCGGCTCGGACAGCGGCTTTCGCTGCTCCGGAGGTGGCGGCAGCGCGCCTGGTCCCGCTGCTCCCCCCTCGGCCTCAGGCAGCGCGGAGGCGGCGGCGCGGCCTCGCACCGCCCCGCCTCGGGGCACCGTCAGGCGCCAGGGCCCTCCCCCCGCCACCGGCAGCGCGGCCCGGGACCCTCCGCCCCGACGGGCGGCGGCTGCGTGGAGCGGGGCTGGGGTGATGAAGGAACCGGCGGCCCGGACCGTCGTGCTCGGCCTTGGCGGGACCGGAGGAGGCTCGCTGCGAGGGGGCTGCGAGGCGGCGGGAGGCAGGGAGGGCTCCTCTTCCGGGGCGGGCAGCTGAGCGTCACCCCCCCACCGCCACCGGACTGGGAGCGGGGGCGCGGAAAGTTCCGCAGCCGCGGCGGGCTTGGGTGAGAAAGGGAGCCTGGGCTTTGGGGCGACCTCACTCAGGGGCTCAAAACCACTGGTGGTGCGGGTGGCTTGTCCTCCTACCTGCCAGGCTACCGGGGACCAAGGCAAGGAGTGGGGTCCCCAGAAGAAAAGCCCAGGAGGAGCCTGACTGGGAGCCCAGAAACCCAGAGCAGCCCTCGGGCTGCCCAGAAGGACACAGGGCCCCCTCCCCGAGCTCTCCTCCCTCTTCCCCTCCCCACTCGCACCGAGAGAAATCCACAGCAGGGCGTCCTGAACAACACACCGGGTGTCATCCCACAGAGTCAACTTGGAAAAAAAAACAAACCCGTAACAACAAAACCCAACCCGAACACGACTGCAACAAACCCTGGGTTCCAGTCAGAGAAGCCAGGAGATCATTACCTAAGGGGCAGAAACGTTTGGACGGTCCCCTTTTTTTTGAGCAACTGAATCTTCACTAAGCAGTTGCAATTGAAAAAAAAAAAAAAAAACAACAAAAAACTGTTTCACAGACCCCGATAACAGGGGTTATGATAACATAATCTCTCCTTGTAAAGAAAACAGGCTAAACCTAAGAAACATGTCTTCAGGTCTCCTTGTAAGAGAGGGTATTGCCAAAATACACCAGAATTCATCACAAAACCGTTTCTGCTGCTACTTGCAGGGGATTAACTTTGTTTTACAATAAACACACTTGAACCCCCAACCCTCCTTCCAACCCCGCGACACCCGTGGGGCTGCTCCTGCTGCCGTGCAGGGTGCAGAGCTGCCATGGCACCCCAACACTGTCCTGCACCCTCATTTGTGTCGCCGCTGCTGCTCGGGTGGACCCTGACCCCCTTGCTCTCTCTGAGTACTGCCAGGTACGTTATGTTACTTTTTATTACCCTAAATAGCTAATGAAGGAAACTTATACCCACTTACTAGTTGTTAACACCTTGCAGCTTTATCCATTTTTTTTTTCCTTGTCTTTTTAAGCAGATGATACAGATTTCTGTATTATTTTAAAGTTTTAACCACTGCTTTCAGAAGAATATTACATTTGCATTTTCCTTAGTATACCTCCAATTCTGAGTGATGTCAGGAAGATATTCCTATACATAGGAATAAGGAATATGTAATATTACAAGGAATATATATATATATATACACAGACACTTATATAATATAAAAACATATAAGGAATAATATATATAAGCAGCAACAACTGCTCTTTCCACAGGTACCTAACAAATTAAAAGTAGGGAAAAAAGTTACAGGGCAGGAAGTACATATTAATTGGTCTTACGATGCTCGAGGTACTACTGCTTTATTCTTGATGGGAACGAGCAGTGATGCACACACGAGCAGGAGCCTACTTGTCCATACAGCCTCTAGCTCAACGCCTGTTCGCTCTCCATCACAAGAAAGGCAGCCTGGGCATTCACACAAGCGTAAGGAGTAAGTACCCTGCAGTAGTTCAGCTCGTAACTAAAAATCAGTTCAAACCAAGTATTTTAAGTATCTTTCCTGGGTAACCAATTCCCCTGCCTAAGCCCCATTTCTGTCAGAAGTTAAATTCGCAGACATCAGATCCCAAGCACATTCTTGAATAATTTATGGACTAGAGGGTAACAAATCTTTTTCATGAATATCTGTACCTCCTACTAATAAATAATTAACCCTCTGCTCATTACCAGTACCTAAGACTAAAAAAGCATTAAATTTTGCAACATGGGATTTTCTTTTTAGTTTTTCATTGAGCCTTCTTACATATTTCAGGAATGCTAAGATGCTAGATATCAAGTGTTACAATATTAAGACATTCCAACCAATAACATGACCAATAAAATTTATTAAACATATTTACAACTATTTACATATCCTTCCATAGATTAATATTAAAATAGACAATATACAATTTAAGAATTTTAATTCAAAGGCATTTTGTTGGAAAAAATAGGCTCTATTACGAGACCACCATATAAGAGCAAAAGGTTTTTTTTTTTGTTTTGCACAAAAATATTTTCAGTATAGTAAGTCATAGGTATGGCATTACAACAGCAGACTAATATGAAATATGATTTTGTAGATATTACAATTGTTTAGGTATCGGTTACTGAAGTAAAGGAGTTAAAGAGTTCTGTGAAGCATGCAATACAGTTCAGTTTCAATTCTTTTACAGTTATGGTGATGAAACAAGCAGCTAAATCAAACACATGCCATACAAAAAAGAACTGCCAACCAGGAACACACTACACTTAATAAAAACTACAACTTTGGTCCAATAAAACATTAGACAAAAAACAGTTTTACAGTTAAAATATCTATTTTATACAGGTTTGAACATTAATTACAAGACTATTTACATTTGCACAATATGTATAAAATAAATTATTTAAAAATGAAGACAATATTACATCTTTTTTTTTCCAAAAAGAAAACTGTACAGTAATTTACAAAATAAAATAAGATTAATAGACTATTTTCCTCCAAGTCTTACATTTTCTTCCACAGGCTTTTAAATCATCTTTCTGTGGGAGTTCAACTGTTACTGAACTTTCATAATACAAAGCTTTATAGCAGGTTTTAAGCATCATTTGGCTTCTGGTGGCTGTTTTAGTTATTAACAGCTTCCAGCGCTGTTAACTCACCATGTTTCGTCATCTTTTTCAGCAATAAGCTCTAAAGCTACAGGCAATTTTAAAATACAGGTAATGGCATTTACTGGGAAACTGACTTGAAAATTAGCATCCATCTGTATTTGAACAAAAGCCTGTGCCACACTTCTCTGAAGGAACACCTGAATTATTGAGAAAGGTAGTATTCCACAGAATTAAGTGCTCTGTCTTAAAAGAAAAACACCTTTGTGTATCACTGCACCTCCATCTCTACTTGTCCAAGGGAAAGGGTGAGCCAGAAGATGCTAGTTGTCATATTGGCGTCAACTCAAAGTCATCATTAACATCAACCAGAGGAACATAAAACTCCTGAATTTCATAAATGCTGATAGATTTGTATGTAGCAGGATCAAGTTCTTGTAGTTTAAGCTGCCACTCCAGTCTCTGTACCGCATTTAAAGCCGCCGCTTCATGCTGCTGCCTCATCAAAAGGCACGTCTATTTTAAAATTGAGAAAGAAGTTAATTCAATATTTGAAAGAGTTTGGCAACAAGCCTGAAAATAGAAAAAATGTCTAGGAGGCCGTCTGGTGGTAGTAAGTAGTTTCCCCACTATGTATTTAGAAATTTGCAGATTATTCTATTACACTATATGGTGCCAAAGGTTAGGGTTTTTTGTACTGCTAGACCCTCCTTCTTATTGCCCTTAAAACCTCTAAAATAGCCTATGATATTGCATACAAATCTACTATTTATTCATCTATTCGTTTCATCTTCCTAGTGACATTAGGTTTTTTTTTTTTCATTTTTAAAGTGGAAACACAAAGAAGTGTACCTTTAATTTGTCAAACTTATCATCAACGTCCTGTAACCACGACATAAACTGTCTTGCATTAAATCGATCCCTCACTGATGTTTTGCTGTCGTCAGCCTGCAAAAAAAAAAATTGATTCAAACTGTAAGTTATTTGATGATTCAGTCTTAAATATACTTTAAAACATAAAACCTACTTTATAGAACCTTCATAAGCAATGCTTCAGATGGAAAAATAAACTCAACGTATGAAGGTATATATGAGCATAAGTGTTGACCACCATCACTTTCACTGTGAGCCAGCTGCTCACTAAAAATATGTATTTTCAGATTCCCTCAAGCTATTAACTGTACTCTGGTTTTGAAACTTAGAGTAGGAGGCTTAAAGATTTATGCCTTAAAGTCTTAATCAGTACAAGGCAGATCCTTCCACAAAATTGCTGTATCTTTTTACTCTTTGAAATTCAGTAACAAGTTAAACGAATACTCCCTCAGAGAAATGCAGAAACATTAATAAAGGAAAACTTAAGCAGCCTGACCTAACTGGCTACACAAGTATTCAAAAGCAATATTAAAAAAAAACCCAAACAAACAAACCAAACAACCAACAACAACATAAAAATTCCCCAAAGGAGATTAAGGAAAAACAAGGAGATATGTCTTAATGTCCTGCTCAATGAAATAATTATTTTTTTAAATCCCTATTTAACAAGAACCTAGAATGTTCCATCTGCTCATTATGAGAAACTACATACTCTACAGATAGTCCTAAAGCCAGACTATTCCAATTTAACATTTAATCACTTAATAGAACAAGCTGTGGTTACGTTTTCAGAAGAAAAAATAATAATAAAGAAAAAAGACACTAGAAATTTGTACACTGGTAGCAATAAGCAAGAACAGGAAAAAATCTGCAAAGAATGATCTCTTTAGAAAACAGCTGAAAAATCAGATATCAAGGACAGCTGAACAGGTTGGTTCTAGAAAGAGCACTCAACAACACTGATCTTGTAACCCTGAACTGCAGACATTTAGGTGAGCTGTGAACAGCTAACAGTCTGTTCACCAGAAACTTGGCCCTTCCTCCTTCCCCATCTTTGGTTTGGCCCATATGACTGCCAAGAACAGTTCTGAAGGTCTGCCCAACATGTGCAGCCATAAAGGCAAGACTCCAAAGACCCAGACACATCTTCCTGCAAAATAAACTAGATCTTTGCTTACAAAACTTTCCCAGCTATTTGCTTAGGGTAGTAAGAAAGTGGCAGAATGCATTATGAGAGAAGGGTTTCTTATGCATCTACATTCTTCCCATGAAGCAAATTTAAATCAAAGCATCAAGTTGGTAGTTTAGAGCATTAATTTCAGCGATAACATATTTAATACTTGGCTGAACATTATGTGTGGTATTATCTTTTTCTAAGAAAAATTACCACAGACTGAAACACAAAAGTTGTTGAGGTAGTGAGGGAGAAGGAGAGGTATTTTACTACTACTATTCCTATTATATATATGGTCAAAAATCTGCAATACTTGAGGTGAAAAAAAAAACAAAGCCACTTCTCCCCAATAAAGATTCCTTTTGTTTCACAGAATTCAAATATAGAATCAGCTTATTTAAAATCAATTGTAAAATCTTAGCTATAAAAATGCAGTTATATGCATAACTCAGATGTATCTAAAATTTCTAAAAAACTCAGAGCCTCTAAATTGCAGCAGAAAAAAGCAAAGGACAGTCTGAAATTCAGGACTAACGATGATATTTGGACTGTTAACAGAAGAGACAAAAAAAAAAAAATCTAATTTTTTGCCCTATCAGTTACATTTACTAAGGAAATTATGATTTAAAAATTTCTTGGTATAAAGCTTAAAATGGGAGAACAATACAGAAGTTTTATGGAGACTATCTCCTGTTGAATCACCTTGTTGTGCATAGCTCTAGTTCTTTAAAGATAGGGGGGAAATGTAATAAGAGACTGAGGAAACAGTGGAAGCTGTAATAATTCTACAAGGGGCTCCAGGACTAAAGTAGAATTCCGCGTATGTCAGAAATGTAGGTGTTTCATTTTAAAACGCCCAGCATCCAATGCATCAACACTTTTATTACATCTATAACAGCAAATTTCTTCCTTGCACTATGTGCTCCCTACAGTCATTAAAACAGGTTCTGAATGCAGTTTCCATTGTTGTTAGTTAGCAGACCTGTTCCCAAAATACCGACACCATGAAATTATGTTCTCTTAGAGATATGGCTGCAGCAAACCTCTGAGTGGTAGTCCATAGAAGGTATGCAGATTATAAAGTACACTATATAGAGAGTATATCAGGAAGAAAAGACCAACATTGGACATGTAAATAACATGGCACGCAAATAATACAGAGCTTGAGGTGATTTTGAACAAAAAAAAAAAAAAAAAAAAAAAATTCATCTGGTAGCATTCAACATTTCACTGTTGGTCACCTGTTTTTTATGGAACAGTTCTAGCGAGTGCCTTACAGAGAGGGAAAAAGCATTATATGATTACTTCCATAAAACATTTCCAATTTTCGCGAACCAATCTTATCCCTTCACCCAGAGAAACTGGCCTAGTGACAAAAGTGAGCTTATCTACTGATAATTTTTTGTTGTTGTTTAAGCTATATTTTTAAGCTTCCAAAATACGTTCTGTTTAGGAATGAAATTTCATTTCCTAAAAAGCAGCAGAGTAATGTTCTCATTTTATCCTTCTCATCGCTTCTGGAGGTGAAAGACAATCACACATGGTACAAAACAGAAAACCAGCGTACATACACCCATATCCTCTTGTTAGTGTACACCCAAATGAGGCCTAATCAAAGTAACAATCTATAATGTGCAAAACATTAATTCCACATAAATCAATGACAATTTCAGTATGGGAACCGAATTCTCTTCAAACCCTCCTGTTGAGTTAGGCTGGAAAGAACTTTTTGTCTGAAATTCTGAAATACATCTCTTTACCTGAGCATCCAGAGGCACATTATAAACCTCAGCATCCAGCAGAACCGTGCAGGCACTGAATGGTAGTGTTTGATTAGCTAGCGTTCTTGCTGCTCGATAATGAACACGTAGAACTTCTTGTTCGTTAGAAACAATAAGCTTTTCCTAATTGAATAGGATACCAACATATAAATATACATTTAGTAAATTAAGCATTTCAGTTTGATTCATAAAGATGTCTGTTTGTTTAAACATGTGTTTTTAGAGGTTACACTTTTGAACAGTCTGAGAAATGAGCTGGTGGAGGGAGGAACGGTTGTTCATCTAATCAAACCCAAAATTTCAATTTAATGATGCAAAGTCTGTTCTCTGAATGCTGGAACTGAAAACACCTTCTCCATGCCTCCCCCACTGTTGGCTGAATGTCATGCATGTCCAGATTTTCCACTTACTGCTACTGAGGTAAGTTCTAGTTACTGAAGAAGGTGAAAGATGAAAGATACGAGAAACATAGGTTTGGGCTATAGGTTTGTGAGTCTTAACTGTATGAAGATTTTTGTCACATCCTTGTCATGCCAGGCACAATAGCCAAGCAAACTGAAGAAGAAAAAGAATTTGCAGGATAATTTAAAAATATATATATATATATATTTTAAACAATATTCAGAAACTCCATAAACTCATAGCTGGACAAAGATTCGTTTCCAAACGGAAAAAGAAAATATAGTTCCCTTGGCCAAACTTGACTTATAGTTGCGTAAAGTGGATTTGATTTGACGAACAGTCTATTTGAACAAAATAACTAAAAATATGCAGAATTTTTTAAGATATAAAAACGTATGCTGTGTTTACTGCTCTGCAGCATAATGGCTCTATTTTTTATCAAAAGAAAAAAAAGTGGATTATAAACAGCTTGCAAAGCAGAAAAAGCAGCATCTTTCCTTTGGTTACAAGTAATTTATTTTCAGTCAGAACTTGAATTATGCTTACACTCTTTGTGCTTGTTATTTTATACCTAGCTTTACACTGAAATACTGAATTCAAGTAAAACTCCTCCCTCAACTCGTTTGTTAAACCACACTGAAGTAAACTTAATCAAAAAACTACCACATCAGGTTTTATTGAGCCAGCTGTTTGTACAACTGTGTGGAAATCCCTAAGACACATTCTACATGAGAAAGGGGTTCTGTCTGTGTCCACAAGCAATCTGGCTCACAATACTCACAAGACATTTAAATCTAGGTTGCCAAGGAAAAAGGTCTGGGGAACGTAAAATAAAAGAATGCTCTTAAACCAGGAATATTTTCTCAATTTCTGTGTTCAAATTCAGGAAAGCCTACAGATGTAGCTCTAACATAATTTTAGGCATTTTTTGCAAGCAGACTATTACAAATAATGTTTTAGTCTTACAGCCACATGTGTTTTCTACCAATAGACTACTTGCTTCAGTTCTTTTAACTCAGTCCATTTGGTTCTGAAGTCTACAACCACTACTGGCTTTCAAAACTAGAGGCTGCAGTTTTCTTCCCACTCGCCACTGCCCCTGGGAAAAATCTGGGCCACATCTTAGAGCAATTAACAGGAAAAAGCTGCGATCTTACTGACATAAGTATGCTGCTAGCAGTTGTCCAAATCATTTTTTCTTCTTTACAAATTTATTCAATTCATAAGTTTGGATAGAAGGCTGATTACTTCTAAAGCATTGTTAAATTGAGCAAACTATAGTCTGTCCATTGAAAAAGAAAAGGCCCTAAAGCTTAAAGTTGGGAAATAAAAAAAAAATAAATTACTTCGGTCTTACCCTTTCAATACTGTGCTGTAAACGTAGTTTCATTCTTACAACCTCCTGTTGTTTAAATAGTTCCTTAAGTGGGTCTGACAGTGAGGGAGGTGGTGTAATCTGTGGAAAAAGTTTTATAAATAAGTATAGCGAATACATATTTAACATATGTTTAACATTGCCTGTACGATTTGAGCATTTGTTAAAAAACAAAACAAAACATAAGCAAGGTAATTTTTACAGAAAATAGGAGAGTTTTGTACATTCTATTAATTATGTGATTTCAATCCATTTGCAATAAAAGGTTTAAAGGATTCTTTACAATAAAGTTAATAAACCTGACTGAAATGGCATTTCAAACTGTTCAGTGCTTTTAACCAGTCATTGTCGGCATGCCTCAGCTGTTCTGTAAAAGGCCTGTACATTAAGAAGATAGTAAAAATACAACTTGCTTTCAATTTTAAAGACTCTTTAAAAGCACAACTGTTCATATTGAGAAGCTAGAAACTGCCTAGCCAAATACAATTAAGAAAAATTAAAATATTGCTAAAAAACCCCAAGTCATTTGATATATCTATACAGCATCACTGGTATTTTATATAGCACAAAAGAGAACCGACCATATTCCTCATCTTACAATCACACACAACACAGACAAGCACAAAAAGTACACTACAGCCACAGGCAGTGGCTTGGAAAAGTGTTTCCTCCTGTCAGTTGTTCAAGTAGGTTTTTTTTTTTAAAAAAAGCTTATACATCATAAAAGTAATAATTTAAAAAAAAATAAAATCAAATAGAGTTGAGTTATCAACGCTGTTGTTGAGCTGTACTCTAAACATTTTACATTTTTAGTCAGTCACAGTAAACAACCGGCAGTGCTGTCCTGACAGAGCGGTGTGACAAACACTGAAAAGGCACCTGGGGAAGGCAGGAGACAGCTCAGCCTCCGTGACGCTGCTGTCACACCGCAGCTGTTCTCAAAAAGCCTTTTTCAGACCCCAGAACTGCTTCATCGGCCGCCTGCCCCCCGCCCCAGGCGGGTCCTGCCGCGATGCTCTCGCCCTCCCCCGGACGGCGAGGCCGAGACCTCCCAGGCGGCAGGGGGCGCCCTAGCGCCGCGGAGCGGGGCCGGGTCGCAGGCGGGGGCGGGGAGCGCCCCCCCCCCAAACCTCCCGCCCCGCCGTGAGGGCCGCTCGGCGGCAGCGGCCGTGCCCTTCCCGCCCAGGCGGGGCCCCCGGGCGGCCCGGCAGCCATTACCGGACTGAGTTTGTTGACAGCGATTTATGAAATTAGGAATTTCTCCCCCTCCCCTTCTTGGAAAAAGAGCCCCGGATCCTTACAGTCTGCACACAGGACTGGAGTTGTCTCACACCACCTGCTGGAAATCCCAGCCTGGGAACCAGCACTGGATTTGGACAAAGGAAATAAACGGTCTGGTCTCAAAGGGAAGTGAAGGCAGAGGTTTCAAGGCAAGAACAGCCAGAGGAGTCTCTAAGATCTTCCAGTCAAAGAGCCAATTAGTAAAGGGAGAGCAAGAAGTGTGTAGGGAAATACGAACACGTATGTTGGACTGGCAAGGACAGAGCATGAAACTGAATGACACAAGAAAAAGGTGACCTCAGATTCTTGTGTAACCCAAGGAGGTTTGGTAACTAGTTTCTCAGGGGTCCAGACTCCATACAGAAGAGAAGAAAACAAAGGGGCCCTGCCTTCTTGAGCATTCTCTAATCCCCATCTGAGAACGTACCCAGAAAAGAGAGACAGAACGCAGCCTTTCCCCTCTTGCTCCGCTTCCCTAGAAGGCAGCCATCAGAACAGGTTTGCTCAGTAACAGCTAAGGTTCAAGCCCTGCCCTCACCGTCTCCACTATATGAAAATCCATCCTGCATGCCTTGCATCCTTCATAACGACTACAACAATAAAACCAACTCTTCACTCTATAAACCCTCTGTGCTCATTTGTGCCTGTTACAAAAAAAAAGAATTAACACTTAAGCTAACTCAGATTCACACATACACAACACTTCTGCAACAATTTTGACACATCCCTATCTCCCCTCATCCATGCCACCCAAACCGACTGGCTTGCCCTATTGCTATAGTATTTCATGCATTTAGGAAGGAAGTTTCTAGTAACACCACTAAAATAAGCTTTTACCAGTTAAGTTTCTACAGCAATGCCAGAGAGACTGGACAGAATCCCTTTTACTAGAAACATGTCTGCTAGATAGCCATCGGAAGCTGGAAATGAATCATCTCAGTATCTCTTCTCAGGAGACAGTACAGATAAAGATGACTGAACCCCACAGAACATACTGATCTAGCAATCTGAAAGGCAACACAGCTAAATACAATTTAAATTTGCTCTGTTAGAAGATTCAGATTTGTTTCCCTCTGTTTTGAACTGACCTGATGTCTCCTATCTTAAGTTTTGTGTTTGCATTGGTGAGAGGGAAGCCACAATTCATACATGACTATCTTTACAGCCTTAGGTGATAAGGGTCATAAATTACAGTATATAAACACGGCTGTGGAAACCAAACTTAAGCACACCATCGCTTGGTTCCCACCTACAGGATGTTTGAAGTTCATCAGATAAACTATAGCGTGTCTTAAAATTCCAATGCAGAGAACAGTATGTTACACAAACTATTCCGAGTCTCAGAGCGTCGAAGCTAAATATATTGTCTTCATGTAGACCTTCATACAGTGGTATCTAAAATACAGGAATAATTTACAGAAAGAGTATCTACTTTCCCATAGCCTATGTAAATTAATGCAGCAAAATCAGGTTAACAGAGACTCAAGAGAACCAAAGGAAAAAATTAAAAAACAATTCCAACAGAAAGGTCATTTTGCAGTTGTGTATTAAATTACATATTATATGCATAACAACATGTACATGTTGTTAATATTGCACAACTGCAGAGAGACTAAACATAGCCCTTATTTTCATATTGTTGGACAATGTACATGATATACAAATAAACACTAATTTCTGAGCATGAAATGATCTCTAGTTTAGCAGTACTCCTTTTTATGGTATTTGTAATGGCAACTATTATGACTGTGATTTTTAATGGTGAAAAACTAAAATTATTAAATTGTACACACAAGCAAGCTCTGCAGAGAAGTTAAATCTGGACTACTAATGATTTTTGTTAATGCTATATTTTTCTGGAAAGAAACATGGGAAATTTTAGTAAAGTTGTGTAATAAAAAGCACTTAACTGCATTGCAGATGATTTTTCAGACAAACAAGAGTAGAATGTTTATAGTATCTCCCTCTTTAGATTAAAACTCAAGCTGCTTCCTTACACTTTACTCCTAATGGAAATAAACACCAATTTCCTAATAATTTATTTTGGCTTCTCAGCACTTTTTTTTTTTCCTTCCCTTTTGCTCATAACAGCCTGGAATAAAAAGCTCCACCTGTTCTTTCTACAACTGTAGAAGGTTAACAGTACCATGAAACAATATACAAAAAAAGTAACAGCTTAAACTAGCAGTATCACCAGAACATGTACGTGTAGGGAAGCAACTCAGAAATCTAAATGAGATATAAAAAAAAAAAAAAAAAAAAAAAAAAAAAAAAAAAAAAAAAAAAAAAATCAGTAACCATAATCCCTTCAAGTACATTTTCACATTTTAATAAACTTTTTTTTAAGAGGTTATTCTTTCCAACAAGTAATTAAAAGCCGTGAGAATGAGGAGCAGACATTCATCTCTGATATTTTCTGAACCTAAGTTATCCAAGAATTTGGACTACCCCACTACCTAAATTTATTTCCATTAACTGCAGAGTCCCTCTTGTACGCATCAGGAGGGACAGGAAGGAAATATGAGGCAATGCTTTAATACCAAGTCAATAACCCTTCCTTTCTTATAGTGCCTATAAACATCACCCTTTATGACAGGGAAATGAATTCTACTGCCCAGGTAGAAGATGAGCCAGGGAAAAATGTATGCCATACTTCTCCATTTTCCGCTTATCCCAAATTAAGTGCTGAAGCGTGATACCAAAGCAGTAAGTTGTAGCTTGGAAACATTATGTACTTGAATAGCAGCTGCTATTAAAAAAAAATTCTGCTAGTGGTGATGAAGATATATTATAGAAGCTGCGACAGCTACTGAGAAAGATTTCTAGACTGGGGAAGGCTGACAGCCTGGTACGTTGTAGCCAAGCTTACTGTACATCCTAGTTCATTCCTAGGTTCCATCCTAGACCAAGTAGAAGGGTCATCTTACCCATGTATTTCCTCAGAGTATAGTTGATCTAGTAATTTCGAAGAACTATGGTCACCATCAAATAAGAGAAGACTCACTTTACTATTATTAGAGGATACACGTATTAATTCTCTTGGGCAGACATAGGGGGTACAGTGGAAAAATTAGAGGAAACTTATAGGGGGATTTTGACTACCTCTGGAATGAAGCAAACATTTTAAAATTTACTTTTATACATTAAAGTTGTGTTCACTGCTTTATCAAAAGAATCTTCAACTCTACTGGAAAAAGCTAAGGCAACATCTCAAGTAGAGGCAAGTTATCTTAAATGAGTCAACCTAATAATTAGTCCTTTCAGAAACACAGAGGCTGAAGACTGGATGCTTGGCTTGTGCGTATGGGATTTCATATACACAAACAGCTCAGTTTAGCAGGCATTTTTGCCATTCAAGGATTAAGATAATCTCCACATTTCTCATAAGCTCAGACTTCTAACTTGGCACATCATAAGTAATGGGCATACAATCAAGTATTACTGAGTTCTGACATTGCCAAGCTACTGTATGTCAGCCAAGCAACTGCTTTAGGAAATCAAAGATGTGGTGGTCTCAGCCCACTTCAGCTATTAGGTCTGTTAACTTAAACCATTCAACCAGGTTTAAGCTAATGTGTTTTACCTCAGGACTAGACAAGTTTAAGTGGATCAGATAATAGGTGGAATAATAGAAAACCTCTTTCTACTCCCAGGAGTAACAGGCCTTCAGAAAACTCTCAATGCACAATGTTTCAGGTCTCCCCTGCCCCAGCCATGTAGAAAAATAAACACAGAATCAGGTGTGCTGAGGAGCAAAGAAAGGAAGCATAATTCAAGTGCTACCATGATTATGCCGACTTCAAAACAGAGATCAGCAGCGATCATGTTATTGTTAGACACCCTGAGGGGCACCTCCATAGCAAACAGCAATTTAACTGCACTTAAGCTGATTACGTTCTGCAAAGCACAGACCTCCTTCACAGCTGTCATCAGGAACATGCCTGTGACAAAACTACAGAGAGTTTAGAACTGAAGGAGCGTCCCTGAACTGTGGATGTTCTTCAGTGAAAAGGAGAACAACTTCACATTATTAAACACAATTCAAAACACTTTCACTTGATGGATTACAAAAGCCTAGACATAGCAGATATCCTCAAGAGCGGCGGATGTTAAGGAGAAACTGAGATAGCTAGCAGGCACTCTCCTACTTAAAATGTTTGGTGACTTAGTATTTTGAAGCACTGCACATCCACCCTCACTCCAAACAAAACAGCTTTGAATAATTAGTTTTAACCAAATTATTGCCAGCAGGAATTTGAAGAAGCTCTCAACAACTGACTTCATTTTTGAAAGGGCAGGCTTTACAGCAGTAAATACTTTGAAATATAATATTTGTCTGTGTGCCTTTTACAGGTGTCATACATGATAGCTTATCTCATAAGGACTGTGAAAACACTGTTTATATTTCCACTGAATGGGGCTTTTAAATATGGCATTACCAGTCAATAGGTCAATATTAATTTGACATTTGTCAACTCACTATTTTCACAAGTGTTCAGAAGCAAGTTAGGAAGAACATGAAGGTTACAAAAATAAAACCAAAACATGCCTTTTATTGTACTGAATATTTAAAGACCACGTTACTTACAGTTGGGATGCATATCTTGCTCAAGGGATTGCCATCCAGTAGGTACGAGCCATTGAAGGTCACATATTCATCATAATATTGAGGTGCCTGAGGAATAACACTGCACAGTAATTTACGCTTCTCTTCTATTTTTTTTCTTATGTGCAAGTACTCAAAATAGGGGTTTGCTCTCTCAGAACTGTACGGCTGAATCTCTTCAAGTTTCAAAGAATCAACAACAGCTGCCAGTGACTGCTGGGTTTTCTCCTTAGCTTGCAGCAAAGAAGGGTTCACTTGCACAGGCTGAGGCACACGCGACACCTTCCTTTTACGTGGATGATGTACCTGAGCATCATCCTCTTCAGTTAATCTAATCCTTGCTTTCATAGATGCTGATGATTCAGACTCCTTTTCTGATGTCTGCGTGCAGCCAACAGGATTCTGCTTACCCTGGTTAGCAAGCATATTTGCTCTGTTCCTTGTAATTCTTTGAGGTACTTCTTGCTGCTCCACCTTCTGATCCTCAGCAATTTCTTCTTCTAGTTTAACTATTTGGCTGTATTTATGCACCTCTTCCTGTGTAATCTGTTGTGAACTATTTTCCAAATTAGATATAGAGGAGTACTGTGGTGGATCATCTGTCAACACATTTTCTCTTTCTGCAGTACAGGTTTTTTTATTAGCTGATTCGTTCGTAATTCCCTTTGACATTCCTGAACTTAGATCACAGAGATCAATGTCGGCTTTATTATCAACAACATGCACCAAAACCAACTTTTCTTGTTGGGATTTTTCATTTCTAGTGTCTGAAGTATCTGCTGTATCACTCTGAGTATTCTTACAAACAAGTTTACCAAATGTGTATGAATTCACGTTTAATTGTGAACTGCTGTCACTTTCAGGAATAACTTTTTCTAACGGTACTGCAGGTAAATCATTCACCCTTTCATAGCTCTGTGAAATATCCTTCACAGAGCTCTCAGAAGATACAGCAATGGGTGCATCAGCCTTCTTAATGTTTGAAGGCAAGAAAGCATTTTCCAGCTCTCTGGTACTTGTAGCATCTGTACCCAAAGTAGAAGTTGTAGATTGAACTAGATTTTGTTGTTGTACAAATGATGAATCTTGACTGCTAATGCCTGGTAAAGAAATGTGTTTAGACACATCTGGGAGTGGCTGGATAGGTAAAGAACAAGGCAACTGTGAAGGCAAAACTGATGCAGATTCTTGAGAACTGGAACTTCCCTTAATTTCAGCATGCTGAGGCAAAAATTCAGATACTTGTTGCTCTTTTAATGTCCTGTTTTCAGAATTATGCGTTGCTATAACACTGTTAGTATCTTGCTCCGAGACACTGAAACCTGAGCTCTTAAACTCATTGTTTAATGAATTAAGTCTGTCAAAAGGCACATCCCATGGTTTGGTTTGCTGAGTCACACCACTTTGACTACATGGCTCTAAATGTATATTACAGTCTTCTGAAAGGCTCATCTGAGCAGTATTTTTAATGGTACTTGTACCCATTGTTGCCTGCTTGTTGCTAGCAGCTCCAGTCAGAGGTGATGTAAAGTTTGATGGCAAACCAGACACACTACTTTGAAAATCTCTTTCAAGCATGCTACATAGTAGTTCTGGTTTCGGAGAAGTGCTAGCATAAGACTGCACTGAAGGCAGAGCATTCTGATTATTTTCTTCTGATACTCGAGGCAGTTTGCTGTGTTCAGAAACAGCAGCAGGCATGCTGCATCTTCGAACCTCTACAACAGGTCTACACTCATTTAAAACCAGTTTGACATCTTCAGCAGATGCTGATCTAATATATGCTGGTGAAAGCCTGTTTGCAAAAGGCGGCTTCATGCGATCTGGCAACTCAGCAAGACCATCGGTCTCTTTCTCAAGAAGGGCTGGTGATTTGCCACTTGCCAAAAACGGTGACTGTGAAAGAGACATTTGGGAATCAGTGCCTTCTAGCATAAAGTCTGAGTCATACTCAACTGCAGGCCTTGGAGTAGTTACTGTGGTATGGCAAGAATCCTCAGAGCTTGCAACTGAAATCATGGACACTGATCTGGAGCTCAGACCTGTCTTTTCGCTTTCTGATTTGGGGGATCTATTTAAATTATCTAAAACCAAGGAAGGCTTTATAACATTGACACTTCTCGTATCTACTGATTGCGACCTATTACTTGTAGCATCTTTCTGCTGTTTTTCCTTCATGCAGACATCTGGCAACTCTGAGCTTTTAGAACGAACCAGTTCTTTGCTTTTTACTTCAGCTAATGATTGCTTTGGCTTTTCTTTCATCTTGTTAAGTTCTAAACAAGTGCGGTTTCTTAAACGTTCCTTCTCTTTCTGTTTTATTTTTTCTTTATGTTTTCTATGCCACTGCTCTATTTCCAGATCCTTAAGGCTAAGCATTCTTTCAAAACTAGTTTGCATTAAATCATCATTGACTAATCTTTTTTCTTTAGGTCGAGCATCCTTTGGTGCAGGAGCTGGTTTAGGCTTGAGTTTGTCATGTTCAAGTTTTAGTTTAAGTAAACCACTTTGATGCAGTTTATCTTTATGCTTGTCTCTTTCTTTGTATCGGTCTATATCTTTATCTTTTTTATCTTTCTCTCTACCATCTGGAGTTTTCAACAAATCATCTTTTGTTTTTTCTTTCAAAGACGATAGCTTGTCATGCACTGTTTTATTACTTTCTGTAATACTGCATCTCCTTTCCTCTTGCACGTGTTTTGAGTTTGCTACTGTTGAGATCTCCTTGTCTTTGTATTTGTCTTTTTTTTCAAGTTCCTTTTCTTTGTCTTTAGTTCTATGCTTTTCTGATTTAGTATATTCCAATTCTTTTTCAGACTGTTTGACTTTTCTTTCAGTACAGTGTTTTTCTTTGCTTTCAGCCCAATGTCGGTCTTTATCAGCCTTTTCTTTATCATGCTTCTTATCAGGTTTTTCTTTATTTCTTTCTTTGTCATCAAGTTTTTTAAGAGTACCTGTGCTTTTTATTTTATCATTTTCCTTATGGAATCTTTCTGCTTGCTGCAAATTTGGCTTCTCCTTTACCTTCTCTATATTTTCATTTACTTCTGCTTTTTCTTTCTCTGCCTTGTATTCATGTTTTACCTTTTTCTCCTTTTCTCCATTTTTTCTTTCTATCTTCTCAACATCTTTTTCTTTAGCTGAGGTTCGCTTTTCAGTCTTTTCTTTATTTTCCTTTGAATTCTTTTCCTGCTTTTCAGTATCTGTTTCTTTTTCTATTAAATGCATACTGGCTGCTTCATCTTTAACACCAACACAGAACAATTCCATTTCTTTATCTGCAAGCATAATTTCTTTCTCGTCTTTTGTATCTTTTAGTTTCTCATCCTTGAGAAACTTCTCATTTTCCTTTTTGCTCTTCTCTTTCTCTCTCTCCTCTTTAGAATTTCTCTCTTTCTGTCTCTCCTTAACTGACTTATCTTCTTTTGCCACAGCTTTTTCTGGCTTTGATTTTCTGTCTGAAGAAAGAGATTCGTGTTCTATATTTAACAACATATCTTCATTTTCATCACTTTTGAAAAAGTTCTCTTTCCAGAATTCTCTGTCAAACTCTATACTTCTTTGAACCTCTTTAACATTATCTTTATATTTATGTTTTTCCTTTTCCCCATCCTGTTCCTTTTTGTGCTTGTCCTTTTCTTTTTCTTTGTGCCTTAATTTATGCTTTTTAAGTGTTTTACCTTCCTTGTCAATCTTTCTTAGAGTACCCTCTGAATTCTCAAATGTTGAACTATTATCTTCCTCTTTAATTTTAGGACTAGATTTTTCACCAAATTCTAAGTGGATATCTTTCTGATGATGTTTGCTTTTTTCTTTGTGCTTGCAAGATTTGCCACTAGAACTTTCTACTAGATATTCAGAATCAGCGTTATGATCATACCGAACTAATTCGCATTGCAGTGTTATTTCAGAACCTCCTGGTGATAAGCAAGTTTTGGTGTTTTCTTGCTTTAGTGGTGTTGACTGCTTTTCACTTAATCCACAGGGATGCTTTGGAGATTTGCCAGCAGTGATATGAAATAGATGTAAAGAAGAATCATCTTTTGGAGTGAAAGACTTCTTAAAGGTTTCTTCCTCTCTAGTTTTGTCTAAAGAATCTAACCCAGAAGTAGCTATATTTGTTAGTCTAGCATTTTCTTTTTCTTGCTTTAGTTCTTGGTTCTCTTTATTTTTGCTCTGATTTTTTACTTTTCTTTTAACTTTGCCTTTTTGCTTGTGTTCATTTGTAACCATATATTCTTTCTTCACTCTTACATCAGAATTTGATGTATCTGAAATGGAGCAGGGAGAGACTATCTTCTTGTCCTGAAGTATTTCTTCATCTGAACTTTCAGAACTTGAATACAGAACTCTAGATGGTTTCTGCTTTTTGCTTTTAAATGATTTTGAGAAGACAACTTTTTCTTGTTTCACAAATACGCTGTTCTTTTGAACTTCAGTCTCATCCTCTTTCCTTAGGTCTTTTCTAAGGATATGTCTGTCATCGATCATTTTTTTCATTTCATCTTCATCATCATCTTTAAACTCATACTCATCAAGAGCAGATGGAAGTGGTGCCTTACTGGGGACCATTTGTTTGCTGTTATTGGCTACAGAATCCTTTTCTGCTTCTGAATCAACAGTCCCCTCTACACTGGAAGGATTTACAGATGGAGCTTCTTCAGAATCTAAAGTAAGAAAAAAAAATTGAATACTGATGGGACATTCTTCAAACATTAGTTCAGGACAAAATAGTTCAGTTCAGTAGTCATACTGCTATACAAAGGAAAAAAAAACCAAAACAATCAAAGCGCGTAATAAACTTTCTCACTAGAATTAAACTCTAAGAGAAAACAAAATGTCATGAAACCAAAGTGCTCCCCACACTTTACAGCTGTCACTCAGGTATGTAAAAATATTAATTAGCATTTATATACCAATCTAATAAAAGCAATGCACTTTAAATTTTGTAAATCCTCATCTATTGTGTGTAATTCCTGCATAACCTGACTCTTTCTCAAGGACGCCCTATTACAACGACTTTAGGAATTCATCAGCTCTTATGCTCTCTAACAGCTGAACTATGTTCCTCCACATGAACTATGTAGTTATGTTTCAATGGCAGATAAGCTTTTGTTCTTAAAAGACAGAGCTGCTCACGTAAAGGAATTCTCTCATGCATCTTTATGCACCTGATATGGACAACCTAAAGTAGACTATGCTATAGTTCACTGCAACTGGTCTCTGCCATACGAGTGCATAACATGGAGCAAGTATGTTGTACTGGATATCTTAGACTTGCAAGTCCAACATGTAAACCTCTCAACTGTTCCTAAAATTAAATTTTAGGAAACATGGAGTGTTATCACCACCTCATCATTTTTCTGAAGATTTAGAACTCCAAAATCTTTAAAAAGTATTTCAGAATGTATTGTTCCCTCCAAATAAGGTTCCAAGTCAAGCCTCTTCAGCTAAGTCTATCAGTTTACTTTTTTAAAAAAAGAACTGAGTACTGTACTATTCAGTACTATGGCCTAGAGATTTGACATACTGAGTAAAAAGTAACAGAAGAGTTTGAAATAATAGTGTTAGAAAAGTGATGAAGCAGTTGCAATACATTAAGAGTGTGAATGGATAAATACATAAATAAATAAATGTTCTGCTGCAAGATTCCTCCTCATTTCCAGTAGCATCCTCTGTGGACCAACTGCCAGTACACAATGGTTAAGACACATATCTTTCCAGCAGGCTTCTTGGATATTCTATATTCAACACAGTTGTTGAATATATAGATCCCAGTAGTCCTTATTATCTTCTGTATTGTCTGTAGCATCCAGAATGAACTACAAGTTATGTGCTACCAAATTTATACATTTTCCCCTTTGCCCATACGTATATGCCATCATCTTCTTGCCTTAACTCTAACCACTCCTTGTAGCTTGTCTGTGCCTTCCATTCATCCTTTTGCTGCAAAGTAGTTGCTGCTTCTCTCTTCCGTATCCTTATTTACTTTGCCCTTAATCTTCCCCCATTCCAGACACATCAGAGACCTTACTCCTTAAGGACCAAAGGTAAAGCAATGGAAGTACAGGAGATGGATCACCTATTCTCTAATCCTGACTCCTTGAGAAACTGCAGAGAATATTCCGCTCCTCTTGGAAACCAGCCCATGGAAACTAAGCAATACCCTGCACAGACAGACAACTGCTGAGGAACCAACTACTAAATAGTAACAAGTTGCTATTATGATATGTGAAAATATTTTTCTTAAGATTAATGATTTGGCTAAGCTTAAGCAGATTCTGTGGAGCAATGTCATGACTGTCCCTTAAAACAGAATGACTCTGCACTGTGTTTCAGGCTATTCTTTTAATGACAAAAAATTTAATACTACATCAGAACACTTATTAGCTCTACATAGGGCAATACGATTTTTTTTTTTTTTGCTTGAAGTATAGTGAAACCTTGAATAGAAAATATTCCTAGGGAGTTGGTTTTGGGGTTTTTTTTTGTTAATTTATTTAGTTGGTTTGGTGGGCTTTTTTGTTTTAGTTTTTTTTTTGTTGTCAGAGAAAAAGAAACCGACTTTCACAATCACGTGACATAATGCTCTCCCTTCTGTAATTTTAATAGAATCACAGAGTGGTTGAGGTTGGAAGGAACCTCTGAAGGTCATCTCATCCAATCCCTGTGCTCAAGCACGACAATCCAGAGCCAGTTGCCCAAAACTGTGTCCAGATGGCCTCTGAATATCTCCAAGGATGGAGACTCCAAAACCTTCCTAGGCAATCTGTGCCAGTGCTTGGTTACTCTCAAAGTGAAAGGAAAAAAAAACCAAAGAAAACCCAAACATTTCCTGCTGTTCAATGTGATCCTTATGTATTTCAGGTTGTGCCTACTGCCTCTGGTCCTGTCACTAGACACCACTGAGAAGAGCCCAGCTCCATCCTCTTTGCACATTCTCTTCAGGTATTTGTACACATTGATAAGATCCCCCTGAGCCTTCTCTTCTCCAGGCTGACCCGTCCCAGGTCTCTCAGCCTTTCCTCATAGGAGCGATGCTCCAGTCCCTTCATTATCTTTGTGGCCCTTCATTAGACTCTCTCCAGTATGTTCAGATCTCTTTCAAAGTGGGGAGTCCAGAACTGGACCCAGCATTCCAGCTGCGACCTCACCAGTGCTGAGCAGAGGGGAAGGATCATCTCCCTTGACCTGCTGGCAACACTCCTCCTAATGCATCCAAGGATACAACTGGCCTTTTTTGTGGCGAGGGCACACTGCTGGCTCACGTTCAACCTGGTGTCCACCAGGACCTGCAGGATCTTTTCTGCAAAGCTGCTCTCCAACCTGTACTAGTGCCTGGAGCTGTTTCTCCCCACATGCAGGACTTCACACTTCCCCTTGTTGAACTACATGAAGTTTGTCAGCCCATTTATCCAAGATAGATGGAGAAGGTCCCTCTGGATGTCAGCACGACCCTCTGGTGCATCAGCCACTTTTCCTAGTTATCTGTCATCAGCAAACTTCCTGACAGTGCACTCTACTCCAGTCATTAAAGATGTTAAAACAGGACTGGACCCAGTATTGACCCCTGAGGTACACTGCTGGTTACTGACCTCCAACTAAACTTTGTGCCACTGATCACCACCCTCCAAGGCCTGGCTATTCAGACAGTTTTTAATCCACCTCATTTATTTTACTCAAAAGAATCTGAATTCCTGAAGATTCTGTGAAAGCAGAATGAAAAGTTCCCGCCTGGCACTCAAGCACATTACTTTCGGTCAAGAATCTTTTGCTTTCAAGGAGACAATAGTTCTTTCTGTGCCCCAGGAGGTGATACCTGCTCCTTAATCTACAGAAATACAGTAGGGGCCAAGAATTAATGCCTCCACATAAGCAAGTTACTATCTGGTCACCTTCACAAACCAGTGATTCCCTCATGGGCAGGGACTTTTCTTTACTGAGTAAAGTGTCTCACCCATGTGAGACACTAGCTCCAGATTAATCTACTAAGGATGTGAAAAAGTGACTTTGGGGATATTTTCCCCCAAGATGACTTATCAGAAACCACAGTATCATAATAAATACAGTATATTTGTCTCTATCTTTCTCTGGTAAAACCACCATTCTGAAGTGGGGTTGATTTGGGGAATGGGAAGGGCTTATTAAAGACAGAAAGAGAAGAGAAGAAAAAAAAAGAATCAGAATAAACATTTCAGATAATTCAATTGAAAGATTTGAAAACTACATCTAAAACTGAAAGTAGAAAACAACCTTAGCAATAGCCATTGCTCCCTGCAGCAACTCTTAGTAGCTAGCACTATGCAAAAGATTAAAACTACCTAACTTCAGGTGAATTGATGCATTTGAAGTACACAAATAAATAGCTACTTTTACCTGAGCAACTGTCATCATCATCAGAGATGGGCACCTCCCTTTTCAGTAACATTTCCAACTCCTCAGTTTCAGCAACATCAACAGGTCTCTCCCCATGCTTGTTGGCTTGAAATGGATTTCCACCATGTCGAAGCAACAGCTTCACAATCTGCAGCATTAAATAAACAAACTTTTAGATTTTCCACAACATATTACATGACCGGTATAAAAATCTTCCATTGCACACAAAATGCGGATAATGTGATATGCAATCCTAAACTCCTGCCTATGGACCTGAGACTGCAAAGCAAGACTTCAGCAACTAGAATGCAAAGTTTGGGTGTACATAATCTGTTTGTTAAAAGAGTTAACGAGGAAGACTAAAGAAAATGTCCTCTGCTACACAGATGTAGCATTGTCATAAAGAACAATGGTGGCCTTTTGTTCTTGCTGTTCTAGCATTTCCTCACACAATTCATCTGGTTCCTCACCTACCAAGCTCTCTACTCCTCTCCACTCAATTAATCTCCTTGCTCCAAATTTATAGCACTTAACTCTAAGGAACACGAAAAGTTTCTCGAGTAGCAGCACTACTGGTTTCCACAGCATTTCAGAAAAGACCTGACAGAGATCCAAGTATCTTACTGGAGGAACAAACTACTCCCATCCTCAACTGAGTACAACTCAGCAAAATGATCCATTTCTCTAGCATCAAGGGCAATAAATTGTTAAAGTTATAATGATACCAAGGCCACTGCAGTTTCAGCACAGTATCCATATGAGTTACTTTTTCTCCTACATGCTAAAAATGGGGAAATTCAGCAGACAATGAAATGTTAACATGAAACTTCAGAATTTTTCTGATACATAATGTGAGATGGCCACAGATAGGTATCCTGAAACAAGACAAGAAAGAGGTTCTGTTGTCCAAAAATCTACTATATATTTATGCAAGTTTGATGTAAGACCCACTTTTGTTTAGATACCTATAAGAAACAGTTACTAAACAGTTATTAAAAATTTCACAATCAGATTATGATAGTTCATTTCTCTCATCTTTCCAGAAGATCCTTTCAAATTGAACATCTCGTTTGGAAGGTATACTTTACTAAAGGACATTTTCTATTTTTTGCTTTATACAGCAGATCGCACACATAGTAATAAAATAAGAAATATAAAAGGAGACTGAAGTCATTTCTGCATCCAGTTTGCAAAAAAAAAAAAAAACCAAAAACAAATTCAGAAATTAATGTAAAATACCTACAGTGCCCCAGGTATCTTCTCTGCTAAGTCATTACTGGTAAATTTTTAAAAAGAATATTCTCAGATTTATATATATACACACACACATATCTCCCCCTCCAGTATACTGTTCAGATACATTTTTCTTTTGAGAATTCTATACAGTAGAAGTCTCTTTCAAAAAAAAAAAGTCATTAAAGTGTTTGTTTATTTAAAAAGAGTCAAAACAGATGCTAGTAGAAAATATCTGGCCATAGAAGTAGGATGAAAAGCAAAATGAAACAAAGAAAACCAAAACAACTTTAAAATGCCCCCAAATCAGCAGAAGCAGAATTATAAAGCTATTTGACAGCTATTAGGACAGTCAGAATTTGTTCTAAAGACTGAGCATTTCAAACCTCTTATTTATTCCCCTCCCACTCTCCCAGTACACTCACATTTCTATGTCCACTGCTAGCAGAATCATGAAGCGGCGTATCATCATCCAAGCCTTGTGTGTTCACGTCGGCTCCCGCTGCTATCAGGACTTTAGCAACATCATAGTAACCAACATTACAAGCTTCATGCAGTGGTGTCCAACCTATAGTGAAGAGTGGTAAGTGGAAGTTTGAAAGGTCAAAGATTTGTTTTTTCCTCCTGTGGTATAGAACTCTATTGCCTTGAAACATTTCAAAATACACTCACACACAGTAGTTGGCAGGAAGCTAATACCATCCATCTGATAAACAACACATGCTTTATCAACTTTAAACCTCATGTCAAATTCCAAATTTTACTGTGATTAAATTGAACACAGAAATCACTAATCTGGCACAAAATCCCCAGGCTGAACGTGTTACAAATTCTTTGACTAGTGAGTATTTGAACACAATATTATAAATATAAGAATACCATTACTGTATATGGGAACAGTTTGAAAACCACACTACTGGAAGGAATAAGCATGGCAAATTATCATAATCAGTGCTTCTTTACAGTCACTGAACATGTACCAGGAATCACTAATAACATTCAGCAGCTATTAGTCTAGATAGCAAACTATTAATAAATATCAGCAGAGAACTTATTACTGATATTTCCTAGAATATTAGTAATTTTTAGCAGTTTTGATTTCCCAATTGATAATCTGAAGTTCAGTGTTCATTTTTTGTACCAGAGTCTCAACTGAAGATGATCAGCCCACACCCCCTATATTTCTAACCTCAATTTCTCTTTCCAGCTGGATGCCTTTCACTTCATAGCTGCCCTGAACTTCTAGCCTGTTGATGCCTTCTCAAAACTCAGTTCTGGGAATCATTCAACTTTTGTTTCCAGCATAACCAGTGCAAGTCTGGAAGAACTGATTCACTTGAAGTCTGTGTCTAATCAATGAAGAGGAGGTACAAGAAACCCCTAACTTGTCTAATGCCTCAGTAAGGTAATTTCTCATCTTCATCTCTCACTCAACTTCTCACCTGCCACTCATTTAAATAATAATAAAAAAAGAAGCTAAAAAAAGAAAAAAGTTTCTACCTTTTTCTACAGCAAAACACTTCTTCCTGATCTTGGTATACTAAACGTCCTCTCCAGTCACCCCCTGGGTCACTCACTTCCAACACTGCCTGACTATACTCGCCTCTTCCCATTTTCTTATCATTCGCCTTTTCCCACTCTCGCACAACGACGACACTCTTCTACTCTCAGCCCTTTGATCCCTCTCTTCTTTCCCCTTATTAATCCTCTCCGTAATTCATTCTTTTCCGTGTTTTACTGCTTTGCCTTTCTATCCAATCACAACGTCTGGCTTGCCAACTCCAGTCCTGGCTTGCTCTCAACATCTGTTTCCTTTACTCTTGTTCTCACACAGCAGTATCATTCTGGCAGATATCCCACGAGCAGGCTTACTTCCTCCATTACTAATTCATTTTCTGCTCCTTTCGTTCTGCCAAATTCTTAGCTAAAAACTCTAATTCTCTAAACTTCACTGCATCCTAAATTCTTATTTTTCTCCACTCATGACTCATTGCTCAAATCCTCCCCCTCTTCTTGACTTCTTCCTCTGCACAGGATTTTGAAGCTCAGCCATTGCTGCTTCTCACTTTGGATTACCAATGGAAAAGTATTACACTTGATCTCAAACATCTCCTCCAGCATTCTGAATTAAATCTCATAATGACTTGCTCCCAACTGATTCTCAGAACCATCTCTCAGTCATTCTCTTGATCCTTTCATCTGCCTTTAATATTAATTAAATATCTGTACGAGGTCAGGCTGGCATGAAGCGACGAAGTTAACTACCTCCATAGCAGCCCATACAGTGCTGGGCATTGCGTTCGGGGCCAAAACGGTGTTCGGAACACACCACTGTTTTGGCTGCTGCTGAACAGGGCTTGTACAGTGGCAAGGCTTTCTCTCTCCCTCCCTCCAGGCAAGAGGCTGGGAGGGGACATAGCCAGGACAGCTGATCTAAACTGGCTTGAAGGTATGTTCTATACCATACAACATCATGGTCAGCCATAAAAGCCCAGGAAAAGGAGAAGGAAGAAAGGTGTTTGTAGTTACAGCATTTGTCTTCCCAAGCAAAGGTTACACCTGCTGAGGGACTGCTTCCCAGTAACAGAGCAGCTGGGAGGGTTTTAACCCACCACAACACGTCTTCTTGAAGTGTTTCTGTTCTCTCTGTGATTTCTATGGGGCTGTCTTCCCCTGAACCTCCTCCTCCCTTTTCTAAAATTGCTCTTGTCAACAACTTCTTCTCCTCTCTTCTCTCAGCTTCTCTGAAGATCCAAGTTCTACTTCTGCTTCCTCTACATGTCAGTCCTGGGCAGCCTCACCTTCAAACACAAATTCAGCTACCCTCTGTAAGCCAAGAAACTATTAATCTGTTTCTTACCTAAAATCAAGATTTCAGTCCATCTCATTAATATTTTATCTTGATGTCAAGTTTGAGCTGACAACTACTTGTATCATATAGTTCTTAAATTCTCCCACTGGGGCCTGTTACCTCAAGCTCATCTCACCCATCCCATTGAGAATATAATTCTCACTACAACCATTCAGACCCATAATCCGAGCAGGCTCTGCTGTGGGTCTAGTTAAAATTCTCATTCAGACCTTCATTGTATTTTCAGTTCTATTATGCAATGCCTCTAAAAACTTGAAACTGCTAGTGCTGCCACTTAATCATACTACTGAGAATTCTCAATATTATCTTTATTCCCTTGGGATGCCAGCAGCTCCCCACAAATTTTGTCACCTTTTTTTCAGCACTACCTTTCACATTGGGGGCACAGTCTTTTTGAACAAAACCAAAAGCAACACAGCCCATCCTCACTTTCCCATGATTCACTTGTACTGCAGATGGAAAAAAAGCCAGTGTTTAGAGCCAATGTTGAGAGGCAGAGTATCGGGAGCAGTTATGCTGTTTATATAATGAGCACTTGATACTTTTATTATTTTTGAGTTGTCCTTGCATTTAAGAGAGAAGCATCTACTGAATCCTATCTTTATATAGATGTCTCTTAGACCACAACCCCATAACCTCCGTGCGTCACCCAACTCTTTATCCTCTGATTTAGCCTTCCTTTCACTCTGTTCCATCCCTCTTCGTTACCCCAACCTCCTTCTGTGCTCTAAATCTCCACCCAACACTCTAGCTCCTAAGCCTTATGTGCTTTTACACTGGTTGAGGAAAAAACAGTAAGTACTCTGGCTTATCTCAGTATGTAAATACATTTAATTTGGTGCCTGGCCAATCAACTACTTGAACTCAAAACTGCAGGTTCTATCATCTGTGAAAGCATTACTTTAGGGATTTCATATTTACTTTGCTGGAGATTTTTTACTACAGCATGTAGAAACTTGGCTGTTGTGAGAGTATCAAAAGCAAAATATGTAAAAGTTTCCCAGCAGGTTCCAAAAAATTATTTAGGAAGTCTTACAGACCAACAGACGGTAAAGAAAGATATGAAATAAAAATATGATACAAGTTACAACTTACCTTAAAGTTCAATCAGTGCTGAGATGACAGCAAATACTGACGTATCAAAACTATCATTAATCTAGCAGGACTAGATGACAAGCGCAAGCTATACTACACTCATCTGCTTTGGTGCATATTAGTCGTCCCAGGAAGAAGACAGTGTACATTACAGTGCTACCACCTTCACTGTTACTAAACTTTGCATCTCCTCACATAGCCTGCAATCCCATTATCAATTACTGACTTTGCCTAGTATAATTCTACAAAGTTCAGCAAGCGGGCACACATATTTTAGTGAATACCTAGTAAGCAAAGCCCACGCCACAACTGAAACCTCCAGGTATTAATACACTGTTCTAATAATACAGTGTGTACTATAGAGTTCCAGTATTACCACTGCTATAGAAATAAAAAACATGACTTAAGAATTTCTAATGAGTTTCAAGTTTTATTTTTTCATTTGCATATAGCATGAACTGAAATTAAAACTCTGACAAGAACTTCAGCATTAATTTTGGATTTGTACAGTTAAGAAAATGTGTATCAACTTACCTGCAAAATCTTTTACATTCACATTTGCACCTAAACTTATTAGCTCCTTAACTTGTTTAACATCCCCTCGAATTGCTGCCATATGTAGAGGAGTTTCCCCTCGTTCATTTCTCTTGTTAACTTTGTCTTTTTGTCTTGAAGAAGAGTTTGGAGTTTTCTTTTGTGCTGGTGTTGTTTGTAAGGGATGATTTAAGGTGGAATCTACAAAATAAATTTTTAAATGGTTATGGTAAGTTATTTAACACTATTTTTACTTCATCTAATTTTAACACTTGCATTCAAAGATGACAATAATCAGTGAATAATTATATATTAATAAAGAGTGCATTTGACACTTAACATGTATCAGCACAATGCCTTTGGCAATGTGCCTAAGGATGCTTTGCAAAATCACGCTATTTTTTAACTAGGTTTCAAGGGCAGATGAAAAGTCTACCCAAACTACACTGTTCACATACTCTGGTATAAATTTTGCTGAAAAAAGACAAAGCACGACCATGCAGATTAGCATCTGCCCTGCTTCCCCTTCTTGCAGCACAATTCCACAATATTTTTATGTAGTGGGATGCCAGTTTACTGTGTGTATTGTACCCCATGCACTTCCTCAGCTGTGCTGACACAAATATTCTCAGGTGGATTGGATAGTTTCTTAAGGAAACACAGCCATATGCTTTTAAATGCCAATTCTGTAAAAACATTACACCTGTAGAACATATACAAAGATTTTTTTAAATACCACTGGGCCAAGGATAGTCTGAAGTTCAGAATGAAAAACAAGGTGTTTCCCCTCTCCCACTAAATCCTAAGGAAACAATCCAGTTTCCTTCTAAATTAAAATTCTGCTTGAAATTGAGACAAGACAGTAGTTAAATGTCAAAAAGTCCACATAACATTTCAGTTTTTAAATAATGCATATGGAACATCATTTGAGAGGCAAAAATGATCAAAGGAAGAAAAGAGATTTTGAGGTTTTACAGCTATCATAACGCAAAGCTTTGCACACAAATACAGAAGGTTAATAATTTTTCATCAAATTACCCATCAACACAAAATAGAGTTTTAACAGAATTATGCATAATTTTTAAAGTTTCAATAAAATCAACAATTGTTGAAAAACATCAGGGTTCAGAATATTGTGATTGGGACAGAATTAAACAGGCAAGAGAAAGAAAATTGTTAACTGTGTAAGATCACCTGGACTGTTGTCTCTGGCTGTCATCTGCATGAGAAGTGCCATCTGTTTGCGCTCTGACAGAGGATAACCAAAAAGAATGCTAACTGGTGTTGATTTCTTATTTCCAGCATCCTTCTTCACTTTCTTTTTCTCCGGACCTTCCTTCTCTAGAAATATTAACATACAAAAACTCAAATTGCTGTTCTATTAGAATATTTTTCTAGAAATAAAAGCATCCTGTTAAGGTATGTGAACTGGTGATTGGTGGCAGGTGATGAAAAATAGAAATTACATCTCTAATTTACTGCATTTGCATTAGTTTTGGTTACCTGTTCTAATTATATCAAAATAATAAGCTATTGAGTTAAAGCACTTAAAGCTGTAAAGAGGATTACTAAAGTATTCTAAAAGATTAAAAACCCATTTCACAGCAGGAAGACTGTATGTCACAACTTTAATTTTCAGAGAATCAAGTCAGGCACTTAAAAAATCCTGTAAGATCATCTAGTCAACTTACAGCCTTGAATACAAATCTGAGACTGTGCTCTATTCTACTTGTCTCAAGACATCATGTTAAACATTAGGAAAAGACTTTTTAATACTGGTATTTGTTAGGTAATTGGATAAAAGATTGTTTCTCTCAGACTCACCCTGTTACTTCACCTTAGAGCAATTTCTTCTCCAAAATTCATATCGTTCAAAAACATACAACTATTTTATGTGCGTAACTTCTTTCCTTTTATTAATATTTATGAAAGTTGTTTAATATTTCATGTCCAAGTTTTAAACCAGGAGCTAAAATTACACATCTGAATAAACAGATCATTTCTAAAGCTACTCAGTATCGACAAACTCCCACAGATCTTCAGATTGGTTAAACATGCTCTGAAGTCAGACAACTTTTTAATAACTAATGAATTTAAAAACTAGAATTTTGTATCATTTGGGAACTTTGTCAGTATCTTCCCTCCTTCTCAAAAGTTCTTAATTTTTCTGTATAAAGGTCTTATAAACTAAACACAAGCATTTAGGTTAAAGTATGACACAAAAGAACGGATTTGTATTGAGTGACTTTGACTAAATAATTTTAACTGGAGCAGCATTTAATGATCTTAACAGCAAACAAGTACAAACTCTCAATGCGTCAAATTTCTTGTGGTACAACTATTTTCCACAGATCTCCCTCCCTGGTCCTTATTGCTTAACTGTATTGTCTAGAGACATATTAGTTTGCACTTACTGAAGACCATTTGTGTTCTGTAGTTACCTTATCTTTCCAGGCAACTGCTGTTTTTCTGTCTTAACAAGTTATTATTGAATTCAACAAACCAGCTTATATTAGATCCATAATGTCTACCTTTTTCTTCAGAGCCCCCAGGATTAGTACTTGAATATAAACACACTGGATGCAAACCTAGGGATCTGCTGAGTAAAGTGCCATGGGATACAGTCCTGGAGGGAAGAGGAGCCAAGGGAAGTTGGTTGATATTCAGGAGCACCTCCTCCAAGCTCAGCAGAGGTGCATCCCAACAAGAAGTCAGGCAAAAACACCAGGAGGCCTGCATGGATGAACAAGGAGCTTCTGGACCAACTTAAAAACAAAAAGGAAGCCTACAGAGGGTGGAAGTGGGGACAGGTAGCATGGGAAGATTACAGAGAGGTTGCCCAAGTGGCCAAGGATCAGGCAAGGAAGGCTAAAGCCCTGACAGAATTAAATCTGGCCGAGGATATAACGGACAAGAAAAGCTTCTTGAGGTACACTGGGGATAAAAGGAAGGAAAAATGTGGGTCCTCTCCAAAGGGAACGGGTGACCTGGTTACCCAGGACATGGAGAAGGCTGAGGTACTCAATGACTTTTTTGCCTCACTCTTCACCTCTGAGGGCTTTAGCCACATCACCCAAGTCGCAGAAAGCCAAAGCAGGGACTGGGAGAATGAAGAACTGTCCGCTGTAGCGGAAGAACAGGTTCAGGAACATCTAAGGAACCTGAAGGCACATGGAATATAAGGAGGTGATTGCTGACAGCCAGCACAGCTTCACTAAGGGCAAATCGTGCCTGACCAATCTGGTGGCCTTCCATGACAGGGTTACAGCATCAGTGGACAAGGGACAAGAGACTGATGTCATCCACCTGGACTCATGCAAAGCATTTTACATTGTCCCACACGACATCCTTCTCTCTAAACTGGAGAGATATGGAGCCAGTGTTCCACTACCCTCATTGTAAAATTTTTTTTCCCCATACATCAAGTCTAAATCTACCCTGGTTTAATTTAAAACCATCGCCCCTTATCCTAGTGCTACAGGCCTTGCTAAGAAGTTTGCCCCTGTGTTTCTTGTAGGCCCCCCTTAGGTACTGAAAGGCTGCAATAAGGTCTCCCCAGAGCCTTCTCTTGTCCAGGCTGAACAATCTCAGCTCTCTCAGCCTGTCCTCATAGGAGAGGTGCTCCAGCCCTCTGATCATCTTTGTGGCCCTCCTCCAGACTCGCTCCAACAGAACCATATCCTTCTTATGTTGGGGGCTCCAGAGCTGAATGCAGTAAACCATCAAAACAACACATTTTAGTTTGTCTGGCATGATCTGCTGTTTCTTAGCTTATACTATTCACTGTTAATTATTCTTTTCTTGAAAAACACATTCATTTTCATTCTGAATTATTCCTTACGGTTTTACAGCTGTAATCATCTTAAGAAAATAATACATTAAAATAAGTGAAATAAATTTTTTTATGATCTAGCTTTCACTTTTTTACTACGCAGTGAACTTTTACAGGTATTTTCATCTGTTGTTTTTTTTTTTTTTTTAAGCACTTTTGTTAGAAAAGCGTCTTAGGTAAATGAGTGCAATTTACTCCCATCTCATGTTTAGATTTGTCAAACAACACAAAGGTCCTCCCTTGCATATTCCAACACAATGCTGTGGCGGGGCAAATTATTCTTCTATTACTCTATTTACAGTATTTGCAAAGCATTTCTAGGGCTTACCAATTAAAAGTACGAAATACAATTGCTCCCACAAAATTATACTGTAATTACACCCTTATCACTCAAAAAAAGACACAATTTTATTAAAATCCATGTGAGATTTCAAATGTGTTTTCAGTAAATCTAAACACTTCAATACACAAAATTAATATGATCAACAAACCTAAAAAAAAAAAAAGTCTCACAACAACGGCAGGTGCACCTTGTAATCATTTACTGGAGTATGTCCTGTCAGAGGGTAGTGCTTTCCCCCGCCCAAGACCTCATGCATACGCCCTGCTTATGAATGTACAAGACAGACCAACATAGAACAACAGGGTAGGAAGGAAGCAAAAGGAAGGGAGTAGGACATATAAAGTAAATTTTTATACACCAATAAATAAATAAATAGTAAAAAACAATTTAAAAAAAATCTGAGGAAAACAATGATTCAACTGTTGATAAAGAAAATACAGAAATCCCCAGAAAAAAAAAATTATAAATCATTGGGAACCTCTGTTACACTTATTGTAGAATATATTATAAGATTTGTTTTCACTGCTCCAAGAAATCATGCAGTACGTTGTATTTAGGAAGACCAACTTAACATTCAAGAACTTTGACTTCTTAGATATTCTCTCTCTTGTGGTAATATAAAACTTTTCACAGCTGTGTACTTGGTGTTTATACAACTTGAACAGTAATAACTTCCCTAATAGAAGAATATCAGTTTAAGAAATTAAGTTTAGGTAAAATTTAATGTACAAAAATGACTGTTAAAGTCAATTAGGGGCAGCGTTTTGTGGTTTATTGTTTGGGGGTTTTTTTGAGCATTTTGTTTTCAAAGTCTATGGAATACAAATACCTTTTTTTACACTCTTGTCACTTTTTGGTGTTCTTCAGCAATTTGGAATATAACATCAGGGAATTTTTTACTTGTTATTAAAAAAAAAGAAAAATTAAAACTCAAGTGGCTTAATGTTCAATTATCTTTATTAAATAACCTTCATAATATGCAGCCAATCTACCTGGACAACATTCCATTTAAGATTTTCTTTTTGCAATGTAAACTTTTCACCTAACGCTTCAAAAAGAAGATTTAAAAATAGTCAAGTTAAGTGAAAGAGTGATTTAGATGCATTTGAGCATTTATTTGTAGAAGAGCTTCACGAAATTCACTCACAGAACTTAAGCCTACTGGCATGAGAAACATCAGAATCACTTGCAATTATTTTAGGAGAACTTCTGCATGACAGGTTGTCCCAAGGCAACCAATAATATATCTGGGTATTTTTTTTTAATTTGGATAAGTTATAAATTCCTAGTCAAGTAATTTCTAAATGTTTTAGGAAAATAAATTTTTAAATAATAAAACATGTGGATTTCTCAAAACAAATCATGCCAAACTAACAAAATATTCCATTTGGTAAAATATCCACATTAGTCGATAAAGGACATAGAGCGAAAAGATCAAATTGAAACTTCAGGGCTCAGGGTAGTCTGGCTTCATGTAAAATGTCTATCACGGTGTAAACTGTAAGGAATAACAGGATTAAGAAATAGGACCATGCAAAGCTAAAATATGAACTGCTTGAAATAAATGGTTCTAAGAAAGATATAAGATTGAGTTATATACAACAAAAGACTAATATGCTTATTACTAACAGCTGTAGAAGACAGGTCAAGATGATCAATTCTGCAGATGACAAAGTTAAGAGACAGTTACTGAGGCTTCTGTGATTGTGGTAATCTGACTGGTTATTTTAAAGAGAAACACATCATAATTTACTGCTGCTTCCTATCCTCAGTGAAAAAGAAAGATTAGAATGTGATTAAGAGATCTCACACTATACTGTACCCTGCAGAGATACCAAGGTACTATTGTGATACCTAGATTAATCAAGTTAATGGCATATTTATTTTACCAAACCAACACACACAAACAGCCACAGAACCACCTCCACTTTGCTGCCTCTAGCCCAAGCAACAGTTCAAGAAGCTTGTAATTGTTGAACAAGTCCAAATCGAGCAAGCAGTAACAACAGCCCCCTAACCCCTATAACTATAGGAAGCACAACTATAGAAACTGTGTTACTGTGATGTACATGTGGAACTTCAAAAAGGTCAGGTTTGTTTTTCTGGATGTCAATTAAAAGATAAAATAAATATGACTGTGCCATGTTTGGACTACTTTAAAGAGAGAAATTGAAGGGGTCAAAAAACAAAACCAAGATGCTACTATAAACAGAAAATCTGGAGAACATAATTTCCAAGGAAACAATAAACAAATTGGCACATTCAGGGTAATTATAACTTTTGTTGCTTGTCCTGAATAATCAACTATGTGACAAGACTACAAAAGAAAAAAAGCCTATCATTATCTTCACAAGGAAAAGTTTTTTTTTCTGATTGGCAGTTACATTTAATTACTACGAAAAATTCAAATTTCTCTCTTCAGACAAATAAGGTGGAGAAAGTAAACAAACGTGTTCTTTGCAAAAGCAGCACTTGCCTGTTGTTCTTATTCTGATAACCACATCAGAGGTTATTTAAAAATAACTAGATTAAGTAAATTAAGAAAATTCAAATAATGCTATTTAAGCAGTCTAAATAAGCGAGGGCTTTTCAATCAAATTATGGTTTTGGATTGGGAGACTGCAAATCAGAGAACTTATTTTAAAGAGGCGTGAAAAATCCTTCTCCTTCCACCTTCAGTTCTACCAGTTTTAATCAAAGCATGCGTGTAGAATCTTTCTTAAGATCAACTTATATAACAGTTAAAAGCTATTCTGCAAAATTTGCAGTATAAATACAATATATACATACTGCAGTCAAATGTATCAGCTTCGTGTGGTTCCTCCGACCAAAGAACGGGGATGTAATAACAGAGCCCTCAGCTGGACAGCCGTCCAAACCAGGACAGTATAAGAGACCCTTGCACAACAAAAGAAACTGAGAAAAGGACATTGTTTGTTAAAGACAGGTATGTAGTGCAATCTCAGGTGCTGCTGTTGTCCCACTGCCCTCTTCAGAAGGCCACGGGTCTCCCGTGACTCACATGATCCCTCAGTTCTGTGCAGACTTTGCTGCTATTGCAGGCGTCTCAGCTGGCACTGCATGACTACATTTAGGCAGCTGGACTCAGTCCTAACCTGTACGACAGTATTAAGAAAGTAACCTAAAGGCCAAATCTGAAAAGATTTAATACTAACTAAATAGTTGGGTTATCAAGCATTGAAACAGGCTGCCAGGGAAGTTGTTGATCCACCATCCCTAGAGGTATTTAAAAGAGAGGTAAACATGGCACTTAAGGAGGGCTTAGTGGTAGACTTGTCAGTGTTAGGTTTTTAGTTGGATTCGATCTTAAATGCCTTTTCCAACCTATTCTATTCTATGCTAATTTATTACAGCAGTTTCTTAGGCAAAAACATTATTTTAAATCTAAATTTAGATAAACAGGAGGACTAGAATTGTTTTAGACTCTTATGGAACACTACAAATGCTGTTTGATTTCAGTCTTGTCAAAATTGATTGGATGTAAGATTTACGTTATACATAGCTTTGTAAGAATCAAGTTTAAAAAAATATTTCCAAATTAAGTTAACATTCAGCTTGGCTGTCCACATTCATTATTACAGTTGCTAGACAACACCTGAACCAAAAGAACCTTACCACAAAAAGAAGTAAGAGGTGAAAATACAGGGGACAATTTTTACAAAATTTAAGGAAAAAAGACAAAAATCTTAGTTCAGGAATGAATACTCTGAATATAGAATAATGATGTAAAGCTCTAACAATTAAGTATTCCCATTCTTTGGCCAACTTAGCTGCCTAAACAGGACAGGGAGAAACCCGATTATCATGAGGTTTCTCCAATCAGCTAGCAACCCTATCATGTATCTTGGCCATACACCATTTATTAAATTAAACTATTAATTAATTTTTTCATCCTAGAGCTACTTTTTATGGCATTTCTTGATTTTTGTTCACCCAGACACATGTTTAAGAGACCCTAAATCTTTAAAAACATTTGAAAAATCAAACTTGGTTTTATCATCGGTTACAGAGAAACTATTTAGCAAAGCCATAAGAACATTTTGCTATTCTGAAGTCTGAAAAAAATATTGGAAAGCTATTAAAAATAAAACTATAGGGAAAGGATAGAAGACATCCTGGAACTGTAATGGACAATGGGAAGAATGGAGTAGTACCACATACTTTTTCATAATCTAATTTTGAACAATACTCACAACCTTTTACCATTTCCCTAGAATACCACTAGAAATTTTCAGAATATCAGACTAAAACTGGGATGTATTTATTTATTTAATGTATTTTATTTTTTTATGTATTTATTTAATTTTTAAACACTAGCACTACCAGCTGATAAGCAGCTTTTCATCACCTCTTCTTTTCCCTCTGTCTCTGGTTACACTCTCACCTCCAAAAACTTACTTTCTTCCTTCTCAAATAACATTTGCCATTCTCTGTACATAGTTAGCAGGGAGAGACTTCCGTCAGAGGTAACAGTTTGTCCACTGACAGCAAATCTTTTCAATGTGTAATGCCAAGTTTGTGTCAGAAGCAGCACTGCATTTCATGATCACTGATGTCAGTTCTAATTCATGTCAGTGCCAAACTTGGCACCAATGTAAGTAGTTAATTCCTACTGGTCTAATCTAATTGGGTAGGTAGAAAACCAGAATTATAGGAACTGTTTTTTTCATCCTAGTAATGCTCCTGCCTCTAAAGTTTCTGTAAAGCTTAGGTACCAAGTTCCTCATCTGTGAAACAGGGTTGTTACTCTTACCTACTTACCTCAGCAGTAATGAAATGGACAAGCCATGTTGTTTGCTACAGCTGTTAAAAGCCAGTGCCTTCTACTGTTATATGAAGTATTTCTTGCCCCTATTTGAACTGTTTATTTAATCTCCCTGTTACAACTTTTAACAAAAAGATTTTGTAGTGTGCACGTTGTCTTTCTGTGCATGTCTAGGTGCCTAGAGTAATCTATCTTGTGGCAACTGTGACAACAGATGCTACAGCAAGAGAAACAAAAAAATTACGTTACCTTACAAGGTGCTGTCACAATGAATTATTTAAAGTAGATGGGGTTGGGAGAGATGACAAAAGATTTCCAACACAGAAAATATTAGATAAGTGCTAGATATTACTTCTAAATATATTTATTTCTATTATGAAAAACAGTTAAGGTCTAATACCAAGCAGTAAGTTTAATAAAGCAGATGCTAGGAGCATACTTCTAATTTATACATGGCCTTTTCAGAATCAAGTGGTACCATGAATAGCATAAGACTCTAGAATTCTGCAAAACTACTGAAAATGGAGATCTAAAGCCAAGAGTATTATTTTGTAATGTGACTATTGCAAATTTGGCTTTCATACCATATTCTCTTTACAATAACAAAAATATGTATGTAATATCCAGGAGTCAACTTTTCTGCAATAAATCAATCCTGGACAAAAACGAAACATGTACTGAGGTAGATACTTCTAACTTGCATTAAAATCTAAGGATTTTAAGGGTATTACCTATGAAAATATTCAAATGTACAATGAGCACTTTATAAGACACTGTAGTACCAAGTCTCTGAGAAATTTGGGGAACACGCCTTCTGGTGGCCTTTCAGAGGGCACAGATACTGTCTGGCTACCAACAGAACTATTACTCAACTATGTCATAGATAACTAATTACCTAAACTCAGAGATAACTGTACTCTTGGAATACATCCAGATCCCTCCATCTTGATTTGAAAAGAGCCATGTTAAGAATGGTATTTTGAAGTCTTGAAATCAGTTCTAATAGAAAATGCTTAAGTTCAGAAGAACTACCAGTTTGTGCAGAAAAGGTATCCTGAACAGACCACAGGAGCTTAGACTGAAAGAAAAGTTCACTCCCCATGTCTAGTTTAGTTAGTTCCACAACCTTAGCAACTTTCTCTCTTACATGGAAAACAGTATACCTACCAATCTTTCCCACTCTCCCTCCCCCCAAAAAGTTTACAAAAAGGCTGACAGCTGTGTCTCAAATTAAGGCACTTAAATGTCTTTTCATCAGTTTACTTGTTCAAGCTAGAGATGACAATGAGAAGAAAGATTTATTACTAAAATAGAAGCAAAAGAATGAGGTTAGGAAACAACTCGAAAAAGTAGACAAACTATGCTGGCATGCTAGTTGTTGCTAATTATAGGATAAAAGCCTATCAGGCTGAGATGCAACAATCAAAAGCAAGCAACTTTTATACTTAGTATTCTTTTTTAATAGGGAAAAAAGAATCAATATAAAAACATAATATACAATTAATTAAATTAGAACATATTTTACCAATAAATAATTAGTTAAGGAAATAAAAAGGTTCTACCTGTGTCTGAATTGCGATCTTCATTTCTGGATGGACTAATAGTAAAAGGAAGTTTACGTTTCATGGAAGACTTTTCTTTCATCTCCTTCCCCACATCACTCCTATCCACTTTTGGAGTTTTGCTGTAGGATGCAATCTTGTCCTTGCTCTAATATAAATAAAAAGTATACTAAGTGATTTTTGCATAAAGCAGAATAGTCTTATAATGTATACAGACTGAAATGACTGCTATGCGAGAATGTATACGCATGTGTGTATGTACATGTATTACGTAGTTTATTAAAAAACTTTCAATGTAGTTTTGCTAAAAATAATCAATGGTATTTCTTTCTTTTAAAAATCCGTATCTTCTGTGTTATTTCTACTTCCAGATACACTACTGCAGAACTGCTGTTCACTATCAGAGCCTTGATTAATAACCAAAGGAACAACACAAACTGGACAAGAATTTGCTAGTCTTAATGACCATCCCAATTTCCTTCCCTGACTGTAACATAACAATCACATTAAAAGCCCACAGTGCAATACAGACTGTGAATAGTAACACAGTAACAGCAGAATAAAAACCTAACAACCATCCTCTGCCTCCACCCTCACCCCATAATCCATCCATACAGAACTCCGTTTCTATTTCAAAAGGAATAGTGCAGTGTTACATTTTCTAAAGCAAAACTTACTACGAAGTTAGAAAAACCTATGAAGAAACTTCTTAAACCGGTACCAAATTTAGAAAAAAAATAGGTACAAGCTATTTGGAATTTTTAGTTGCATAAATCTGGGATTTCTGGCTTAAAAACATATTTCAAGATAAACAGATGGGCACAATATTAACTTAGGTTTGATTACTTTGATAATATAGGAGGTCGAAGTACATAAAAGATAGCAGGTTAAATAGAAGATTGCTTGACAGAACCCTCTGCAAACCCCAACATTTTGGTGTACCAATCAAGATGCAATGTAGAGACACAACATCTTCTGTTCATTACATGCTGCAGAAACACATTATCCATCTATGTCAGCTATCACAACTCCACAACTTTATATCACTTTTAACAGATGATCGGATGAAACCACCAATAGATTCATTTTCTAAAGGCAGAAGAGGCACATACACTTACTTGCCAATCAGTGAAAAACAAAAGGCTGCTCCTTGGTACTTTTGAAGCAAGAAATTAAAAGTTTTATTCTGATTAGAAGAAAACTAGAAAATAACTCCAAGTAAAGGTATTATTCTTGAGAGTACCTTTCCTTTATTTGAAAACAAACACAGGTAAGAAGAGTAGTTTGAGTTTATAAACTGTTGCCAAAAGGGAAGGTAGAAGTGATTACAAAAAGAACCTGCAAACAAAATCTACAATCTTCAGATGAAAAATGTCTGTACCAGGGAAATGACAAAGAAGGGTTCAGGAGAATTCCTGAAGTAAAAGGTTGATGCCCCCAGAGAAAAATCTATCTTCATTCTGAGTTTGGAAACTGGGGGGGGGAAACAAACAAACAAAAAAAAACCCAAAAAAACCCAAACAACACAGCCCCAAAAAATCAAAACCCTAAACAAACCAAATGCAGAATAAAAGCCACACACCAAAACCAACGCTCCTCCCAAACTCCAATGGAAACACCACCTCCTTTTACTTACATGCTAGAACAAGAAAATCTAAAAATCTAAAACCCCTTAAGACTCCCCTAAGCCCTTTGGAGATAAAGAAGCTAATCAATCTAACGCAACTATTCATTTGCAAATGCAGCTATAAATTGACAAGAGCAAATCCAAACTCCATTAAGCTCATTTAGATCTCTTCTGGTGTGTATATGAGTTTTCCCGCTTCAGCCCAAACTCACCAAGACCTCTCTCATCCCTTGTTCCAAACAATCCAACTACTTCTCATATGCACATATGTAAATTTCCCACTATATTCTAAAGTGGTATTACAGTTTTATTGCTTTCTCTAGAATATTATCCTATGTGAGGTACTATGTAATAGATAGAATAAATTAAAAATAATTTTGAATTTGTAAGCAGGAAACATTTGTTTCAACTTGTTCTGTAGAAAAAAGGCAAACTTTTTGTGGTTGGTAGTCCTTAAAAATAGTCACTTTTTTGGTATTAATCAGAAAATACATTGGTAGGTGCTCACAAAGAGACACGAACTGCTTAAATAATTTGATAGCTTTACATTTATTCTTAAACTGTATATATGTATTACATTAAATATCATGACCGATACACTACTTTTTTGATAATCATTGAATATTAATTTTGTGGTGATCTAACTAGGAGGAGAGACAGTTCAAAACACATACTTTCAGATAAATAAAGATACAGTCAGAATGAAAGAACAGGCTATACACAGAATACATAGAAACTGAAAAATTAAGTATTTTCTTCCCTAGGTATTGCGGAAATAAACATTCAGCCACCACCAGTGGTGGACTTTTCAATCCAGAAGGTGCAATGAACAGGATTGTTTAAGAAGTGTGTACAAAGTCTATGCTATTCAGTACTTTCAGTGACAATGCTGAGATAGAGATGCAATTAGATATGCAGATATAATCACAACCAGGAGACAGAGAAAAGCGAAGAGTACTGGCAAAGGGAAAATAAAATGGCTAGCAAAAAAGAAAAAAAAAAAAAAAAGCTTAAATACAAAACAAAACAAGAAAAGCCAGGATAAAACTGAGGGTTCTACTAACTGATAAAAATAATTAACTGTATAATCACAAGACCCCACAGTAAAAGCCACCAAACTCTTAACAGCCTCCTGGATCAGCTTCAAGTAAAGGGAGGCAAGAAGAGGCAGCAAGCCCTGCTGGTAAGAACAAGCATTTCGATTTAAAGAGCGAGCATTCACTCTTCCAACTACTCATGGTCACTGCAACAGCAGCAGGTTCCAGAGCAAAATTCAAAATTTGGCATGAACAGGTCTATGTATCAAATTGATGTGATCCATGGAAGCAAAGCAAAACAAAGTTGATGTCTTTTATAACACAACCTATAATTTAGAATAATGAACCTCTTTAGAAAGTCCACAGACAATCTAAAGTGAAAACTGTTAATCAAATAAAACATTGAAGACATGATAATCATATGTTCAGATACATAAATTACTGCTGCAAAGAAAAAGCATTACATATCCTCCACGTCCACTTCAGTTAGAGAACATTTAATGGCTTTAGACTGCCATGGGAGACAAGCAAAGGTTATTTATCCTACTAAGTATCTAACTCTATGCTAGTCAGCATAATTAAGTATCACAATAAACTGCCCAAGGAGACTGGAATTTCCATCAGCCAAGGCTTTAAAGAAAAGGTCTGGCAAACATCTGTCAAGAACTGAGTACGGCTTATTCTACTCTGGGGCAAATGGATGAACTGTATCTGCATGTCTCAACATTTAATGCACGCTTCACTGGAGGATGTAGTAACAAGGAAGAATTTTCTCTGTCAACAAAACCATACTAGTGTGCTATGATGAGGAACACATTTTTAATCTGTTCAACATAAACCGTCTCAGGCGGCCAACAAACAGCAGTCTGGACAGTCTCTTGATATCCCATTCCAGCTCTATTGTCTGGTACCGCTAGAATCAATGACAATACACAAAATGAGACAACAGAGTGCCATATAATCTAGCAGATGTACTAAGCTCCGGAGAATAAGCATTCTTTTTCTGCCTATCAAAGATAATTACATACTGAAGCATGTTCTGCATGGTATTAAAATGGCTTGGGGCACTATTGTTGGACTGTTCTTACAAGAGAGTTACTTCTTACAAATCCCAGGTTTTTTTCTCCTTTGGACCACATACCTATCATTTACTTCCTGAGTTTTCGTCATTTAAGTTCTAAAGTATAAATTCGGATAAATTAAAATTTCTTTTTTTTTCCCCTTATCTTTATAAAATATCTCATGCAAAACTAAATGGTCTATCTGCTGTACACACTCTTAAAATTTTTGTATTTATTTTATGCTCCCAAGACGAGCAACTGAAATAAAAATGCATGTACCCTAAAGCATATATAACATAAACTCAGCTTATTAACAGGAATGTTATTCCTTAATGATTTTTTTCTTCAAGCTCTCAGAAGACCCAAAACCATAGCTGATTCACATAGCTATTTACTGGTTGCTAGAACAGCACATTAAGCATTAACTTCCACTGGACAAATACAAAAGATTAAGTCTCATAACAACAGTAACTTTACTACATTCCTTAGACAACAGCTAACAGTGCAGAACCAGAAAGAGCTAAACATTGTATCAACTAGGACAAACAAGTCCTGCAAGTGTTTTTTTCTTTTATCTTAACATATTAACCATTGGAATAGTCTTACAACGTATACATATATATATATATATATATATATCCATCCCATTATAGTTTCTATTTTAAGAAGAATGAGGAATTTTTTTAGGGAGTGGCTTACCTTAACATTGCTGTTCATTTGTAAATGCATTGTTTTCTGTGAACATTATTTCACATTAAGCCTCCTCTGCCTACAATGCATTTGTGAACATATAAGGGAACACTAATAATTAAACTACCTATCTTCTGTTCATTTACAGTCATAGAGATTATGCTCCATGAGTAAGTAGTTCTAAGACATTTCTGCTTTGGTAATAAAGTGAACACAGAAGTGAGTTAAGAGCAAGTTTACATAGCAAAGTGCAGAAGTGGTTTGACTGTACTATTCTACAGAACAGATAAAAAGCCAAAGCTACATCCAAAATACAATTAGAATGTATTTTTTTTTGTACTAAGGACCACTGCAATCATCTAAATGTTGATGACCTCAGGATCTTTTCACACAGGCATCTCTAACAGCACAGTGAACTGTCACTCATTGGTTGCACAATACTGAGAAAAATGTGCGGACAAGAGGCATTTTCCAGATTCAAAATGCCACTAAAACAAAAACTTTATTTTAGTATCCCTTTCACCTGCAGCATCAGTACATTCTTACATCAATTACATTAGGTTAACAAATCTGTAACTTTTTCATAAAAATTCTAATGCTTCAAAGACTATCGTTTTTAAATTCATGGTTGCAAATATTTACATATTGAGAAAAATCCTTTAGTTTACAGAAATTTCCACTAATTCCTGGAGATGTTTAATTTAAAATTATCACTGTTGATTTGGCCTGGTCAATCTTCACTTCAGAGTTTTATGTCTATGTGTGTATTATAGATTTGCCTTTATGATTTTATGTTGTTCAAACTCAAATTTTTACTCTTATTATTTTGCCTGTTGAATTTTAAGTAATTTTCTAGGCTGAATTAAAATTATTTCATTTTGGCAATATTTTGTCCATTTTTTTTCTAACACAGGGAAAAAAAACTATTCAAGGGCCAGCTAAACAGTGCTGACAATTACCTGTCCATCTGTTAGAGAACAGTTTGTGTGACTGTTTAAGTGACTATTTAACATCTTAGCCACGCATTCAATTTTCCTCAAAATACAACAAAAACAACCAATCTGTATTTATTATGCTAAAAAACTAAACACAGAAATATTAACTGCAATATAAATAATTCTGTAATTTTATTTAGGACCTCACATTTTTAATATTACATGTATCAATTTATACCATACAATCCCCAAAACAAATCCCACACTATTCTAATCTCAAGTTATAAATTGTGCCAACGTAGACAGTGAGCAAGACTGTACATAACGGTGCAAGCAGTTTGTCAGTTTACTGTTTGGTATCAACCTAATTAGTCCACCATTGTGTTCCCATACATCTGTCCTTCGTCAAACTTCCATCTTCCCCCAGGTTTTAATTTTCTAATCAATCCAGCCTTCACTGGCATCTTAATCTCAAATACCAAGCAGGGCAGAATCTGAACCTAGTACACGTTTTTCCACACTTCTAATTCCTGTACTGGTGATCAATCTCAACAACAAGAATTTCCTTGTTAAAGCAGGCAGCTAAGAACAAACCTTCACCCAAACCAATATGACAATGAAAGGGTTTTATGTGACCATTAAGAATAGAATGTTAACTTACTCCTTTCTAAATCAAATAAACGTTTGCCATGTTTTCTGGTGGTTAAATAAATGATACCATGTTCACTGTTCTGTTCCCTGGAAAAAGTTATTAATATTTTCATACGGATTCGTATCTTCTCCTGGTGAAAGACAGTTACACGTATCTGTTTCAGAAGGTTACCTGACTTTGCAGAGATCGCAGGGTAGAGGGTTTAAGTGGCTCAGAAGACATATCTGCTACTGATATTAGTAGATCAGAGTCAGGAGATTACTGGAGATGAAGGTGTCAAGAGAACCAGCAAATACTGAACTGGGCACAAGGATGGCTGCTAAGACAGTTGCTTCAATAGTGGCTACAGATTCAACAGCCACTCTGGAAGCTAGCACCATTTTTCTACTATCGCAGAAAGCAAAAGCCAGAGGTGGTAAGGGGGAGTCAGAGGTGAAGAGCGAAGAATGGGCTTCACAAGTTACGTCTTTATTTTGACTGATTTTTTTTTTCTTAAACTCAGATTGAAGAGCAATTTGTATCTAAGTTTCAAAGCCTACTAAGGAAGAAAGTAATCTGCACTATAAAAATACAGTAATCTATTTTTATATATTCAAACCTACACACAAATGTGTTCCAAGCTACCTTCAGCGGAGAAAAGGAAAACTTTAAAGACAGATACATTCCATCAAACCCACTATTTTCACTTTCACAAAAGTGAACAAAAGATGAAAATTGATTTTAATCTCTATTTTTTTAAATTAAAAACACAAATAAAGCTTGAAAAAATTTGACATAATCAGTTTTCCTAGCATGAGCAACTGTTATGTCTTCAAGATTTTCCTGTATCAAAAACTTTTTTCCAGAAATACTGAAGTGTCAAGACGACAACTTTATAAAGCCAGAAAATATTTTATTTAAATAAATAACTTAAAATCTTTACAAAATGTAGCTTATTTACAAGCATATAAATAAAAAAGCAGTACTGAATACCACTAAACTTCACTGCAATAGCCTTCCCATTCTTGCTGCTTGTAGGCCCTAGAGTTTTCCTCCCCTTATTCCCAGTGCTGAATGAGATTTCAATTAACTTGATCATATCCCAAACAAGGACCAGAACAAAGCAACAATAAAAAACCCCAACACTTTTAAATCTCTTTATTGGTAAGCCAATTTCCTTTTCCCATTCTACTGTTATGTTCCTCCTCTTACTGAAGGAGTTCAACACATTTACTGGGACGAGACTAAAGCTCTAATGTTTTCTATGAACATTTTCAGAAGACAAACAGTTTGAAGCAGATGCTGGATTTTCTCATCTTTTCCTATTTTTTCATCTCTCTTCTTGTCTTATATCCATTCATTAAGTGGTCTTACAGAGAATACAGACTTCAACAAAATAGTAACAGTAAGTATAACCACCCATGCACACATAATCTCCTTTTCCAGATAAAACAGTTTTAAACATCATTTGTTTAAACAATTTGTGTAAACATCTGAGCTAAACAGATTCTCTCTCCTTAGCGAAATATACGACTCATCATTCACAATGCAGAATCTTACTCTATCTTTTGTTACTCATTAGTACTACAGATAAACTTGTCTGTTGTACAAGTGTACTAGGCAGACAAGACGGAGAACTTGTCTCCAGAAGTTTGAAGATCATAGAATACTTCACAAACAACAAACCACCCTTCACTATTAATAGAGCATGCATACTCCTTCATTCTCCAACACTCAAAAATGGATTGTACAATTTTTAAAGTGGACTCCCTTGTACAGGAGTATTCTTAATCCCTATGCAGCATTTGGCTTTCAAGTCCTCTTAACAGAAGTAAAAAGTCCCTGTGTTACAAAGGAATACAAGAAACTTCTATTTATTCATTGTCTGTGCTCTGTCACAGCCCTTCAGAAATGTTTCGTGTGTTTGTTAGTGAGAGTAAGACACTGTAAATCAAATAAAATATGAATCATCGTTCTCATGAGTGCATAAAGACTTCATATGATGTAAGGTATGGAAACTCTGCACTAACTTATATCAAATAAACTCAACATGTCCAGCTTCCTTTGGAATAAAATTGCAAGTTACAATAAAAGGCATAAATTCTGCTCCCTAATTTAATTTACAGTTGAAGTCATGTAAAAATAACTTTTTCCTGCACTCAAGACATCAGAATACAGATTCTTATCTATTTCTTCCCATTAAAGTAACAAAAATTATGATAGAACACATGCTTATTTAATTTCAGTAAAATGAAGGACATTAATATAATTTTGTTACCTTTCTTGCAGTTGGTTTTTCCACCATGGTGCTATCACTGTCAGAATTTTCAACTTGAACTGTTTTTGCAGACCCAAATTTGGGCATTTTATAGCTGTTTAGCTAGCTGTATCTTGTATCAGTGGGTTCATTGTGTGTCTGAAAAACAAACAACCAACATTATAGAAATACACACACTACAGTGTCATTTCAGTACAAACATTGTTACTGCAGATGGCAGCAGAGTTGAATAGTACCCCCAAGAAGATGACCAACAGTGACACCTAACTTCAAGCATCCCACTCATCTGCAGCTCAGATCTTGGGGTGAAAATCCAAAAGGTCTGACATAGCTACTAACAGGGACAGCGTCACCAGAAAACCACCAAGTCAGTTGCTGAACTGCCACATCCCTCTAACTCACCTCTTTGGCAGACTTAACACTTTTGAGTATTTGATGGCTTATTGGTTCAATATCTCACTAATTTTATAGGTAATAAGACTGGGAGGATGCACAAGATCATTTCTAGCAAGAGTGTGAAGAGAAATTAAGCTTTCTAGCCTGGGAAACTGAAATATTGTTTACTCAAAATACTATGGAAAGGTCACATCTTGGTGACTTGCTATCCTATTTGCTGGAACAAGATATACGTGCTAGAAGAAAAATCTTCTAATGCTTAGACCTGGAACTAGAAACCTTAATTTCCACTGTCAAGCAAATTAATGACAGAAGTCATGCTACACTTATGTATACATGGTTCTAAGAGCTCTGTGGCGTCTCATCTTCAAGGTACACCGATTCACATAATGGAATTTTGATTTTTCCATGTTAGTTCCGATTCCACTTTTCTACTTCAAGAGAAGCAAGATACCGTTTCAGGTGTGGCATTTCTATTGCTGCCTAGCAGTTAAGATTTTGGGATCATCACATAACAAATTTGTTGCTGTTACAGGAGGAGGGCCACTATTTTGGTTTGACACAGGTAACTGACAAAGATTGGTATTTTCTCTTTGGTAGATGACTTTGAGAAAACAATTTTGCACACTAGACCTGACATACAAATCTTTCATATTCAAACAAATTTCATACACCATCCACATATCCATCCCCCACAAGATCTAAACTACGGGAAATCCCTTACACAGTACTTGGCTACGATTAATACAATTGTATACCACAAAATAACATCAGAACAGGAGGGGAAGCAAAGTTCAAAATGCTCATTCCTAAAGTCAGAAAATTAGGAAATGCTGCACTAAGATCTGCTGTTTTCCTCTTTCCTCCACATCTGAATTTTTTTTTTTTTTAAACATTAACCACAAAGAAGAGCTTAATTAGAAACCATCTCACATACAATAATCTGAGTCTCATCTCCCCTATGATACCAGATACAATATTGTGAAATTCCTACTGTTCTACTTTTACCTAAGACAAAAGAAACATTAGTGTATTCCCTTCATTTATGCAGTTGTCATGATTTAGCCCCACTCAGCATCTCAAATATCACACAGTCACTCCTCACTCACTCCTCCCTCTCCCACCAGAACAGGGAGAAGAATCAGGAGAAAGGCAAAACTCATGAGCTGGGATAAAAACAGTTTAACAGAACAGCAAAGGAAGAGAAAACAGAGAGGGCAAACAAAATCAACAACAGAATATACTAAGCACATGATTTACAGTACCAATAGCTCACAGTAAATCTCAATGCTCAGCTCGCTCTCCAGTAGGAAAAGCCTGTCTCAGCACCCTCCTCACTTTATATACTGAGTATGATGTCATATGGGATCCAACAGCCCTTGGGCTAATTTGGGTAATCTACCCCAGCTGTTGGCTAATTGGTAAACTACCCCAGCTGTGTCCCCCAGGCACAGGTGCCACCAGCTCCAGTGAAAATTAACTCCACGCTAGCCAGAACCAGGACAGTAGTGTCGATAGGATTTACGCAGTCCTACTGATATGGAGAGCAATCGTTCATTTTTAATGGACATCAAAGAACAAGATTATTTGCCTTTTCTTTTTATTTGCTTTTTGTAACAGTTGCAGGAAGAAAAGAGGTTATCAGTGCAATGGAGAGTACTCTAGTAGTTTCCTGTCATTTTCAAAAGTATTTTTTTATCTTAAAAGCAGCAGTGAGTTAGTGTCTTCACAGACAATGACTACTGTGCTGATTACATCATACACGGAGTATTACCATAGGAGCAAATTTCTCTGTTTTCATGGGTTTAAAAAGAAAACACAAGTCATAAACCTGCTTTTGCTCAGTTAGCCTCTCAAATCCTCTCTGTAAGTTTCATTTGCAACAATTCCCATTGTATGTATCATCATGATTACAACTACTTTAAAACAGATCAATGTCTGAAAGTTATCTTTATTATTTTAATAAAAATATTTTTCATTGCATATGCTGCTGTTTTCTTTCCTTCCTTTTATTTTTTTTTTCTGCTGCTTGACTCCCTGAAACTCTCACCATTCCTCCTTTGTTTCTCTTCCCTTCCTGGTTCAACATGCCATTCCCTATACCCTTCTGGTACTAACAGTAAGGAGCCCAACTTCATGGGCTTAGTAAAATTTATTAGCTTAGGTTTGGCTCCATTCCTCTTATTTGCCTCACCAGTAGGGGCTAAACCACATTAACCGAACAAGAGTTCCTCCTTCACAAAAGGCCTGGCCTCCCCGCATGTCCTTTCAAGTCTCACTGAAGAGAAATACTTTATTTTAAAAAATGGTAGACAAAAAAAAATGTCAAGCTACAGGTATTGCATAGGGGCAAGAGGATGATGAAAATGTTTTCAAAATAAATTTAAATTACAGGTTTTTTTTAAATAATACTGTTAGCACAAATAAGACACAAATATAAGTAAATGAAAACAGAAAGCATAGGATGTTTCCCTTTTCTTCACCACATGAACAAAATAAAATGTGAATTCATTCAATTCTTGACCCCAAGCCAATTATGTTTTGAAGAGAAGACTGCTGTGGAAGTTCACTAAAACTATTACATACTGGATTACTAAAGCAGAACCATCCCAACTATCACCATGACACACAGCAGTGTTGCCATTACATGTTTTATGTGCCATGTTGCTATTTCACAATCCCTGTGTGAAATATATTTCAAACAGACTTAAATGCTTCAAATATTTGAGAAAAAAGTACTTTGCATAAAGAGTAGATTTTTGTTTTATTTCATAAGATATCACTACAGTCCAGAAATATAAGTAAGCAAACTATTCAATCCATGATCACATAGTATATACTACAATAAAAATCTGACCTGTAGAAGTGATTTTACTGATATTTTAACTTTATTTCCATTTGCCTGCAGCTCACTGCCATTTCAACTCATGTTCTGAACACAGTCAACAAAGATTTGCACTTAAAGTGAAAATGTTGAACATTAGCAGGTTCTTCCAGGGAAACCCAGATTTGTCTGCTCTGAGTTTCCTTCAGGGCTGTTTCTTAACACAATTACTGGTTTATCAGGCAGTCTTGATGGCATATTTCAAATAATCAGAATCCTAAATTAAAAGTTAAACTCTTTACATTCAAATTATTCTCCTCTGTCACAACAAGCAGCACCATCACTTTTCATCTGACAAACAGACACAGCTGTGCGTTTTCTCTAACAAACTGATCTATTTCATGCTTTTCAATAAAACATAGAATCTGCTCCCTACTAAAGAAACCTCTCTTCATGTAACAAAATCAGATATTCTGATTTTATGTTTGGACGTCTTTCTTGTACATTCATTGTCAGTGATTAACAGTATTTAAAATAATAGGACATTAAACTTCTCTCAATCATTTTTCACCTAAAGGAACTGAAAATTTCTATTTTCTCCTTAAAGTAACAAATGTAAGTGTTTTGACAGATCTACAGGCAGTGATATAAAAAGCTGGGATTATTTCACAAAAAAAACTCACTCCAAAAACCAAACCAAAAAACCCACCAACCACCAGAATATCAGATATAACTAGCTACAAAAAATTAAGCATATAATAAATCTCTAATACCAACAAATTACTGTAGTAACTTGTATAAGCTTACATCTAGCACTAATGAAAGGGCACGCCTTCAACTCTGTAAAAAAAACAGAGAATTCATGCAGTACTCCAACAGCGCCGCTGCCACTGTTGTTTAACTCCGTTATACAAGTTTTTGCTTTCAGTGCAGTCTCCTGAGAATCTGAGGCCCATGTGTTTGTATTACACGCATATGTATGATTGCTCAATGACCTTCAAGCCTGTAGATGTAGATGGATTTTCTTTAAATCTGACAGCAGAGAAAAAGTTTTCAAATATATTAAGCACTCACAAATTTCATGGAAAAGGTGGCTGGTGGATAACAACAATAACAAGAATAATACGTCACTGTTTTTCCCCCAAGAGAAAGTTTCAATATGAGCTTCGTGCCACATTGCATGTAAGAAAACTCCAGATAAGATGGCCTTTATAAACCACTTTCCTCTTTTCCTCTATTCATACGGGAAGTTTCAGCTGAGACCTGCATATTACCAGATTTAATCAACCGTAAGACATAAAACTATAAGAAAAGTAAGCATCACTAGTTCTGGTGCTCACAGAACTACTTATTTCGTTTATGGTTTACAATGCATGCTTACCTCGTTATTCCTGCATGCCTTCCCCGTAACGCACACAGCTAAAAGTTTCATGATGCTTATAGATCTTTCACAGCCCTGTTGCACAGTTGATCCTGAAGGTTAGCTGACTGCTATTATAGCAAATCAATGCGGCACAAGACTGAAATGCTAGGAGAATGTAAGTAGTACATGGATTAATTTCCAAGATATTGCATTTATCCTTAAGCTCTAGAATGCATTTACATTTAAAAAGCAGTGGATCTAGCATAAGACAATCTTCTCAATTACCTCTCTTCTTCTATATTTCCCATCTCTATTTCATCTGCAGAAGGAAAAAAAAAAAAAAAAAAAAAAGAAAAATATCCCTCTCTTCCAACAGGGATTTACTCCAGACTGGGAAACAGTGAATCAAGTATACAAAATTTCTGCTATAAATATTTGAGAGGACTGCTTCAGAATGTTTTGCTAAAATTATGTTTATGAAAACGACAGCTAAGGCTACATCTATTTCAGCAAGAAGTACAGAATTACCAAGAGTGTATCTGTACAGTGGAACAGCTGGTAACAAAAATTCAGAATTCACACTAGCCACATTTGTCAGTTTTGCTCTGGACTAGTTCTAGTGCAGTCCCATGTACTAAACACACAGTAAAGGTTGGAGAACACTCAGCACATTCCTGAACACATCTCTCAGCTTAAAATAGGAAGAATCAAGCTCTGAAGCCAATGCATAGAGCAGAATGAACTACAGTGAGGAGAGATAAGGACCGTCACTCTAAAGGTGTCTTCCTGATTCAAACTACGACACCAAGGTAGATTTCCTCTTAGCAATCTCCTCCCTCCCACATCTAAGACTTTGTCCCTTCCAAGTTTATTTGGAAGTGACTGGTACAATCTAAATTGCACAGCTACCAAAAGTCTATTATGGAAAGGCAAAAAAAAAAGTTGGTGGATGAGCATGACAGAGATGTCTAAGAACAGCTGAACTGAGGGAAATGCAGGCAAAAGCCAATATCACATATTCTGTTCAGAGAAAGCCAGCTGGCCAACCCGTATGTACATACTGGCTAATTAAGAAATATGTAGGTAGCCCCCGCCCAGCCATGCCAAATGTTATCTGTATTCTGCTGGGAGTGTCAAAGGCAGCTGAGGTTAATACACTGGGGGAAAGGGAATGGGTATAGTACAAAGGACCAAAATCCACAGAAAATTGGGCTTTTAAAATACTGTAAGGAGCAGAGTTTAAGCAAAAAAGATATTAGCAAAAAGATGTTTATTTAACTAGGTTTAACATTCTTCGGGTTCTTTTTTCTTCTTACCAGGAAAGTGCAAATGACTTTAGTATTTTATTTCACAATAAAAGCAATGGCGAAGAATTAGAGAAGTGATTTATTTCCAAAAGAAAGGTTAACAAACTCCTGCATTGCTAGTGCTCCATGACATTTTATGATTGGACATGTAGCAGTATTGTCAATTTTTTTTTTCTTTTTACAGAGCTCAGTGCTTCTATACAAAGAGTTACTCAACCACAACCCACAGCTATACAATGAAACAGCTCCCTGTCAGACCATTCAGGTACCACATGGAGTAGGAGGGTAGTAAAGTCCAGTAGTACAGAGCTGGGCTTTTATTGCTTGGGAATTTAAACATGTGGATGAAAAGAACATCTATATTTTTACCTGATATTTCCCTACAAAGATATTTGCCTGTGAGGAGTAAAGCTTCAGATTAGCTCAAAGAGAAAATGTGGCTATGATGAGGACGTGGGGGGGTGGGGGGGGGGCGGAGCAGAGAGAGAGAAACTTGACAGGACAGGTAAGAAGCGATTGTGCTTGGGAGGAAAGCACAGCTGACTATGATCAACACAAAAAAATTTTTTCCCCCAGAACATGGAACACAAACCAAAATTCTTCAGTCTTGACATTCCTGTGGCCCTGTAAAAAAGCACAAGTGTTCCAACTCCTTTTAGATTTAATGGAGAATGACAAGCTTACTACTGTGGTCAGTTTTCCATTACTTCCTTGGACAGACATACCTTTAGAAACAGAGTCTTAAACACTGTTGATGTCTCATAAGAACGTCAAAATTATGGTAAAGGATGGGACATTGCCTAGAACATGCACTTAAAAGTCTCTTTAGAACATTATACAAAATACTGTTCCGAAATTTCAAAATTCCAGAGTGACTGTAGTCACAAAAATGTTAGTCTTGGTACCAAGATCTACACTGCAGAAGTATTCCATAATCATTGCAGCACTTTATTTGACCTTTACAATGAAGACAATGAAAGGGCTATTGAAGGCTTCATTTGAGCAAAAATGATTTTAAGTTTCTTGTGCAGAGTCCTATGAAAACAGTGTTATACAGCTCCCAAAAAAAGCCTTCCTCCCAATTATTTAGCAAGAGGGCGCTGCCGCAGTCCAGCACACGTTACTGCTAAGTAGGATTACTGAACAACTTAACTCGCAGGGTGCTGAAGTCAAAGTTGAGCAGGTATGAGAGCTATACAGCAAAGCATTTTTTCCAAAAGCTGAGAATACATTAGACATATGCAGCTATAATGGATTAAACATACACTGCACTACTTTCCTACTGGCAAGCCTGCCTCCTGCTGCAGGCTAGAAGCATATTGTCCTTTACAAGCTTAAAGGAAAACACGTTTTGCATAAGAAAAGATTAAATAAGAGGCTATTTGCGTCTGTTACACTACTTAAGACTAAATTCTTACCATCACCACTTCCTGTATGTGGTGTGCACTAAAATATCATCAAATACAATGAACAGAACAATTTACTAGGCACCTTGTGCCCTGTACTTCATGGTGTCTCATTGTACTTGCAACTCAGGTCTCTAGTAGTAACTAGCAAACAAATTACTAAATACTACTGGCTTTAGGAAGCACACCAATTTAGTATGTTGGAGAAAACAGTGCCTGAATGATACATGCAGTGGCTTTTACACATGAAAGGCGACAAGAACATTTTTATTGGGAAAATATTCACAAGCTCTGTTCACACATGATTGCGACAGTTCGGTCCACGCAGATTCCAGCGTCAGTTATGATGAAAAACTAAGCTCCAACACAGTCTCAAACTAACGGTGCCTAAGGCAACAGTCTGTTGTGGTATTAAGTGCAAATGCAGTACCCAGCATGGACGTGAGTCACAAATTTGGCAGGTTTTACGGCATTTGATGATAAAATACGACAAAACACTTTTGGTCCAGAAGTGAGGAATTCATTTTTATTACAATTTTCCTTTAAGATTTGCACAATACTAGAGATGACTTTGTGGCTAGAGCACGCAACGCTGAGATCAGTTCTACTCCCTTCTTTGCTACACCTATTGTGCAGCCTCAGAAAAAAATGCCTTATCCCTCCCCTGCATCAATTCTCCTCACTAGATTTTTGATGATACACTAAAAATCAAAGAAAACAAAACAACAGCCTATCATAAATACATCTTTCAGAAATATATGTCATGAGATAACTTGGATATGTGTATTCTGGAGATCCTCAGATCCTAGCTAATATATGGAACAGACTACTAGACTCTCTGTCCTATCAGAGAGTATTTCTTCATTTTAATTTGAAATGTTTAGATAGTTGAGATCCAAATATATAAGGATTGCACAAATCGTTCTGTAGGAAAAATAAAATATTTGAACTCCATTTTATAAAGGTGTCCTTGAATAGAGAAATAGGAATAGGCAGTGACTACTCATAATCTCCAGAACAGCTTTTAATATACTCTGAAGTACCTACTCATCACATGCCAGACTACACTACACAGGGCTAGGATGAAGTCCCTAAAAAACAGCTGACACAGGCAGCAAGAAAGATTTTCCAATACTTCAGCTGGAACTCACCACTACTTCCTACCAAAATAAAAAATGTATCTCATAGTCTAGGAATTTCTACTAGGAAGAGCAAAGAACGAGAGGACGTACAACTCTTTCCTATGCAGAAAACAAACAGGGCTTTGCAGCGGTTTTGTTGACTTGTCTGTATAAGACCTTGGGCTTCTACCCAGAATGCCTTCAAATCCATATTTTAAGAGCCTGAGTTTACCTGTCCTTGGTTTAAACTGTCAAGTTCTACAGATTTCACAATACTCTTCAATTTATCTTCTGTGCTAACAGCACCTAGCACCTAGATTTGTCAACCTCTTTCTAACAAATATACTGTATTAAAGAACATGACTGAATCTGGAGTCTTCTGGTTGACTTGTAGTAAGGTTGTGGGGTTTTTTGTTGGTTTTGTTTTTTATTATTTTTTTTTTTTTTAACTAAACCCATGCTTATCAAAGAACACAAGAACCTCATTGCTCATAGAATTAAATAATAGCTGAGGTTAAGGGACACCAGGAGATCATCTAATTCCTTCAGTTTTCTAGTCAGACATTTTCAGCTGTCTTTGTACACTACATAGACCAGGTTGAGTTTGTTACTTTAGCAGGAAAAAATGGTAAAGGAAACCATGGAAATTACAAACCTTCCTATTCTTGACTAACTGTAGGCACTTGCAAATCATGCGGTGCAGTTTTACAAGCAGCACACTGTGGAATAAGAAAAATAAAAAAATACTTTGGCCCAAAATTGAATTTCCAAAATCTTGTTCACTGATTGAAAATACCATACTCCAATATGCCTTTGAGATTTGTTGCAAGAATGGACTTGAATTTTACAGGTACTACCATTTTACAAATTACAGATAGATTATGCTTCAATAACAGCCGCACCTGAACAAGAGACTGCTCCTCTTTTATGTCACAGCTCATTATTAAAAATACACCTGCACTTTTTTCTGTAATGTTTTCTTGCAACTACACTTGTAAAGTGTCAGCCAAGTAAGGACTCAAAATCCTATTGGAGTAGCGTTGGACATATCTCACCTCACACACTTTTAACTAAAAATCCAAAATCTACCTGTCAGAATGAAACCAATACACTTGCACCGATTTGCTTCTGAAAGCAAAACCAAAACAAGACAAAATACATTAGACTTTTAGGGTATCTTGCAACTCAGATTTTATTTCTACTTCCTTATACATGATCAAGTAGTGCATCTATTTGCTGAATGTTCCTTTTAAGCCGGCCCTTAATGCTCCTGCTGAAATGTTTAAGTAGCACTCATGACAAAAAACTGACTTCACCTTTGCGTGATCGTTCTTACTATTGGCAAAAGCAATTCAAGAAACTTTCTTTTGTTGCTGTGTGAAATTTTTTTTACAACCTGGTGAAGTTCTGAGGAACCACACATAGCAAATGGCTTCACTTGCTTCCAGAGAGAGAATCTATTTCACTCTAGTTCAGCTTCCTTTGATTTCCACCTTCATGAAGGGAAGGAAATGTATACAACATTTCTTTTAATTTTAAAAAATACCCTAATTAGAAAAGAGGACCTATCCTGGACAACACCACAGAACTTACTATCCATAAATCAAAACTGGGAATAAAAAGCGTTAGAGTCCCTTTCCTTTCACAGGCATTAATTTATTTTCACAATATTGCTGGAAGATGAGGAAGATGAAAATTCATTATTTCCTTAGTTTTATAGATGGCAACTTAAGTTCACAGAAATAATGAGGTGAGAAGCCTGATCAATTTGCCATAGCCATAATACATTAAGGACTTTTTTTTTTTTTTAATAACTTTCACATTAGATAGTACTTTATACTTGATGAGACCATCGCTACTAGTGACTTCAGTTTCAACTTCTGCAAGCAACTCCTCTACCACTGTAGAAGGAAAACAGTAAAACATTTTGAAAGGAGTATCCACAAGTGAGGAAAACACTTGGCAAATAACTCATAAAAAGCCTTTATCTTACACAAATGGGTAATATTTAGGCTCACTACTTAACTGTCTTCAACATGGGACCCTCTTTTCTCTTCCTGCTACCTCCTCCTAAGTTAGTGACCTTATTTCAATTTCCACAATAGGACTCCTCTTGAAGCAGTATCCTGGACTGTACAATTGCAATTTATTCCCAGAGATCCATCCCATTCATTATTTAAAGTGGAGTCCCAACCAGAAACAAGCAACTCGTGAAACCCATTCCTCTATGTGCAGAAGGGCAGACGAGCAGTGCTACTACGTCCAGTATACAGCAGGCAGCATTTCTGAACACAGCAGAACATATAGGTTAGTGGCATTGGAGTATACTGCAAGAAGGTGTGCAAATACTGGCAAGAAGAACTTGCTCCACTTCTGCACCACAGTCCCATTTTCTTCCTTTACTTTTTCTAAAGTTTCCAGTCTCAACAGTTCCTCCCCTTGCAAATGTCACTCTGCACATCGAGCTTACAAAAAAAGTAAAAGCAGCTTGCTGATATCAGACTTGTAAACTCATACAGAATTAATTACTCTTTACGTCTTACCAAAGCACTGAAAAACCATGAAAACTAATGTTTTGTCAGAATATCCTTGCAGGTGCTACACCAAACAATTTAGTCTGCCTTGACACGTAAGAGCTAAAAATTATTAACAGAACATGATAAAGGAAAAGAAACAAAAGGATCCCAGCTATCTCTAAGTAGATAACTGAACACAGAAGAACTAAAGAAAATGAGTGTGCTAGGTGCTACTTCTACTTTAACACCTCACAGTAGTATACTGAAGTCCAAGTAGCCAAAGAGGTGTCATTTTCAAAGAATGGGACACTCTCAAAGAATCAGTTAGATTCATGGACCCAAAACCTGGGTAAACCCATCTGCATCAAGCCCCGTCCAAAAGAAGACTCCAAGTCTGCCTCCAAAGACCCTGTAAGGTGCTGAGAAAAGGTATGCAACAAAAGAAGTAGAGAGGGGATTAATTCCTTCGCAGTTGACTCTTGAACATCTCCTAGGACACTGAACTCCTTCCTGACTTAAAAAAAAAAAATGATATGGGAATTAATTTGTTTACATAATGTCATTTAGGGTAAAAAACAATGTTGGCAAACATGGTCTAAACTGACAGAATAGTACCACCCTGAAAACAGGTGAGTGGGGAAGATGTTGCTTTGCAACAGGGATCCCAAAAGATTTGATACAGACAGCTGAAATGGGTAAGCACTGAATGAGAAAGTACTTGAAGAAACAAAACGCTACGTTTTGCAGAAAAGCACAAAACAGTAGGACATTTGGTATCATAATGGCATACCAGATTGTTCAAGAATGGCAGAATCTTCACCAATAAGCCACTACCATCTTCCTGATAAAAAAGGACAATAATTCTATCACCACTATTTCTCTATTTTCTCATATAATTTTTTCTTAATATCCAAGAAGAGTGCTGCACTCAAAGCACTTGAATTAGTATTTTATGACAAAACTAATTTTAGCTTAAAATACCGAAGCTGAAAGTTTGTGGAACTTGCATAACATAAACCAGATTACATTTTAATCAGAGAATGGCTAGGAATTATTTAAAAGCAGAACATACTCCCCGATTCTAAGAGACTTGTGTAAAAACTTCTTTTTATGTGTATAAGTACACATCCTCTGTCCCATACTAGGAGGAACAAGAAGAAAGAAACACATGTTTAAGAAAAAGGTTAACTCCTGGCACTAACAATAAACAGAACCAAACAAACAAAGCATTCCCTCTCCCCAAAACAGTGACAAACCTGCCTTCCAGAAGTCAGACATTGAATCCCATTACAGTTGGGCAAGAATGGCTCCCATCGTGACAAGGCACATCATTCCTTCTGAACCACATATACCATTTCTAGAGCGTTCCTCCACGTGGGCCAGTAAGGAACTGCAACTGGTTCCAGAATTCAAGATTAGTCTGAAGGATGTTTGTCAGTACTGTCTTATTCTCACAAGCATTTCTCTGCTCTCAGATTAACCCTTTGTCTTTTCATGGAAGAAACTCAGCCTATTGTTTTTACATATGGCTGGCTGTTCTGCAAGGAAGCACTGGAAAGACACAAATAGAACAATGAGAGTACAAATACAACTGGTTGAATAAATAGTTGTTTTTCTCCTTGAAACCAATTCTGAAAGATCAATCTTAAATTTCTTTTGAGATGCTATCAATATTCAAATAATAACTTCTGAAGAAATGCTCTTAATATTTATGCGTTAGCTACTTTTCGTATTTCTCCTTCGGCGGTAGAAAATAAGGTCGTTTCACTTTCAGTTTCTCACTGACAAACCTACTCTGAGTTGCAGGCACCACAAGAGACTTTCTTCAACTAAGTTCCAGTACAAACAACACAGAAAAGATATTCATGTATTCGTCTTTTCTTTCTTAAAAAAAAAATATATCAGAAACTGCATTTTTAATAAGCAAGATGAAGTGCAAAGAAGTCTTATTTACATAACCAGTTAGTTAGCCATTGAATTTTTTTTTTTAAAACAAAATTAAAAAAAAACTTCATTAAGAAACTGTATAGGAGAACTTAGTAGAACGCACCAGAGCTTTACAAGACTACCACACACAGGCAGTACAGGAAGAATGCATCCTTTGACTACTAAAAATGAAATTAGTCAGGAAAAGCACATTATCTACAACAATTGAAAAACATTTCTATTCCATATTTCAGAGGGAAAAAAAAAGTTTGACAGTTTTACAATTTATTAAGCCTTCAGCAACAGGTCCTGCACAGAGTCCCAACAGACTAACTAAAATTAGAACTTCGTAATATTTGACTTGCACTACTGGGGTGAATTCCAGGTTCAACTGGTCACACCTATAAGCAATCTGCTCCAGCTGACTCTGCTCCAAGCAGGGTGGACTAGATGACCTCCAGAGGTGCCTTCTAATCTCAACTAATCTATGATTCTGTTCCATGAATTAAAAATACAGATGTTCTTTACCTCAGCAGCAGCATGTCTACTGGAAGTTCTCTCCTCCAGCTAATATGTTCAGCATATGAAAAGGTTTAAGTCTCCTACATTCTCCAGCAACTTATGCTATATAGTCAGGACAGCTTTTATTCCAACAGAGACTTACACAGGTGTAAGAGGAACCTGTGTAGTCTGTAAGAACCTGTGTAGTTTGTGAGGACTGATCTCATTTTCGAGTTAAATCATTAAGACAGCTGCAGAGAATATAAACATCATACTCCTACTGAGGTACATACCTAGCTGTCAAAATAAACATTTACGTGGAAAAACAACCTCACCTCTTTACTCTGAGAATCAGAAATACATAAGCTTCCAGCGTGCCTGCAGGGATCTCCCTTTCTTCTGGACAGCCTCTCAAATGAAAAGAGATTATTTTATTTCCTAGAATAGGTTTCCTCTTTATAGGATCAAGAAAAAGTCATGCTTGCCCAAGAACTCTGACTCTCAGGAGTCAAAGACACCATAAAATCCATTAGTCCTCCCTTTTAATCTACAAGTCTAAAAAACTTGTATGTTCACAGGTGCTTCCTCTTAAGTCTTTTTTAGGATGAGCTTTGGGTTCAAAGGAAGCACCTGCACAGATATTTAGCATAATATGGTACTCCCATTAAGCTAAATGGAGAAGTGGATTTGTAAGCTTCAGTTTTGATCTACTGGTTATTCCTTCAAGATCTAACTAAGTAGATCTTTGTCAACTAAGACAGACTACTCCATTAGCACAGTGGCTACCAAAGAAAAACTTAAAAGCTTTTATATCAGTACTTTGCCAAACTTAAGATAAACAAGCCCATTGCTAAGTAAGTTTAAATTCCTCCTACAGAATGCACATCCCCTCTGGAAACCTTCTAAAGATTTGCAAGACAAAAGATTTCAGATCTACTCTATACATTATTACTAGAGCCTCAGTAATTTCTATCTAAATCTTCATAAGCTAACGATAATTTGCCAACCTAAAAACAAGAAACTCCACAACTTATCTACAGCACTGCCAGAAGGAACATAACCTAGAAACAAGAAAAGGCCCTTCACAGGCTAAAAGCGGATGAACTGCCAACACCTACTCACAGTCTTTCAACTTTGGCAGGATTCACCACGGGCAAAACAGCGTGCCTGAGTGCAAGCATTCACGAGTAAGACCTAAAACGGTAGATGCAGGGGAAAAAAAGCAAGCTTCTGACTCTTACTAGCTTACTTACACGTCCCCAACTGGATAATAGGGGTTTTGTCCTGGCTAAATTGTGAAGACGTGCAAAATATTCAACAGTCTTTATTGCCACCTCTTGGCCGTCACCACACACATCATATCACAAAAGTAATAGAACAAAAATCATATGCCAGTTCCTTTACGGAAATAATTTTTCTTTGGGGGGAAAGAGATAGTGAGGGAACAGATGGAGTGGAAACAGATAATAGAAAATAACCAGAATACTGTTTGCATACAAGTATAACTATTTAGAGCAGTAAAACTACAGTGGGTACTGCAACTAATCTTCATTAATATTTTACTACATCATCTAGAGAATGGAAGGGACTGGGAAGCAAAGAACCAGTTATTTTCAAGATAAAAGAGTTTTTAAATTTATTCAAATAAGGTAATATGGTTGTCAAGACACCTGTCCCTTCTTGAAATCAGAAGACATTAGCATTGCTCACTTTAGAGAGTATCACTAAATGAAGCTTCCATTTTCCCTTTGTCAGTAAACTAGTAGTAAAACCCGAGATTAGTAGGTTGCTGAATAGTGTAGAGCACCACAGAAAGCTGATTTATTTCAGTTAGTGTTCTTTGTTGCACACAATCTTGATGTGAACATAAACAGGAGGAAGATATTTCCATGAACCAAAGGAAACTATCTATTAGAGCTCAGAAGGTTTGAAAAGCTGGACACCTATTAAGTAGGACTAATTCAAAAGGCTCTGAAAGAGAAGATAAACTACAGGAAATGTCTTCACCTAAGTAAGCTCATTTCTGCTGTCATCAATCAGCAGAACTTTCTAAGATTTTTACTGCAACAAAACTCCTGGAAATGCTAAGTGTTATTTGGTTTCTGTTGCATTTAATACATTCTGAAGTTTAGAGATGGGGAAAAAAGGTCATTCTACCTCTGATGTCTTCCAGCCTCATGAATGCAAGACAGAACAAGAAGAAAGTCATTCCAATACTCTCTAGCTCCATGAGGCCACTGGCAAGTAGAAAGCACATGACAGGGGCAGGGAAGAAAACATCTCAAGTCTTCCTCCTCAGCCTGCATTTTTACTTTTTGCCTCTAATACAGATCATAATTGTCTCTCTAACATCGGTAATGGCTTTTCTTAGCATAAACCACTGTGAAACCAACCCTCTTGTGACATTATCACCACCTATAGACCTCTGAGTAGCAGCCATGAAACTGAGCAGAGTTTATTCATTTGTTGCTTGCTAAAGATAAAAGCAGTTGCAGCAGATAAAAGGATGCTTCTTCAGATCCAGGGAGATAACTCAAAATAAGCCAAGGCAAAGTCATACTCTCAGTAGCTTGAAGTCTCTCTTTCAATGAAGGTTAACATTTTATTCAATGTGGCAATAAAGGTAAGCTACAAAGTATGGTTCCATAAGCTTCTGGAGCAACTTTCTAAGACTTCTCTAGTACCTTTCTCTGGTAAGGAAAAAACCTTAAGATATTAACTTTTGTTATTCTGTTAATAAAAGAATTCAGTGTCAGAAAATGCAAGATAGAGTTTGTGCTAATATTTATTTCATACCCTGTGTCACTAGAGTCTAAGTAGAGTCTAACGATGTAGTTAAAAAAAAAAAAATACAGTCTGATCTGGAGATTAAATAACCAATCAACATTTATACTACTCCATCCGCAACAGAGCATGGAAGAGAAGAAACATCAAACACTCATGCCCAGCCCACCTCTTCATAAGGTCAAATTTGTCAAAAGTAAGTTGTTCTGACTGTGTGTATTAACTGTGTGGTGGCAGGTTAATCATTACAAATTTTGTGATCAATAGTTTTTTCCAGTTTTAAAGCGGACCAACCATGCTAGTCTTACAGACAATTTCATCAGCCTAAGAATGTCTAAACATGGTAAATCAGTTCAACAAATAGAATTTTTTTTTTCATATACCTGTATGCTCTATACTGAATAAGAAGTTCTAGCTCAGCCATTTCTAGGTGCCAATATTTCCACTAAGAGGATATCCAAGACTTTTTCATCTAGTTAAGTCAAAGCCACAACAGTTTATGGGTTTTGTAGCAATTTAAACAGACACCTAACGGTGCAAAGAAGCTGCTGCTTGAGACTATGATTGATGACCTCCAATGTAATAAACACAAGTATTCAATTTTCAGGTTGTGCTTTTAATCCTAAGGTAAGTGGTAACATAGTAGTACCCCCTGCAACCAATGCCAAACAAACACTGAAGCTTCATACAAGCACTCATTCACCTTGCTTATTGAAAGACTTTCTCCTCAAAGAAGTTACGGATTGTGCAAGCCTGCTGGAAGAAACCATAAATGAACTTAAGTTTGTTGCACAGAGCTTGCTTTCTTACACAACATCTGTCCTAAGTTTTGCTGTCTATAGTATTCAGAGTTCACAAACAATTCTGAATAATCCTCTGGATGGAAAAAAAACACACAAAGAGACGGCAATGGAAAGGCAGAAATCCTTGTGTCTGAAAGACTGAGCTGTCAACTTTGCAAAAGAACCAAAGGTGCTCTGATCAACTGTCTGCACTCAGTGATTACTAAAGAAAAGCCAGAAAATCAGAAAAGGGCCTCACATACCATTCACCAAAAACCTGACATCACCACAAGAATGCCACCATAGCCCTCCAGGTGTGCTGAGAAAAACACTGTCACTCCTTGACAATTTAGCTTACAAGGCACATACAGGAAAGTAGAAGTATTAAGGAGGGAAAAAAAAAAAAAAACAGCACCACCACCACAGATAGTCAATGGGTTTACCATGACCTTCCCAATGAAATATTCTGGTATACCTCAAACTCTGCAATTTTATTGGAACAGACAGTTTCTCAAGCTTGCACAGAAGCCTACTGAATTCACACAGGGTGAGATCAAGGTCCGCAGCTCATCTAGTCACAAGGTTAGCTGAGAGTCTGAGTTTCCATCTAAAGAGTGAAGAAAAGTAAGTGGCACCCAACATCTGCACAAGCCTCAAATAATCAGAATAGGTGAAAGGCCCTGATATTCCAATAATTCCGAAGATCTGTTAATTCTGGGGACTCCTACCCCCTGAACTACAGCAGAAGATTATAGTGAAGAAGGAAAGTAAGCACAGAATGCTTAGGTCTTTGCAGCTGCACAGCACCTGTGAGTAGCTCATCATGTCCCTGGTGCAACCTAGATGTGAGGATCTAGAGTAACTAAGATGGAAGGACAACCAAGCTGGCATCAACTTCCATACTGGAAAACATGCAAACCCTTGCTGCTTCACAACTTGAGAGCAGAAGTGACTCCCACCTCCAAATCATGACACGTCAATAACACTGAATTATTTTAATAAAAGTTAATGATTTCTTATAGACATGATGATCTCACCCTTTCCTAGCATTCCAAGATTAAAGATTTCTTTCCTGGAACATAAGTACATTTGGACTGGTCCACATCTGTCTGATAGCTTTTTGTTCCTACAAGCGTCACAACTTACTCACTTGTCTTCATTAAAGCGCCATTTTATCCCATAAACTATCATGTAATTCAGAGGTATAAAATTCAGATTTTCCTCCACATCACATGGCCTGCAGAAGAAAGGCACAGAACATAGCGATAGCGTCCAGGTAATTTCCACAAGACCTCTAGCTGATAATACTGATATTCAACTACATTTTTTTTTAAAATCCTTTCGTTTCTTACCCTTTTGTTTCTCATCAGCTACGCAGCCTTAAAAAAAAAAAAAAAAGACCGAGTATTAGCAATGGTACCTAGAGAGTCAAGCTAGAACTGGCATGAAGAACAGTGCAACTGAGCCTGGCTTTCTCTCATTTCTCGCCCTTCCTTTGTTGCCTAGTGTCACCTGTGCTGGGCGAGTTACCGTGCTCCACCTCACCGACCATCCTGCAAAACCACCGGGCAAAGCCTGTAGCGCTTAACGGAAGACGCCAGAAACGCCTCAACCCGCTCGCCCCGCGGCTCTCCATTTGACCAGGGCAGGCTAACCCCGCTGGGGCGGGGCGGGGCGGCACGGCCGAAATCGGCGGAACAACTCCCCAGGCTGCAGTGGAGCTGCCGAAATTCCCCAAACGGAGGCGGGGCGGCGGGTTATGTGTGTGTGTGTGTGTATGTGTACGGGTGTATGTGTGTGTATCTATGTGTGTACACCGCCATGCCGCCCTCGAAACCCGCGCCCCAGCCGCCCGTGCAGCCCCCGCCGCCGCCGCCGCCACCTCCCTCCCCGCAGCCCCGACCCCGTCTCCCGCGGGATCCGCCGCCTTGGTACCCCCTGCTGCCACCCCCAATCCCCGGCCGGACCCCCCGCCGGACGGCGGGGCAGGGGCTGGGCTCGACGGGCGAGAGGCGCGGCCGCCAGACGGTGACAGCGGCGGCCATGGCTCCCGCCGCGGCGCTGACAGGCTGACAGCCGCTGCCCGCCGCCGCCGCTGCCGCCGTGCCCCCCGCGCTGCCAGGCCCGCCGGGCTGGGCGGCAGAGGCGCGGTGCCCGCTGCCCGGGAGGGCAGGGCAGCGGTTACACCCCTCAGGCGGGCACCGGCTGTGAGCTGCCCGGCCGCCCCGCTGCCCGCCGCTCAGAGACAGGGGGGCGGCACCCCGCGGACGCGGGCACCCCGGCGGCGGGCGGGACCAGGGGGTCCCCACCGCGCAACCGGGAAGGGGTGGGGAGAGCTGCTCCGCTTCTTACCTTCTCCCGGGAGCCGGCGGGACGCGTCGTCCTCCTCCTCCTCCTCCTCCCGCCGCTTCTCCTCTTCCTCCTCTCTCCGTGGCGGCGCCGATCTGACAGGAGAACGGGTGCCGCCCGCCGCCACCAGCGGTACCCAGGGGCTCCGGCTCAGCCCCGGCCCCGCTCGCTGTGGCTGTCGGCTTTGAAAACAGCCC
>WHYT01017255.1:184217-196762 GCA_009806455.1 Tetrax tetrax
CTCGACAGCCCAGGGCAGGGCTGCATTACATTACAGCAATGGCCAACTGGAGAACCAGATGGCAAAGAATGTTCTGTTATGATGGAAAATAATTCCAGGCTCAGAGGGAATTGTCCAAGAGACTGTCACTTGTACAGCATGAGTCTGGTAGATAAAGACTGAGCTGGGCTTTGGGATTTCTTGCTTCAAATCCTCATTCTGCTACTTAGCTACTGCTGACCGCAGGGCAATCCCTTCACCTCCCTCCATCACTTTTCTTTGATTTTTAGCCCCTTTAAAGGGCAGGGTTTCTGATTGCTCTTTGAAATTTTTGTGGGGTTTTTTTGTTTTTTTTTTGTTTGTTTGTTTTGTGGTTTGTTTTTGTTTTTGGTGTTTTTTTTTTTTTTTTTTTTTTTTTTCACACCACAACTTAGATCACCTTTCCTGTTTGCTTTCTGTTTTTAAATTGCAACTAGAAGTAGTGTGATGAAGCTTTGTCAGATAATCTCTTTTCAGTTTGTTCCCTTCTGCATCTGCCAGACTTATAATATAGTTTTGTTGCTTTTTCAAAGAACCTTAGAAAAAGTTGAAAGAATTTTCAATGACAGATCAAAAGATGCAACTTTCATCTCTCTCTGATCATAGTGAGTCACTTTACAGAACCACGTTTCTTATAATTTAGGATTATGCATTGCAATAGTTAAAACCACCATAAATTAGATATTCTAATTGGTGTTGCTTTCTTCATTTTTTTAAACAAAGTATTAGAATGTACATCATTTTACTGAGATTAAAGTTACTTTATTATTTTCAGACAGTTCATCTTATATTACAAAAATCCTTAGAGGTCAGCTCGAACTCCAAAACCTGGTCCTTTGGGTGGTTCAGTAAGAGAAGTAAGGCCACCAGCTGGCTCACAAGAAAAACGTCCACTCCTAAAAAATGAAAGCAGTTTTATTCATTTCTGGTATTGTTATAATCTCAGATACTGTTTAATCACTAGATAGAAGACAGTTACACATCTAACTTAAGGCTGAAGTAATTTTTTTTCTTTCACTCTTTCTATCCATCCTTCAGAAGTGTGTGGTGCTACTCTTAAATCAGAAGGATTCCAAATTGGAGTAGTGACCAGATAGTTTTGTAACTGAAATGCAAGATAAGACCACTAAGTTTTTATGTATTTATAGGTTGGCCAGAGAAAAGTGATGCTGATCCCAGTAATACAAGTCATTTTTGTTAAAAATGTTTCCCCATGTTTGGAAACTATAGCTGTTTTAAGATTATTGTTCTTGTATTAAAAAAAACAAACAGTAGGAATAGGTAACACACCCAAGTCTAATTCTTCCATTCACACGTACATATGTGTAGTTGGGCTAACTAAGAAAAATGGGAAGTAACATAGATAAAAGTTCAGAAATAACCCTTTCTAAACTTGCAATCTTTGGGTTTTTTTTGTCAGAAATGAAAAAAAACAAAACAAAACCAAAACAACCACCTCCCCCATTAACAGGCATGTGTTGATTTCCATGATCTAGAAAAAAAAAAACCCTACAGGGTGGTATCATTTATGTACTGGGTACTAAGCCAAATCAGAATTAGTGTTTTCACATTTTATGCTCTTCTAGTCAGTCACCAAGAACATAAAAATTCAGTTCTTCCCAGTTCTTTTTGGCTTTGAACATACACAAAGGCACTGAATGCATGCTATTCCGTTCAGTAAATTAATTAATGCTTTTTTAGTGGTAGGTTGTGACTCAAATCACTGGAACAGGAATTTCATTTCTCAAAAGGATCAGCCTTCAAGTAGGTGGCCAGTATTATACAAATATAGCATACCTTGGGCCAGGTTTGGGAACTTTGCCAGCCTTTAGCTCATCAATTATGTCTTCAATATCTTTAGGTGTCAAATCTTCCTAAAAAAACCCAAAAGCACACACAAAAAGGTCAGCAACTGTGGTAATTACAGCATTCAAAATTCATGAGAGAGTGGCTCTCAGGTGTGATCCTAATTTTGATCCTGTCCATTAATACACATACTGGTTTAAAGAACTAGGAAAATTAAAAAGCCTACTGTCATTTTCATGTTAAAATTTGTTTTACATATAGTTGCAGAAATTATGTCAAAAACTAACAGTGTTTAGGTGGGTCATCTAAGAGATGGGTTTGTGTTTTCCGCTTCCTTGGTATATTAGTGAGTGGAGCCTACCCACTTTGCACATGCCACTGCACATACTGCAAAATGGTGTCAGCTGTGAGTAAAAAAAAAAAATTGTGGGTACAGTTAAGAGGACAGTTCTTAAAAAAAAAAAAATCAAACTGTGATAAAATATTTTAATAGTAAGGTTTTTTTTTAAAAAGCTGGATTCAATCAATACATTAATTCCTTTGGTCTGTTGGCATCCAAGTGAGCCGTAATTCAGAAGTCTTGAAGTTCAAAAATAGTGTTAAACCAGTCCATACTTTCCAACAGATTGCTTTAAAGTGCTTTTAAAAGCTTATCAAATACCTATTTAAAAACTCCAGAGTTATGGGAAGACCACTATCACAAAAATGCATCACCCCACTTGTATAAATCAAGACAGTAACTGAAAGTTACACCAGTACAGTGTGATACTGATGAAGTGTTCCAGGACAAGGCCTAGAAACTAGAAGATGCTCAAGGTTATAAATGGTCCCTGCCAACAGGAATTTGACCAGAACTTCTGAATGTGAAACAAGTGAAAATACAGGCAACCCAGCAAAGAAGTTTAATCTTTTAAAAGGGAATGCAATACTTACATAGTAATTGTCATTTATTTGTACCATCGGGGCATTTACACAAGCGCCCAAACATTCCACTTCTATCAGCGTGAAGAGTTTATCAGGTGTTGTTTCCCCAACTTTTATACCTAAACCAATGAAGAATATTAGGTTCAGCAATGGTTATTGAAAAAGATTAATAAAGCATGAGTCTTAAGTACTCCATAGTCTTTTCATTACTTGTATTTTGGCCCTAAAAAACATTTGCATAGTTAAATCCTCTTAAATAAGTAAAAAATGTTTCCATTAAACAAAGATTCTAGTAAACTGTGAAGTCAGTCTTCAGATACATTTTTGAGACTTCATTTACATACATTTACAAAATAACCATGAAATGACAATTTTAAGAAAGAGAACAGCCCTACTTATGAACATACAATAGAATGGAAAAATACGGAAAACATAGCTTTCATGTGCTGATATGAAATGCATTAATATACAGGGTTGAGTATGGAATTCCCAAATTAACCAATATCCAAGCATTAACATTGTTGACTATAAATTCATAAACTTCCAAGTTTATACAGAAACACTTACTTCCGAAACAACTCTATACACATACTTAGCTTCCATGACACATTATTGTTCTAGTTACAGATACAGACCTTCCCCAGAGGGCAGGTTAGCCAAAATAACATCTCAGAGTCTGATCTCTACAAAATACTCCAAGGAAGGAAGAATGCTGAAAAGTAGTTTTTCTCCATGGTTATTAGAAGTATTAGAAGTTATTAGAAAAAAACAAATAAAAGTCTAAGTAAGGCCTGTATCTCAGTAAGAGCTACACAGCCATCCTTAATGCTTTGATTTCTCAAGCTAAGAGTTTCAGTTAAAATTAAGCTATCTTTGCAGTAATAAAGACAAATTTCATCTAAATATGCCTTTTCCAGACAACAGAACATACGAAATACAAGATAATAAGCAGTTGTTCTGCAGCTCTTATCACAGTGGTTCTTCGGAAATGTTAGCACAGATTGTGACTTCATTAAAGGGGAAGAGCTGTTAGTTGCTGATCTTACTCCCTCTTCTCCCCACAACCACTCAACAAGGAGGGGGAAAAAAAAAAACAAAAAAAAAAACAATCCACCAAAAACCAACCCCCACACAAAACCCATGGGTTCTCCTTACATCTCATATGATGCAGCACTCTCAATTTACTTTCTCCATGGAGAATTTGTAAGTTCTGGATTAACATCATGTTTGCCATCCAGAGGGACCTTGACAGGCTAGAGTGGCAGGCCTGTGCGAACTTCATGAAGTTCAAGGCCAAGTGCAAGGGTCAGCACAATCCCAGGCACAAACAGAAGCTGGTCAGACAGTGGATTGAGAGCAGGCCTGAGGACCATGACTTGGGGGTATCAGTGGATGAAAAACTGGGTATGAGCCAGCAATGTGCACTCACAGCCCTGAATGCCAACCGCATCCTGGATTGCATCAAAAGCAGCATGGCCAGCAGGTTGAGGGAGGTGATTCTGCTCCTCTGCTCTGCTCTCCTGAGACCTGGAATACTGTGTCCAGCTTTGCAGCCCCCAACATAAGAAGGACATTGACTTGGAGCAAGTCTGGAGGAGGGCCACAAAGATGATCAGAGGGTTGAAGCACCTCTCCTACGAGGACAGGCTGAGAGAGTTGGGGCTCCTCAGCCTGGAGAAGAGAAGGCTCTGCAGAGACTAAGGTCTTCCAGTACCTAAAGGGGGCTTATAAAAAAGATGGGAAGGGACTCTTATCAGGGATTGTAGTGATAGGATGAGGGGTAACAGTTTTAAACTGAAAGAGGGTAGATATAGCTTAGATATTAGGAAGAAATGCTTTATGGTGAAGGTGGTGAGACACTGGAACAGGCTGCCCAAAGATGTTGTGGATGCCCCATACCTGGAAGTGTTCAAGGCCAGGTTGGATGGGGCTTTGAGCAACATGATCTAGTGGAATGTGTCCCTGCACAGGGCAGTGGGGTTGAAACTAGATGATCTTTAAGGTTCCTTCCAACCCAAATTATTCTATGATTCTATCCCCTTACTTAACAAAAAAAAAACAAAAAAACCCACCATCTTCAGAAACAACTTTGTTATGGCATATACCTTAAAAATATTATTTTTCATATAAAATGTGCCATAGCATTCAGAATCCTTTTATATATATGGGATAGGGCTTAATTTCTCAGTCCAAGAGTTATATTAGAATAATGCATTTCCTGGCTAATTGCCTTTAACACCACTTTAAGACCACTAAATGGCACTCCAGACAATGGCCTTTTCTGCTCTACTGTACTGAAATCTTAAAAAATAAATAATAAATACCAAATCTGAAATTTGAAGTGTTTAATGCCTATTAGCCAGTGATTTCGCTCTGTATTTTCAATATAGTTGCTCTGTCCCTACCATATGAAAAAAAATCACTGCAGTATCATTAAACAAAGGTTAAAAAATATGAAGTATATTACAAAATTTGTATCGTACCAAGTTTCTTCTTAATGGCTTCTAAAATACTATCAGAGTCTCGCAGCATGCAAGGCGTGGTGGTGCAGACCTGAATGTGGTATTTCCCAACAGGTTTGCGATTATACATTGTATAGAAGGTTGCTACTTCATACACCCTCATGGGAGGCATTTCTAAAATTTCAGCAACCTGTAACAAGGGGAAAACAGACACTATATTGAACTCTCACAGGGCATCAGTAAAGGCACTTAAACCATTGCAATAAAGTCACCTGTCCTCCATCTGCAGTAATGGATAAATAAGAGGGAGGGAATGGGTATCGTAGCACAGCTGTACAGAAGCGCCCAGAAAAGACACCTGAGTTACTCTGACTAGTCACTCTGCTCAAGCACAAACTCCACTAAGCCACGGATTAGCTCCAGTCAATTCCCCTCCAGCATCTAGCATCACACACAAGCTAGATGTGAGCAGTCAGCTGGGTTCCAGCTTGCACTGTCAGCTCCAGCTCACACCGCACCTCTGCTCTTTTGCTGTATGAATGAACGAACTCGTACGCGGCTGCCCACGCTAACCCACACAGGGCCTTTGGCAAGGGAATACGTACAGGCTGGTACTGCGCTCACCTAATTCAGATACATGTCTCAGGTTCTGTGACACACCAGGGCTGGCCTTAGAAAGGCCATGGCTACATCTACAGATCAGCATCATAGCCAATAAATAGAGAGTGAAGCGCCATGTCCACAGAGCCAGTTCTGGTGTGAGCATCCCTGACCTCATTAACCTGTAACAAACTGCTCGGGTTGAGAGCTGACTGTTTTCAAGAGTGTAATTGTTTCATATTCCAGTCTTTATAGCAGGCAAATAACAATCCACAGAAAATATTTATTCACTTAAAAATCTTAAGATCATTTTAAACATAATATCAATCCAAAACTTAAGACTAAATAAACACAAATAAATACTTTTCCCTTTCAGCGTTAATGGAGATTTGAGGCTCTATGTTACACTGTAGAAACAGCAGACATAAGTGCACATTTAGAAAAGGGCAACAATTCCTTCAGTAATTTCTGTAATGCTCACTTAGCATATCTTGATTGAATTTAAAACTTTTCACTTTAGAACTGATGATATGCCAGATTGTAACACAAAACAGGATAATATTTATTCATACGAATATAAACCAGAATTTTTATTTCTTGGTATTTGATTACTGCCATGTAACCCATCACTTTGGAGAGTGTAGCTGCTTTCTTGCTTATCTTGAAACAATTTTAATAAATAATTTGACAAGTCTTCCGGGCACTTGCTGCGAGGCACTATAAAACACTCATGACATACACTGCCCCAACACTACTTTGCAGAAGTCTTTACAGGCCTAGAGATTAAGTACAATTCTGGCAATGTGTGTAGTGCTACTGATCTGAAGAGAAAAATCCCACCACTCTTACTCTGCAGAGCCTGGAGTTCGCTGTGTTAGTTTTCCCTTTTTTCTTTTTAAATGTAGTCTCATAGGGAATCCTCACAATTCTGTGCCACATGTACGCTGTGATAAATAAATGCTAATATTCTAGGAAGATATTTTAAAAAGGGTAAAATTATGCTTGAAGAATTTTTAAGTACTAAATACCTTGTTCATAGCTGATATGGGCAACCATCCATGCTGCCTTTGAGCCAAATCTAGTACAGCCATGACAGCTGCAGACTTGTGTCCCCCTGGGTAGTTGTCTATGATTGCTTCTATTCGCTTTTTAAAGGGAAAGAGCAGAAAAAAAAGAATGTCAGTACTGATCTAAAGACAAAGTCTGTGTATTTAACTTTTTGTCTGCATACCTTTTGGTTTTCAGGTGTGAACTCAAATGGAGTATCTGGATTATTTTCAGGACTATCTCTGTGCTTCAGGAAAAGAAAGAAAACATGTAAAAATTAGGGTTTTCAGGAAGTTATTTGTGACAGATTTACTATTGTAAAATATTTCTTACTAGATAGTTACAGTTGAGTTGCTTGAATAAAACTGATGCATTTCAGATAAAAATTTCATAGTACTCAAGCTTGGATGGAGACTCCATAACCTCCTTAGGCAACTTGTGCCAGTGCTCGGTCACTCTCAGAGTAAAAAAGTGTTTCCTCTTGTTCAGAGGGAGCCTCCTGTGTTTCAGGTTGTGCCCATTCCCCCTGCTCCTGTCACTGGGCACCACTGAAAGGATCCTGGCTCCATCCTCTTTGCACCCTCCCTTCAGGTATTCAAAGACATTGATAAGATTCCCCCCTCTTACAGACTTCTCTTCTCTAACAGTCCCAGCTCACTCAGCCTTTCCTCATACAAGGGATGCTCACAAGAATTAACCAGTACATTAAGGCTTCCTCCATACACAAAGTACAAACAAATTATGTCTGTACCAACTACAGCAATTTGTTGAAAAGCAAGGTCAAACTCTACCCACACATTTTTTTTTTTCACTTCCCTTCTCATGCTCCCCTATTTCCTGAAGTCTTACACAGTATGTTTTCATTCCATGCATAGCTTGAATGTATCACATTTGTACTGCAGCATTCAGCTTAACCTGCTTGAAGTGTGAACAACTGCACTGTGAAGGCCTACCCAAGCACACCGTCCCCACAGATGATGGTACTCTCCCAAGGAAGGTACTGAGGCTGCTCAATGTTCATCTCATTCTTTTTACTACATCAGCCTGGGCCATTTTATTATTCTTTTCCAGTGATCTAATCATCTGTCTTCCTTGACACAGAGAATTATTAAGGAATGCTGAAAAATTACAATAGAATAACAAGAATAATCTAGCTTTCATGTATACTGCAAAAATGTTGGCCTGAACTTGACCTATGCCCTGTGGTAAACACCAGTCCAAAACAGTGTAAACCAAAATGAAAACTGTGTGTTCTGCAGAGGAAAAGATGTTAAGAGCAACAACCTCTTAAGAGTCCATATCAAATCAGCAATTAAAAGAAACTTACTACTTCTGCTCCAAGGGGAAAAGTGCCCTACATTGACTATTCCAGATATAAAACCCTCAAATTAAGAACAGTGAAAGTGCTCTTAGACCCAAGTATTTCACTGGCCATCTTCACAAGTAACTATAATAGAGCAATTTTCTAACCTTCTGTACTGAACCGCTGTGCAGCCCTAAGTCAAAAGCTCAAATCAGGGCAGTTGATGTGTTAAGGAATAACACATATATTGAAAACCACAAAGCAGAAGAGTTCAGGTTTAGCTATTAAGGAGGCTAAATACAGGTAAAAGTCAAAGGTAGATAAGGTATGCTATGAGCAAACAATTTACCTATTTTTAAACTTGATACACTCTTTCTGGAAGTGTGATCTAGCTGCCTGGGATGGCACCAGACAGTTTAATGGTTGAGAAAGTTTCTTCTTGGGTGTTTCCGAATAAAAATGATTTTCAGTAGGAGTTTTCTTATTTCTGTATGTTTCTAATAACATGTAAGGAAAAAACTTGCATGCAAAAAGTTTGCAAAGGGATACAGGGGCATGCAAATCAGCACTGCCTTTTAGTACTAGATATTAAGACAACCAGGTCTCCTGCAGGTGTGTCCCCTGCTGTTACAAAAGAAATACGCTGTATGCGTTTCCCTTCCTCACATACAGGTTTTCTATAAGGGAAGTGCAACAAGAAGCACCAATATGCTTTGCAAAACAAAACCAAGACACTTGTGTGTAAACTGACATACAAAGAGGACCACCACAACAGGTGGGAGTTACTCCCAGGTAAGCCTACTATTCCTTCACCAGCAGTTTTTAACAAGCTTTGGCACTTTATCTGCTCGCAACATTCCAGAAAAATAAGACATTTTTTAATGTTTTTTCCCTTAAAGAAATCTGGGGGAAAAAAATGTCCCATTTTCTGACTGTATACAAACATCTAGTGTTGATTAAAATAATGCCTTCAGCTCAACTCAGCAGGAAGAGTTTCCCTTTAAATTTGCTGTGTTAAATAATGTGAAACTTGCACTGAAGGTTTTTCATTATAGTTAGGGCAAACATGCACACACAATGATATCCAACTATCTTCTTCCCATAGCCTTTTAGGTCATAGAAGAACAAATATAACCCAATTAAGAAAAAAAAAAAAAAAGCCATCATAAAACAAATCTCCACACAAATAACTTCCTATGCTCTGCTAGCAAAAATTCTGTTGTGAAATAAAAATAAAAGGAGTGAATGACATTATTAAATGAAACAGCTGGATATCACAAGCAGCTAACTAAAACACACTTTTTCTTTTCTACTTCCCTTTCTCTATTCTCAGGCTCCTCCCTCCAGCAAATAATTTAAGCACTTACATAAATCTTGAAAAATGCCTGGAGAATTTACACAGCTATCTAGCTTCGTATGCCAAACAACAACCATTAGGGTGCCAAAGACACCTTTTGCCTGTCTTCACCAACCTCAAACTGCGCTTGAAGTTCCCCAAGTTTTCAGCCTACACCGTTTCCTCTATTCCCTGAATACCAGCTCTCACTCCATAAATCATCAGTGCCTGCCCAGGTTTCTCAAAAAGTATACGAAGCATGTACTATAATCCCATTAACTTCATCTTATGAGAAAAACTGTAGAGAGAGCTGCAGAAAGGCAACAACAACAACAAAAAAATCTGTCCAAAAATGCTGAGCACCTGTTTTCAAGAAAGTGGTGAATTCTCAAGTAAAGTGCTAATTTCTGCTAAATGTTGGAAAAAATGCCAAATTACTCAGCTGTTAAACTGCAGACTAGATAAAGCTATGAATGGAGCAAAATGGGACAGAATACACCTCTCAGATGCCTCAGGTTCTCTTCAGAGGCAGACAGACAATACACCTGCTTTATACATTTAAATTTGAGGGCTTTTCTTTTTTTTTGCAATTGCTATTTATACATATTATGATAATGCCTAACGGCCTCAATTATGAATCATTATGCCACATGCTACATTACATACCATATGAACAAGAACTGCACTTTTCAACTGCTAGTGAACAGAGCTAGGCCTGAACCTAAGGGTAATTCTAAATTTTAGATATCAAGAAATTACATCTGAAAGAAGTATTATAACCTTTAATTACAAAATAAATTAACTTCAATATAAAAAGAAAGCAAAACTTTTATAATGAAATAAGCTTAAATGAAGTCTCACCTGTAATCACACACAAATGCTGCTAATATCACCATTACTATTAATAAAGAGTTTTCACTATATAGAAAACACAAGGTCAAAAACTAAAATAAGACCTTTTGATATTTCATCACCACTCTAATGAAAAGTTCTACTGAAAAACCTCTTTCTTTGTAAATTCCAGCAGGCTTCTCTAGCAAGTTCTGCCCATCAGAATCTTTTAGGTAGATTTAAAAAAGCATATGCCAAACTCTTCTTACACATCTTCCTTCCAATAAAGTCAAAAATTACTTACCACAAATAAGGCTCCTCCACTGGAATTGCGCACTGCTGTTCTATGTAAGTATCGGATTTGTCTTACCTACAAACGAAATAAAGTAGATATGTAAGTTATTAAGTGCTACAGACTGCTTTCAGAACCAACTTGATTTCTACTCTAATTGTATGACATTAATTCTAATGTCATTACTTACAATTTGAATTAAGTCAAGAGAAGAATATTAAGGGCTCTTCTGTATTAGGAAAGCACATCTCTTAACTCATCTTGACCATTTCAGACTGTACTGGGTCTGGCTAAGATAGAGTTAATTTTCCCCTTAGCAGCCCTCAGTGCCGTGCTTGGTGTGGGTAACACACCAGTGTTTTGGCTACTGCTAAGCAGTGCTCGCACAGCACCAAGGCTGCCCCTCCAGCACTCCCCCCTCACCAGCAGGCTGGGGGAGGGTAAGATCTTGGGAGAGGACATAGTGGGCAAGATCTGGGACAGCTGACCCAAACCGACCAAGGGGATATTGACTGAAAAACAAACTAAGAGGCTTCCTTCCAAAGGTTAGTCTTACAAACATGGGCAAGTCGGAAATATTACTTCCACTTGGGAAGCTTACCAATAATCTACGATAAACACCAAGCTGTTACCGCTGGAGCCTTTTTCACTTGCTGCCGGCAGCGCAGCCCTAGAGCCGGCCAGGTAACTCCGGCGGGCCCCGAGGGCGAGCCAGACACCTGGCAGCGACGCCCTTCCAGCGGCTGCGCCCACCCTTCTTCCCCGAGGCCGTGCCCCGCCGCCAGCTCCCGCTGCCTGCCCACGGCGCGGGCAGCAGCCCCGTCCCCGCCGCGGCCTCCTTCCTCCTCTCCCGCGGCCTGCTCCAGCCGAGCGGCTGCCCGACCCCAGCCAGCGGAGACAGACGTCCGTGACACAACGGCCTCCCCCTTACCGAGCGTGCGGCCGCAGCCCGAAGGGGAGCGCACAGGAACATGGCGGCGCCGGCGACAGAAACGACGACCCCCGCGTCCCCGCTTCCCTTCCTTCTCCTTGAGGCCTACGCTCGCCCTCCGCTCCCTCAGCGGCAAGGAGACGCGCCCCGCGCATGCGCCGGCGACGCCCGGCTGCGCGCCCGCGCCCCCGCCAGCCGATCCGCCTGGCTGGGCGGGAGCGCGCCGGCTGGGGCCGCGTGGCGGCCGTTAGCGGGCGGCGGTTTGTCCGTTCCCTTGTGGCCACGCAGCCAAAATTAGGGGAGCGGGTCGCCGGTCGCTTTACTCTGGGAGCAGGTATCGTGACTGCTGGCTTTGGAAGGAGGAGTTAGCCGGGCTGTCCCTCCTGCAGGTGCTGGCAGTTCCTGTCCTGTCAGGCGTGGAAGGTTTGTGGCAAATAACGGAAACAAACCGCAGGATCTGTATGAGAATATTCTGTGAATTTTAACCTTCTGTGACATACATCAGCGTGAAAAAACAAATCCCTTTGGAATCAAGGATGTGTAATAAATAGGGGGAAATTGCAGAAACTAGTAAGGTGGTTTTGATCCTTCATTTTCCTCCTTCCTATCCGGTTTTGTTCATTGTCATATTTAGTGTCTGAACTGCTTGCATCTATGTTTTGACCTCCCTTGATCAGAAAAACAAAACAAGACTAAACATTTGATTCTCTTCTTGGCCTTTGATAAACAGTCTCATTATACAGTACAATTCAGTCAATACGGTACAAATACTGTGACTGAAGAAAATCTAAGTAACAAGCTCTTCCTTGGATGCAACGGGTTGTTAGAAACATCAGCCACAGGTCGATCCTTGTGCAGACCCCTTACTGTTCACGTCTTCCAATGAAGAATGTAAATGTATTTTTTCACTGTAAAATAAATCCACATTTTTCAAATAACAGCTAAGAAGGAAGTCTTTCATATCCATGAGTACTCAGCATTGCAGATTTGCAAAG
>WHYT01017255.1:208608-301536 GCA_009806455.1 Tetrax tetrax
CAAATAACGGAAACAAACCGCAGGATCTGTATGAGAATATTCTGTGAATTTTAACCTTCTGTGACATACATCAGCGTGAAAAAACAAATCCCTTTGGAATCAAGGATGTGTAATAAATAGGGGGAAATTGCAGAAACTAGTAAGGTGGTTTTGATCCTTCATTTTCCTCCTTCCTATCCGGTTTTGTTCATTGTCATATTTAGTGTCTGAACTGCTTGCATCTATGTTTTGACCTCCCTTGATCAGAAAAACAAAACAAGACTAAACATTTGATTCTCTTCTTGGCCTTTGATAAACAGTCTCATTATACAGTACAATTCAGTCAATACGGTACAAATACTGTGACTGAAGAAAATCTAAGTAACAAGCTCTTCCTTGGATGCAACGGGTTGTTAGAAACATCAGCCACAGGTCGATCCTTGTGCAGACCCCTTACTGTTCACGTCTTCCAATGAAGAATGTAAATGTATTTTTTCACTGTAAAATAAATCCACATTTTTCAAATAACAGCTAAGAAGGAAGTCTTTCATATCCATGAGTACTCAGCATTGCAGATTTGCAAAGCATCTGCTGATGTTCCAACGTCTCTTACCATAGCCTTCTTCCCTCGCAGGAGGAATCTCCCATGCACTCCCCACCCTCTCGACACTGGAACAAGTTGCCCAAAGAAGCTGTGGAAGCCCCATCCCTGGAAACATTCAAGGCCAGGCTGGATGAGGCTCTAAGCAACCTGATCTGGTTGGCGATGTCCCTGCTTCTTGCAGGGGGTTTGGACTAGGTGACCTTCCAACCCAAACCCAAACCCTTCCCTTCCAACCCAAACCATTCTGTGATTCTATGATGCTATCTACTCTGGCTTTCAGTGCAGCCTTGCTAAATTCATGCACTGTACAGTGAAAATCTATCCACATATATTTTACTTTTGCAAAAATTGTAGTGATCTGCTAGTTGACACCATGAGCATCAAGTACTTTCAGTAAACGTGATAAAACAAAAATTCAACTTTCTTTACAGTGTTTTCCTTCATCCAAAATGTTAACTTATTTTTCATCTACTTATTTATGTTGAAAGGCCCTTTTTTACTTCATGTGAACATTCAAAAAAGCAAGATTAACTACACCAGAGCAAAAATTATTTTTTTTTAAGATTTCATGGCTACATTATGGGTTTGTACTGTTGTTCCTGTGCAGAAAAATTCATAAACATTCATTTGTATACTGTAAAATATATATAGTTAGCCCAATACGCATTTTTCAGTTGGAATTCATAAATGTGTTACAAGGAAAAAGCATTTGGAAGCATTTGTAATTTAAACTCAGTCTACTTATCAGATGACAATAGTAAAAAAGTAAACTGGAAACAGCGTGGCCTTGAATGGGGGTCCAGTATCTCCAGCGATCAGCAGACATGCCCGTTGCTCTCTGCATTCTGCCTTCTGCATGCACTGAGCCGACGTGCCAGCGTCCTGCCCACGCACTGCAAAGCAGATGCATACAACTGTTCAAACCGCCAGTGATTCCTAAAAGAGTCTTTTATGGAGCACCATGAGTTCAGACGGCTCCCTTGTCAGTGTAACCCATCAATAAAGGAAGGTGCATTAAGGAGAACAAGACTCCCTGTGTTTATTCATTTTATATGGGTCTGGAAATACTGCACGTGATGTACTTGTCTCTATGTCTCCAATAAGACAAGTGTGCAAGGACAGGTGAGAAACGGCCAGACTGCCTCTTTCCGTAACCTCACACCCCGTCCCCAGCAGCCTCACAAGCTCTAATTGCGTGGGCTGGTCAGGGAGAGATGGAGAATACTATTGTTTCCTGCAGATGTAGGCTAGCCAATTATTCTTGCAATCAAATAATTATTTACTGTGTCATTGGATTTCTTTATTAGTATGCATTATGCCAAATAATTGCTTTCAGGCTTGTGTTTTAAATGGAAGCATGCTAGCGATATTTAATGACTATTACACTAGTCTCCATCTTGAAATATAAAAATAAACAAATCAGCTTTCATTTGTCTTCAGTCCATTATTCATGTAGAGGCATTTGCTGTATATTTTCTGACATTCAAAAGTAGCACTTCCAGCCATAGCAGTACAAGTAATATTAACCATACTTGAAAACATTCAATTGTAATTATTTTATGATCCATAGCATTAAGTAATATGTATAGTAAGTAATTTTCAGTGTAGCAATTTGAATGTTGGCAAGCCCTTTGAAGAGATTCTTCTGAAAACAGGTCATCTGGAGAGAACACAAATACTATTGAATGGTATCACAGGCTTCGTTTCACATTAAATCACCTTGAATCAGGTCTGCTGTCAACTACTTTAAAAAATAAAAAGAAGAGGAAAAGAAAAAAAAGAAAAAGAAAAAGCTGTTAAGATCTTTCTGAAACGTCAGCATTATACATTAGTAGGTTCATATTGAACCAGTACAGTGATCTGTTTTAGCAAGTGTGAAAACACAAGGGGCAAACAGAAGAGATTGTGTTAATTAAGGCCTAAAAACATTGGAAAACAAAACATTCGCAGTTGCAATCTTCACGTTGCAATGCTTTGCGAAAAAAAAAGGCTTATATAGGCAGGAGTGTGTCAGATGGAAAAATGTCACTATGCTTGTGATAGATTAGATTTAATTCATCAGTAATGTATATGTACTATAGAGCAGAATTAGTGTAAGGTGTGATCAGACAGCCATTTCTGTAAGCAGAGACAAAGCAGGCAATGAACCGCCTGCTCATTTAACATGCTCACCTGAGAACTGTAAATATTAGAATGGGTATTTATTAGCATCATAGAAGGAGCTCTTCCAATGAAAGATCACTGTATGGGTAATATTGAGGTTGTACATGGAGCCACTTCTGCAGGACGTTTTTCTTCAGAGAAGTAACTGCAGAAGAACAGAGACTGGAAAGAAAACAAGACGGCACGTAGAACATGGAGAAAAACCCCACCACAGATGCTTAGCCAGAGCGCTGAATAACAATTAAGAACCAAACTGGAAGTGAACACCAGGGAATACTGTTGTAGGGGGAGGCTGACTGGGATGCTAATAATCCTTTCAGTGTCCCGGAGAAATCTGGAAGGTTATAGCAGTGTTATAGCATCTGAAAATATACTTCTAAAGAAGCAGCATGATGCTGCCACAGGTAACTGGCCATATCTTCTGTGCTGGTGGCAAGTGGTATATCTCCACCGAAAGAGGGAGAACTGTATTGATTTTCCTCATCCAAGGACCAGACCCACTGGTTTGTGAGATACGAGCTTTCACAGCCCATCGTATACAACAAATATATTTCAGTTATTTTGTTGATGATCGCTTTGCCTCCATGGCTTGAGTACTAGCAATGACAAATTTGCATGCCTGTTCTGTAGTTTGCTTGAAGCAAATGGTAGCAGTACCAGGAAATGATGGAGAAAGACAATGAAAATAGGCTCAAGCAGTATTGTGTACATAATGCAGATAAAATGCTTGTAACCTTGGCATCCTTTGTACAACACCCACTGAATGAGTAAGAAGTTTTGCATTAGCTCTGGAGATATGAACTTAGTAAAATATTGATACATGGTTTAGCAAGTTATTTTATCTTATGTCACAAAATTTGATAAATATTTAAACATAATCTGTGCTTAAATTCAAAGATGGCTTCGTGGCATTCCTTCCTGATATAGTCTGTTCTGTATGCAGATGGCATTACAGATTTGCAACACATGATATATTTTTTTCTTCACAATGTACTTCTTTCATGACATACTGCACTTTATTCAACATACCTACACATTGCTTGTGTTCCTAGCTGTTGCTTCAGTATTACTGAGGTCTAACGACAGTAATATGAAATATTCTTTCACTGACAGAATAAGGGATGATGAAAAATATCTCAATGGCGTTTACTATTTGCACAAAGGCATTGTACAATTTTATAAGTCCCTTGATTAGATTTGTACTTTCTGCAAATGCAGTTGTTTAAATATGCTTGTACCAGTTTAAAATTCACCTTTATATGGAAGTACATTTCATATCATGTACAAAAGTGGAAATGCACTTCAAGTTTAGAAAGAATATTAATTTAAACTGTCCTTTATTTCTACTACTCATGTTATTTAGAAATATGTAACAATAACTTAAATGTGCCCATATGGGTAGATGGGAATTAAATAATCATAGTTGGTATATAATTAAAACTTTGCTATCCAAAGATGAAGACTTCTTTTATAATGTCATTAGGAATTATTATGTTTATGTTACAGATAGGAAAACGTGAAGCAAATGTGTGCTGACCACCAGTCAGTCAGAAATCACTGAGAGGGAAAAGAACACAAGTCCACTGACCTATAACCTGGCATCCTGTTCCCCTAGTCTGAGAGAAATTCAGTTCCCAGTGATCAGGCATTCATAATTCCTGGTTTGCAGCATGGGGAGGGCACTAGGAACAAATTCTTCTCAATTAAACTATTAAGAGAGAGGGATGAGGAGCTAAATGCATTCACACACTTAGCGTTAGACAGTTAAACGCCCAGGTTAGGAACGTGCACTCTTTCTGTAGTTAACTGACTCTCTCCTGACTATGTGCAGAGCCTGAAGAGCTGCTTTCCTAAGTTAGTCTCCCAGCTCAGGTACCAAAAACTATAAGGAGGAACAGCTTCCAAATAGTCTACGCAACTTAATTTCACTTCTTACATTGCTTCTGCATTCAGGCTAAATATTAATGTAAGCTTAAGAATGTTTTGATGTGTAAATAAACTGCTGTAAGAGACACTACTTCTCTCTTCAACAAGGCTATGAAAGGCTGATGTGACTTCCAATGGCATCTCCTGAGTTTCCCATGTTAATCATCCGTGAAGTTCAAACACCATTCAAAAAAGGGATCAGCCTCTTTTTGCAGCAGCTTTGAACTTTCTTTATACAAAAGGGCAGCTAGAACTATAATTAGGCACAGCTATTCTTCGTTATTTCACTCATTTATTATTTATGTCTTCCTCCCACAGTGCCTGTGAACCTCACATCTTCTGCTGGCAGAGATGGGAGTCTGAGCGTTGCTCGACTTGCTTTCGCAAGCTCCGAGTAACACAGCAGTCCCTATGGCACGCTGGGCTTCAGGCTGTCCACCAAATGTAACTAGTGATATTGCAGCCTCTAACATCCCAAGTGAAAAAAAATTACCTTTGCACTATCTCCACCTTTCAGGCAAACAATCAGAGAGGAACCCCCCTGTACACAGTTACTGCCTGCGTGTATCGTAATTCTTGTCACTCCCTCACTGCAGTCACTGCTCACCTCATGCTGGGTAATTTATTTTTTGACGTTTTGTGGGTTATTGTATTACCAAGTTCTGCAGGGCTTCTAAGGGGGTGGGAGGAGAGGTAACTGTAATTTTCCATGAAGATAATGCAGGAAGGACATCATGAGATGCAGTTTCAGGCTGGTTTATTTTAAGCTCATGACGGTCAGTGTGTTACTGTCTTTTTACAAAGATCATGCATGACCAGAATGGTGACGGTTTTAGTAACAAGTTGCATTGCTTTTTCATACTCTTTAAGAACAAGTTTCCTCTTTTCTGCAGTATGCAGCTTTCATCTTTCTGGGATGCCTTCCTCCTCAAATCCTCATCTGTGAAGGACTAGCAGATGGAAAGGCAAGAACTTGAGAACAGCCTGGTGGGTATTGAGTGGGTGAGGTTAAAGTGGAATACATAGAATTGCTAAAGTAGATTTGAAATTTCTGCAGAGCTTTTTTTTTTTTTTTTCTTCAATTCTAAAGAGAATAAATAAAGGTTTAGACTACAAGTTGTTTTAGAAGGAGGACAGTGTAGAAAAGGAAAAACAATGACCTACTTAAAATAAATAAAAATGCATTAAACCTCTTGGGGTTGAGGTTATAAAAAAAAATAGTAACAAAAACCGCAACACAAGGAATGCGTGCATGAAAGGAGACAACATCTTCATTTCTTCCCTAGAGGCAACAAAATTCTACTAGGAATGAATTTGACTTCTGGACAAATTATTATTATGCAGTAGTTATTATTATGCAGTTCAAAGGGATATTTTTACTTTGCCTAGCAAGACTTCCAGGGTGCTTTCTAGTGTGTTAGTATCTTGTCTGAAAACAAATGCTTCTCACCCTGCCAGGTATCCTAGGGCACAAATAAGTTTCTGCCATCATTGTCTATTATCCTGTTTATTAGAAGAATCATACAGTATTTCAGTAACTTTTTTTTTCTTTACTTCCCTTCCCACCCCCCAGCTATTACATCTGGTCATCCTAGATGACCAGAAGCTGGTTTTTATTTATCCTTTAATCTGTGATCTGTTGACCTTGAATGGTCCTTCCAGAACTTAACACTTCTGTTGGCATAGCTCTTGCTATCACCAGGTCACATCAGTCTTTCCCTTGCATCAAAGTAGGTCCCCAGGGAAGGAGTCTGTTTTACCTAATGTAAATCAAAAGATGCAGACCTAATCAGAGCTACCTCCACAGCTCTGTGGATAATAATTACAAGCATAGGAATTACATTTGTCTTACATCCAAAGCTTTGAGAGTAATTAAGTCTGTAGGGAACAGACAGGCTGATTTGATACCTTTGTGGATTATTAGCATCCAGCTGTTCCACTCTTTGATACCTGTGGTGAAACAAATCGCTGCCAAGTTGACCAGAGCATCCTGGTGCACAGATCCTACTTACAACACGAGAACCTTCCATGTGTGTCCCCTGCACACTCACACCTTTTTCAGGACACAGCACCAAGCCTGGGTGCCATCGGCATGACTGCACCAGAATCTGGGCCAGTCTTTCACCACCAAAGCTGACACAATGATTCATGATCACCACACTGGAACAAGAGACAGAGAAGCCATGTACCAGATCTGAAAACATATATACCCTTACCCCTGTCTGTAACTTGCTATTCCTGCCATGACAGATGCTGACATTTCAAATTTCTCATTTGTTTTCTTCTTCTGACCATGTTCCTAAGGATTTAATCTCATCTTCTCTTTTAGTTTCTGGTGCCCACTCATCACACCTTAATCATCTTCAGTCTTCTCCTCACTCTTCTTTGGTTTATCCTCTTCACAGATCCAGGCATGATGTAACCTCTCCCATCTTAATCAAAATAGTGCCCTCGAACTCACCTGCCTTTCCTGTTTATTGCCTCATCATCCTTTCTCTTTTCATCTCTTGGCATACTTAACAAACAGTTTATAGTTGCTATCTGGGGTTTCATCAAAAAACCCACTTTAATGCAACTTCTGCCCTTGTACTTTGCTGACACCCAAGTCTTTTATTTAGTTCAGTAACTGTCACATTCTTTTCTCTCTCCTAAGTAAATGTCCTAGTGATTTCAATCTTTCATCTTTCACAGCCATTCAGAATATTGCTGCAAATACTATTTTCCCAAATTTGGCCACAAAATAAAGCCTTTATTCTCCAACGGCTTATTTTCACTTTCAAGGCTTTTCCTCCCTTATAAAACTTCATTAGTAACTTTTTTTTTTTATTTCTTCTATTCAATCCCTATAATGATTTTAATTCAATTGTACAACAGCTATTTCTGTGTCAGAAACTGGATGATAACAAGAGCTATGGGACTGACAAACACACCAGGCATCGTCTTGCAGCGTGGACGCTTCCTGACAAAATGCATATATCCAGTCTGCACTACATTGCTGCCTTTCCTCAGAGGTAAACAAGGACCTGCCTTGGCACTGACTCAACAACAGAAATGCATGTCTCCATGGCAGGTGCTGCCATACAGAAGAACATTTTCTCCATCCTGGATGTTGTCCTCATACAGGGTGACAAGAGATTGCCTGGCTTGGAATTGCCAGCTCACACTGGGCATTAATTCAGCCACCTGGGCTGTGAGATGGTGAGCTATGCACCAAAACCAAACATGTATGAGATCCTGGGCATGCCCATGTGCAGGTCTGTGCACCACCATCAAGGTGGTGGTTCTATGGAAAACCTCCTTTTCTGTTACACTATGATGTCAGTCTGCATTGCCCACTTGTTTCATGCTTTCCCTGCGCTGCCCACTGTACTGAGGAGAGATTTCCCATATGTATGAATATCTAAAATCACCTTTCAATTCCTCATTAAAATTCTTCTTTGCTCTGATATATAAGAAACCCATGACAACAGTTAAGACTCCTGGAACTGATACCAATCACGCTGATGGAATAATTTGTTATGGTGTTTGTTCGACATTAGTTTGATTCTGCTGTGTCGTTCCCTTGCGCTTCTCCTTCTGTCCCATAAGTACTTCTGTCCTCTCCTGTTTAATGCTTTGATTTAACCTTCTGCAGTCATGGATAGGATGTAAGAGGGGTTTTACTCAGAGGAACTGTTCCTATGACAAAACTAGTTCTAAACATGTGTCCTTGCAACAAAAGATCTATATTGGAAATTACTATAAAGGCTTGAGTGGAAGAGTGATGTAAAGGAAAGGGGAACCAAATCCCAGTCCTGTTGCAGATTCATTCTTCTCTCTCATAGTTTCTCATCCATTTGTGGTGTGGATGATTCTAAACTGCCAAATGTAATATTTATAATCTCAAAATCTGCTCAAATCAGTAGATGTTCAGTGCTTAGAATGCTGTCTTTCCTATTTTGCATGATCTAACTGTAATTGGTGCTAAGTTATTCCTATTTATTCTGGAAATTCAAAATGTGTTACTTTGCTCTTAATCTGCATAGACTGAAACCATCTGCTGTGGTTCACAGTTGAAGAACAAGAGATTATAAATTCTGTCTAGTATTTATATCCAACCCTTATTAAACAAGTAATCGTTGCTGCTACAGAGTTGTAAGTCAGAGAAGTGTACAATTACAATCTTATATTTAAGCACACGAATGACTCATTCCCTTTTTAATAAAGAAAAAACATTTTAATACACATTTATCTTTTGCTGCTACCTGATGATGAGAAGGCAGCTTTTAGTGGCTCAGGTAGAGGAGGAGTGGAGGCTGTTCTCAGGTGAGTCAGTGACTCTAACTCCATGCTGAGTAAAAGGTGATTTGACAAAAGAAGGAAAATCATGCTGTACTCAGTTGCGGGATCAGCTATTTTTCCTCCAGAACGGCAGGAAGCAAGGTCAGCAGGGATAGTTGTACAGTGTGAAGACCTATTTGTGTATTATATTTTGTTTGCATTGTACCCAGATATGCTACAGGCCTGCTTGAGTTAAAGTAGAAACATGAGGCATCCTGTTTGCCTTGCGCCCAGACATACCACAAGACTGTTTAATTTAGGGTAGGAAGTGAAATATTGTGTAATATCTGTTTGCTTGGCATAGTTGCACAAAAATAGTAGAGCTAAGATAACTGTACCCAGTCTGCAGAAACTTGATGGAATGAGGTGGCCAGTATACAGTCTGCAAACACGCAGCACTCACCCAAAGAGGCTGGACTAGACCTGCGTGCAGAAGAACCTAAAATCTGTCTGACAAGCCAGAACAGATTGGTTCTGACCTAGGGAAAGAGGAACTAAACATTTGCACCAGACTAGTCTTGATCCATGGGAAAGCTGATCATTACACAAGTGATACACAGTGGAGCTTGGGGAAGGGAGAATGTACTCCCTTTGGTTCTGGCTTCCCCTGCCAGAGAGCTCTTGAACTCAGCCAGTGCAGCCTTGGAGGCTAAGAACCATCAAATAATGTAGCCATCAGAAACCACAGTCTCACAGTACTGTAGACCTAAGGCTTCATGTTTAGATCTGTACGTTTCATTAATGATTGATTTTTGGTTGTTAACAGATGGATTGCCTAAAAGCTGAGCATAAATACATGCCTGCTTGAATTATTTACTGGCTCATCCTCTCAGAACTCTCCCACTACAGTGGTCCCCAGGTCCCAGCCACAACAGTTCGTGAAAAGCAGTTTCTGCTACCCACACCAGTTTGCCAGGCTCTGCAGGGCCTGAAAAGAAACTCCTGCTGGAAGGAATAATACCCCACAGAAGCTGAGGACAGGAACAGGAGGATATCTGTGAATCCAATGGAGCAGGCCTCCTGTGCAGGTAGCTACTGGAGTGCTTTTAATCCATGCATTGGATTCCATGCATAAGTATTCTCATTGGTTTGGGATATGCAATGCATGTAGATAGACTTGGATCCTGCACTTTACCCATGCCCACTGTCTGTCATCCTCTGGCAATCAAAATACTCATTCAGTCTTGGTCTTACATTCAGCTAAATTACACCAGAGGTGAATTTGGTCCTATCTGATTGATAAGTAGATTTTGCTTCTATCCTAAATAAACTAGAGAAAGAAATAAGAGCAACAACGCTAAATGTGTTAGAGCAGATTTGAATCCTTATTTAGCTTTTTTCCATGATGCAAGTCTTCAGCTCAGTATCTACCCTTATGTCTCCTAGAACATATTTTGAATGATGATGCTGCACTCTTTCTGGAACTGTTTACTCAATGTATTTGTTACATTTGCACAACATTTTACAAACAAGATAGGTCAAATTTTTTCCTGTTGACATAATTCAACAGGCTTCACTTAGATTTGGCTAGAAGGAATTTTAGTTAGTTTTGTTTACAGATTTATTCAAAATTAGCAAATGCTTTTAAACTCTAGGTCTGCACCTAGCTTTCTGGCTGACCTTAGACCTGGAAAATGCCAAGGTCCATTTTTTTTTGCTTGTGAAAAATGCCACTTATGAATAAATGTAGGAAACTTCCAGCTCCTTATCTTGAGATTTTAATTGTATTTTTTTTTGTATTAAAAATCTTTAGACCATTTCCAAGGAAAAGTTCTTTTTCCCATCCTTTTATAAGAGAGTAGGTGTCCCCATAATTACCCTAGTCTGACTTCTAGAGGAAAAAATACTCTAAGATCTAAAATGTTGAAAGGATGAACCACAGAGCTTCTTGGTAGATTTAATCTACAGTTGATTTAAAGAGACTGAATATTTTGCTGTCTTTATATATAGAACATGAATATTGTGTCACAGCAAAAGTTTTAGCAGAAGGGGATGATACAAGGCAGTATTGTGACCCTTGGAGTGCCCCAGAGGTTTAAACAGCGTTAAGTTACAGGCAGAGCTCCTCGGTCACAGACACCCTCAAAACTGAGTAGATGTAGAACTATCTTAACAGCTAAAGATCTTGTAAGATGATTCAAGCACAGCCCAGAATTTCAGCTCAGTGCTGCATATCACTGTGCTTCCCGTATGTCATTACGAATATAACACTTCTCCCTCGATCTGGAAAGGCCTGAGGTAATGAGCTTTATCTTCACAGCATCTTTATGCCTGGATAAACATTACGCTAGTTTAGTTCTAAAGCTCTTAGTCTTTATAGCTGAGCCTTATAAATGCTGTAATTGCCTGACTTCAGAGAAGATAACAAAAACCAATTCCAGCTCCTTTTTATCATATATGGTTCAAATAGCATAAGTCAAATAGCATAAGTCTGGTTAGGCAGCTCTCCTATCTCATTTAAAAGTGTAAAACTTCTCCCCTTGTGTGTAATACCGCAGCATCATACTTGCATCCAGTGATATTCTTTTGGGTCAACCAAACAAAAATAGATACCTTTTCAAGCAAAGCCATGCAGAGCGATCAATGCCAAACTGCACGCACATTGAGAAAATAGAAGTAAGACAAATCCATTAAAAAAAAACCAACCCTAAACCACCAAAGGCTACTAAGCACAAATCTTACCTCTGGGCTGGCAAGTGCCTGAGCTTCAGGCTGTTGGAAACTGGAAGAATTTCCCATCAGTATTTGTTTGCCCTATTGCAATGTACCCCATGCTGTACTATTGGCCACTGCTGGACTGGATGGATCTCCAGCGTGACCTCCTGCAGCCATTTCCATGTTCACGTGTTACCTTTTTAAACATACAAGTGCAAAACAGAGGCCTATGCTGACACCGTGTTTTAGCAGGCAAAATCATAAACACTAACTCCCAGTGAGGATTTTTTTTTTTTCAGATGTTCAGTTCACTTCAAACAACAGAAGAGGGAAACTTTTTAAAGTCTTAATGTTAGTGTTTGTTAAAAGACTAAGTTGAAGTCCCGAAGAATGTGCGTAGTCTTGAAGGGCTGGCATTTGTGAGACTGCACTATTATCTGCTAACAGATATCACCTCTTCTTACAAGCCTTGCCTTTTTTTTGTTTCTGTATTTAAAACAAGGTTTGATCAACAACTGCATTTACATCTTTGTAAAGGTTTGGGTGATCGATTTATTCTGGTTTATTATCACGAAACAAAAGGATGATGTAAAGGACAGGCTTAATACAAGAGATGGAGAGTCGCTGAGCAAACTGCTGGTATCTGTTCGAGGCAACACCTCGTCTTCTCTCTGCGTCCTGCGATTCTTTTGCATCACAACACAAGAAGTACAGTGCTGCCCTTGCGAATTTTAAAGGCCAAGGTGTTGGTAGAACACCTACAGGTAAAACGCAGAATATTCCGAGGAAGATGCGGAGCTGTGTCGGTCGCACCCCGCAGCCTTTCGGCTGAAGAGCGGGTCCCGCGGCCGGGTACGCGGCCGCACCACGCCACAATCCGGTTATTTAGTGCCACCCAGTGGTCGCTTGTGCCCATTGCTCAGGCCTGGGGTCAGCGGGACAAGATGCCACCTCTGAGCAGACTGACAGGATGGGAGCTGGTGCCTTGGCTGAAACCCGTCTTCAGCGTTAGTTGAACCGGAGCTGTTGCAGTGCGCACTGAAGGTGAGGAACGAGCACCGGTTTTAATGAGTTGTAGGGTAACAACTTCTCCAACTACTGCTCTTTTCTACCTAAAATTGAGCCTTCACACTTCACAGCTCTAGAGAAAGAACCAGCCCTATATAAATACCTATAGAATCAAAACATATTTGGTTGGTAGAGCTGTCTTGAGTGACATTTGGATACCTATATATATATCTATATATATATATATATATTTGGACAGTTACATTTTTCATGAGCTTGGCAATCAGGTGGCAGGCAGCACCAGGTTTGCTATATAAGTATCTATGCAAAAATTTTAGGAAATAAATGGCAGCATGAAGTACTAGTCAAAGGGTTCATCAACATGAATTTCTGAAGATGACCAAACCATCATGCTAAACCAATGTCATGGCACGTTTCATGGAGGCTTATAGGAAAGACAGGGAGAAACTCTTTAACAGGGCCTGTTGTGATAGTACGAGGGGTAACAGTTTTAAAATAGAAGGAAGCAGATTCAGACTGGACATAAGGAAAAAATTTTTTAGAATGAGGGTGGTGGAACACTAGAACAAGTTCCCCAGAGAGGTGGCTGATGCCTCATCCCTGGAAACATTCAAGGCCAGGCTGGATGGGGCTCTGAGCAACCTGATCTGGTTGGAGATGTCCCTGCTTCTTGCAGGCAGGTTGGAGTAAATGACCTTTGAAGGTCCCTTCCAACCCAAACTATTCTATGATTATGTATGTGCTATATATACACCATAGGAAGAAAGTCCAGTTCCTACAAATTTGTAAATGTTCTAGTTAAACAACTACGGATTACTTATTTTAATCTGAAATATATTAAACAGAGTATCTGGTAGCTGGTACTATGCAAAAATTCTGTTTGCATTCATCTATTATTTTCTTCAGTGATCTCTATTTTTGGGTTCATCAAAACATCGGATACACGCATTTTAAACTACTAGTAATAAAGTATTTCCATCTCAACCACGGCAGCATAACATCTCCAGAGATGTATAAGAGATATTGTTTCTATATTCTTAATAAATAAAATGAGGTGGAGTAGATAATTCTATTGTGTAGTATGCCATTTATTATACACATCTACATTTTCATTAGATAGCTACTAAGTGAAATACTAGAAAGAACCTAAGTCAAACATTAGGAAGAAAGCACTCAACGGCCTTTTCTTTTCTTAACTGCACCATGTTCTGGATCGCAATGATTAACAGCCAAAAGAATCACACTTTTGAGCTCTGGGGGTTGGTCTTTTCCTTCTCAAGAATGTACCACTGGAGCATGACACCAAACCAAAACCGTGTGAACAATGCTGGTCTTCTGAAGAAGGCATTGAAACTCCCAAAATCCCAAAGCATTTTGAATGTCCCTCCCACAGAGGGAGATGTGGTTTTACCACCTGATAAATAGATGTCTGTGTGCTCACCTACTTGGAGAAGTGCTCTGAGAAGGTCCTCCTTTCAGCTGGTTAAGGCTGTCCATTCCTCTGCATTTAGGAAAGACCGGTGAAAGGTGGGAACACATACTTGCAGTAGACAACGTGGAGTATTTCCAAGCTACAGAACCTAAGACGGAAGGAGAACGGAGACTAGGGAGATAATGTGCTTATAAAATTATCCTCTGATAGATAAAGATCCTCTGCAAGACAAAATGGAGCAGGCACCAGATACTCTTCACCTGATCCTATGGCTCCCTTCTTTGCCAGAATAATTTGCATTATTTTGAATGGTTCCTTTAATTAAAAATGTTAGAAAAAACTACAGTAAAAATTAAGGGCTATTCACACAGGTTAAATTTAGCCAGAGAAATGATCTTCCTTTTGCTTATTCTATAGCCAATGGGATGAGATAACATTTTCTACAATCCAGAACATTGAAATATTGTGTAAAGAAACTGACTATAAAAGAAGCTCTGGGAAATTAGTGCCCTAGGAAAGAGCTAAGAATATCAATTTATGACCAAACTTCATAACTTTAAAGAAAAATGTGTGCACGTTGCTCTCACCTTGCAGAGCTCTGGCAAAAGATTTTGTGCTCAGGAAGAACTTTGAGCAAAGTGTAAGCTGATACATAAACTTGTCCACTTAAGTAAATGCTGTGCTTCAAATATATGCCTATATACCGAGCATATTCTTTTCCTCTTGCTTTCTTATGACCAGGAAGGTAATTTAGAGCAGTTCTTTGAGAAGACCGTGCATTTCTTTACACTTCTCTGCCCACAGAATGGCTGCCTGAGATTTTATGGGACAATTCCACTTTAGCTGGAGGGTCCCTGCAACAAATGCTACCTGAAACAATCCAACAGTCCTTTGGTGGTTCAGGGAGCACAATGACACTGCAATGTTTTGGGCCAACATATGATATTTGGGTGCCTTACCATCCAAATGATAAGTAGTTTCCCAATTATGGAGCAAATTTCTCCCACTTGAATGAGCCCAAAAGGAGATAACATATCAGTCAATATATTATTCATATAAATATAATTCGTATTAATTCGTATGCTCAAATCTTTCCAGAAACTGAGTCCTATAATTTGATACAAAACATACTTATGTTTTTAACCTCAGTGACAATATTTTTCGTGCAAATAACAGATACCAAAACATTCAGCTGCAAGCACAGCTTTGGGATTTGCACATGTAAGCACAGATGTACGCATATGGAGCTCCAATTATTGAAAACGTGGCCCAGTTTATGCTTTGGTTCATATGGGAGGAAGAATTAAGAGGCACCAATTTGCATGTAAAATTCTAGGGATGTGCAGTTCCACATAATAAAATTTTGAAGCAAACTAAATAATAGGAACATAATGCCATAATTTTTAAGTCCCATATTAACAGAAGAACTCCTAGACATTTTCTTTATTGTTGTAACATGTTAATGACTCCCATAACATCTGAATGCATCCAGAAGAATTCAGACCACTTAATAATTTATAAATGTTCTTTTCTACAAGATTTTTAGGTTTTGAAAACTAAAGTGTTGTCAGAAAACTGTAAAACCTGGCTGAGTGAGGACCTCAACTCTTCTCAGCTTGATTTTCCTCCTTCTATTCCGCAGGTAAGCAAATGGATGCATAATGTTGGAGGTTGAGTACTGAGCCCCAGCACTGCTTTTACTTGCCAGGCTCATAAAACTCTGTCTCCCTGCTACCATGATCCTCTTTCGTGCTTACCCCAAGGAAGAACAGTCATTGACAGGCCAAGCTCTTTACATAGACTCTGGATACTTGATTTTTCCAAAGTACATTGAGTTTTTCAACCAAGAACTGTCACTCGACTCATTTCTTCGGTGCCATGTCCTGACTATCCTTAGAATATGCTTCTGATGAAGTACTGGTTGTGTATCCCATTGCTCACTGAAAACTGGCTTTTCTTAAGACAAATAAAAGTATTTTAATCTCTTTTTCTATCTTCACAGCCCTTAGTGTTTCCTAAAAATCTCCAAGTAAAGTTATTTATTTTCAGAGCTCAACAATTCATTTTATTTATATATGTGTGAGAACACTTCTGGATGTGTAAGAAATCTTAAAGTAATCAAATCTTCATCCCCAAAATGGCAATGAACAATACTGCCTAAGTCAGCACCTCTGGAAAGACATCTTAGGTAAATTTATCAAAGGCAAATGTAATGATGATGATATATTAAAAGCCTCCAAGCTGGTTAATCTTTAAAGGCAATGGAAAGTTTATTGAGAGCAATAGAACAGTCTGTGCTAGCCTCTGGTCACAAGATATAAAGGTGTTTATTTTTAAAAACCCGACTGATGGTTGAGCTCTACAATCTATTTTCCACACTATTGCACTGAGGTCAAGGAACTTTTGGTGAGACAAGGAAAATGCAGCAGCCTGGAAGCCCAGAGCTCCGCAAACACCAACAGGGTCTCAGAACTCAAATACAAGTCCCCAGTAAGATGAGCTGGGGATACCTGTTCCTCTGAGATGCTTGTATTCAGGATGGTCAGGATAGCACATATAGATGCAACACCCACTCTCTAGCCATCTCACGCTGTGGCATACCATGCCACAGCTTACATGATAGTGAGTTTGTGTTTTACACACTTTTTTTTATTAATGAGGGAGAAAGAACCTCCAACGCAGATCTGAAGAGCCTATTTAAGGATGTTTTTTTTTCCTGGGGAATTTTATAATCTCTATTGGTTTAATTATATCACTGAGAGTAGGTTAATTTTAGTCCCCTTGTGAACCTCTGTGTGATTTTAAGCTTGTTTTTATTTTGGCTTTGAGTCGTTTTGAAGAGACATATGTTAAACTGAAAAGAGACATTCCAAATCCTGAGAGAAGCTGCCTACAGAAGTTGTTGCACTGTTTCAGTAGTAGCAGTGTAACTATATTCTTATTGCTGTATGGATAATTTCTCTTCACAGGCAAGTTTCTGCGTTGTGGCAGAGACTCTATATCCAAAAATACTCCCATTTTATTTGCCTGGGGTGGCAGTGGCCAGAAGCTCTGCTATGACCTGTGAGCCAGTTACAAAGGCAGGGAGGGAGAGGAATGTTGATCCAACACTTATTAGATAGTTATGTTGGCTATGTAACTAATTTCACTAATGGAACTTTCACTAATGGAACATGAATTTTCACTAATGGATTCCCATCAGAAATATTTTCACAGGTAGCAACTCTTTCATAATACACCATTTCTGACTGTGAACAATTGCAAATCATGGAGGGGCTGGAAGATACGCTAGGACATCTGATTGTCTTTCATCTTGAAGATACCCACCCCTAATCACTGTACATGAAAAGACCTGAAAATAGATAAAAACATAATTTACCTTTAGATAGAGCCTTTACTCCCCCAGAGTGACATAAGTGGCCTGAGAGCAGGAACAGCCAAGTTTAGAGGAGCGACAGCTGTAGATAAGTGGAGTAAATATGGTGTTACTTGGAAAAGTACTAGCAGTTGAGAAATGAAAAGATGTAACTCAGGAGCTGTACCCAGTACATTAAAAGGATTCAAAATGGATATCTATTATTTGTATTGTTGTAATAGTTTTTGGTAATGAAATTGATAACTTCAATCACTGTAAAGACTGAGCATATGAAAAAGATTAGTGTTGGAAAAAGATAATTAGTGCTTTAAAAAGTGTGAAAAATCCTAAGCATTTGAAGTATGATACTGTAAAAACTAGTTTAATGCCAGAAAAGGCAGAAATAGAAAATATCTCATCTACAAGCTTTCAAGCATTACAATTTCTAAGCAGAGAGGAATCTCCTAAACCAGACCTCTGCTAAGCCCAGGAAGGGAAGAACAGAAATATCAGAACTATGTGTCTGGCAAAAGGCTTATTTTACTGCCCCTATTTTGTGACTGAGGGTGCAATATGTACATATAAATACATAAAATAAGATGAAAAAAATGTGTATACATTTATTTATAGGTCCAGTGATTATACTTTACAATCAAATAATAGCAACATCAAGACAATATTACTACTGAAATACCCAACTTCAGTCACAGCTTTGGTACCGAGGTATATAAATATAGACATGTACATGGAGCTCTGTCTTCTGAAAATCTGGTGTTGACAAAATTCTTGGTCAGGTGGGAGGCAGGACTACAGAACCATCAGTTTGCATGTAAAATCCTAGCGAAGTACAGCCCCACGTAACATAAATATGGACCACGCTGCAGACAACCGTAGTTGCAAAAATTACAGTGCCCGCAGACTTGCGATACAGCTGTTTTCAGCCACAACAGGGAGTTTAACTGCAGTGGTTTCAAATTCAAACAACCCAGAGATTTTGTTGCTATGGCAGCATCAGCCCTTCACTGCAGAAATCCAAATACATGTGATACCATTCATGTCCTTTCACATGTGCCCATTTTATTTCATAATAAAACCTTGGAGAGCCAGCATTTAACCATGCTGACACAAGCACTGCGTTGAGTAAAGTTAAGGGTATTGCTTTTAGGAAATACACTTCACGGCATTTAGCTTGATGACAAGAACCATGACTCATAACACTGAAGAATGTTTTCATGGCTAATAATAGGCTGCAATTAATATTTTTCCTGAAAAACAGTTTCTACTGTTACATAAGTCTGCGAGCGACAATCTCAGGGACTATATGATATTTTTATTTCAATCAGTCAGATGGCAGAATATTCTATAAAAATTGAACTGGGTTTTATTTATACTTATGTGAGTCCTTTTACTAGAGGAGCACCTTACATCTTCAGTCTATTCATCCTCTCACTGTCTCTGTAAGGTAGGACAATGTTAATTAAAAGCTTTTTTAAATCTGTGGATCTTGCTTGCCAACACTTTAAATACTTCTTCAAAGTGTGGCATTGATAATTGTGACACATATGTATGTATGTTGGCTTAGCCAAGAAAAATAGCCCTTCTTTTTTCAGATTGCTGCACTACTAACCTGTTCCCTCCATCCAGGAACTCACAGATGGAGATTAAAAGAGATTTTTACAAGTTCACAGAGGCCTGTGAGCAGGAAAATTGTTTCCTGTTTCCAATTTAGTGCCATAACCCAAGGCTGCTCTGTTCAATGACTGCAGCTGGGTGCTGCTGCACTCTCCTTCCACTTTCCAAGGAAAACAGTGGAGCTACATTGCTTTCTTGCCATGCTGAACACCCTGCAACTTCAGAAAGCCATTTGCAGCTAGCTGATTAGTTTTACTTGGTGGACTGAATGAGTTACTACTGCAAGCTCTCGGCTTTCCTGTACCCACCCAAGTACAAAATCAGAGGGCTTCTGCATGAAAACATCTCACTTTAGACAGATTTCTGACAGTTTTCTTTTGAAAAGATTTCTTACCAAAGGCATGAAAAACTATCGTGACCTAAACCAGAAGATCTCTCAGGGATTAATATTGTGTTGAAAATAGGAAACAAATGGTAGGAGTTAATGCTCTGTTTTCACAAATATACGTCACATTTAATCAAATTCTTGCCATTCATCTCAAAAGGGTTGTACTTAAGCTGGGAAGGATGCTGAGCAGAATGGCAACATTGATCTGCAAAACAGAACAACTTCCGCAGCAAAAGAGTAAGCAAGCTGTTCAACTTGGAAAACAAACTGTGGGAGGGAAGAGGGGGAGATGTGATAGATTTTGTAATACCATGATTAGTACAAAGAAGGTGATTAAGGAGTGGCTGCTCATTATTTCTCATAGTATGAAAGCTACAGAACACTCAGTGAAATTATTTGATGTCAGGTTTAAAAGCAAACAAAAGCAAGTTCTCTTTCCATCAAGTGCTTGATTAAATCCTTAAACTCAATACTGCAGAATGCCATCGAGTCCAAAGTATAAAGGTCTTCAAAAAGTCATTGGAGGCCCTCTAGCTCATGACATCCTAAATCAGGTGGTTGCTAAATGAAGCAGGTAATTCATGACTGACGATACTGTGAAGTTGAGGATCTTACCTCTGATATTTGTGTCTTGGTACTCAGTCATTTTGATGTAAATGTGACAAATTAATCCTGTAATTATTTCCAAAGGAGATCTTTTAAGGGTTCTAGTGAAAAACAACTGCAGTAAGACCAGGAGGTTAAGGGAGATGATTCTTCCCCTCTATTCCACTCTCAGAAGACTCCACCTGCAGTACTGCATCCAGCTTTGGAGCCCTCAACACAGGAAGGACATGGACCTGTTGGAGCGAGTCCAGAGGAGGGCCACAAAGATGATCAGAGGGCTGGAGCACCTCTTCTGTGAGGACAGGCTGGGAGAGTTGGGGCTGTTCAGCATGGAGAAGAGAAGGCTCCAGAGAGACCTTACAGTGGCCTTCCTGTACCTAAAGGGAGCTTATAAGAAAGACGAGGAGAACACTTTAGTAGGGCTTGTTGCATTAGGACGAGGGGTAATGGTGTTAAACTGAAAGAGTGTAGATTTAGACTACCTATAAGGAGTAAATTTTTACAATGAAAGTGGTGGAACACTGGAACAGGTTGTCCAGAGAGGCGGTAGATATCCCATCCCTGAAAATGTTCAAGGCCAGGCTGGATGAGGCTCTGAGCAACCTGATCTGGTTGGAGATGTCCCTGCTCCTTGCAGGGGGGTTGGACTAGATGACCTTTGAAGGTCTCTTCCAACCCTAACGATTCTATGATTCTAAGACACTGTCATTTTAGTGAACACCTAAAAGTGAGCAGACTGCAGATAACCGCATTGCTTGAGAAATGAGTGCCCTTACGGATATTATGAGTCATTATCTGTGTCTTATTGCTGTGAATAAATAAATACATGCCTCTAGCTTAATTCCACAAAGACATCTTTCCATACACCTACATATAAGATGTGGAATGGATTTCTGGTTTTGTTTTGTTGTGTGCATAAGACATTGCATACCATCCTAATCTTCTCTGGAAGGGAAGAGTGGCTCATTCACTGCTCCTTTGGCTGACTAAGAAATGATGCCAGGAAGTTTTAAAGTCAGTCTCAACTGTGTCTTTTTAAGGCAGATTAGCAGCACTCCCCTTTTAGAGACTCATAGCAGATGTTTTTATACTGCCAGAGAGCAAAACAGAGTGCAAAATATCACTCTGAAAGGCTGAAGCTAGAAATGTGGGTGAAAAAAAAATACAGGCTTCTTTCTTCCACTTTGGCTCTGTGGTCCTTTCTTCCCTAAGCCAGTCCAGAAAGATACTTTTGCAGCTTATTCATTTGCAAGAACTATTAGCTCCTACGGTGGAAAAAAAGCTACCGGTGTGAAGACATTTAATTCCTGATGCATCCAGCTGAGCTGCTAACGCAATGAATCACCTGCGGTATACAGTGCTGGGCTCAGCACCGCTTTGCGTTCAGCCTTATCACCCTGTGGAAGGGTCCCTCGTGCAAACCCCTGAGGTACAGGTCTCATCTTATATGGGCAACACTCCCTCCTGTGAAGTGGGTCCTATCTAAATAAATCCACGCGAACCATCTGGCATTTGAGTTAGCAGCTTCATCCGAAGAGAAAGAATTCAGTTTAAAAACAGCAAACACTTTCCTTGTTTTGGGGTAAAACTGAGGGAAACCCACAGATTTGTTAAGGAATTAATGACCAAATTAGCTTTGGTAAATAAAAGCAAAAGAGAACAATGCTTAGAGTAGGATTTATCTGTTCATGTGCAGTGTATATATTAGGACTCTAGAATGATCTTTTCACAAGGTACTTTTCTTCTGCATATGTGAAAAGCAGACAGCTCACTGTTTTTTGACTGTTTTCCACCTGAACTCAGGCTTTCTTACTCTTCTCCCTACTTTTTGGTTCAGTCTGGCTTTCCTCACTTACAGCAGAGGAAACTGCTTACTCTTTCACACCTCAAACATCTATTCTTGACCTTAGTTGTTTCTCCAATCCCTTCCCCATCCTATTTCACCTCACAAGTGATTCCACATTCTAGATCTTGTTCATGATTTTCAATCTCAATTGCAACTCCTGGTTAGTGGAGGTTTTGTCCAGCCCACTGCCTTGCTTCTTCCAAGTCACATCTCAGAACCAGCGCTCCTTCATTTTCCTGAGCCTAGTCTAGAGAGGTAGACTAAATTTCGTAATGGTTGGAATGTACATACGTACAGGGGAAGGAGAAAGAGGGAAACAGCCACATTCAAATTGTGCAGCCTCCTCCCAGAACCAGGCACCATGCTTATGGGTGCAGCCACAACCTCCTGAAGTGCTAGCATCCAATGAACACCCCAAGGTCCTGGCCTGGGATCTCCCAAAGGTCATAGATGGAGTTTGTGGTAAGGAACTGCAGGCTGGCCAGGTAAGAATTTTAACCACTGCGACAATTTTCATCTGACTGTCACACTCTACAATTGTTTAGCTTAGAAGATGTGGGAAATGCACAGCGAGAGGCTAATGGCCTAGAGAGGAGGATTAGGAGCCCTTTTAATTTTTGTTCTGCTCATGTAACTGCAAGCAGTATCAATAAATAAGGAATATTTTGTAAAGGCTGCTAACCTATCTGCTTTGATAACCTCTGAAATATTGAGATTAATAACTGACACTCAGGGAAAGTGAGGGAGGGAGTGTAATCTTATTTTGCTTTGTAAATCAGAGTAAATGTGGAACTTACTGAAGAGCAGTTAATGCAGAACATAAATCTGTCATTTTTAGTCAATGCTTAGGCTGTCATTGACATTTTGAAGCCCCTACTGTTTTGAAGCCCCCCCCACTGTTGATTATAACAACTATTAATTAAATCTACCTTTTTTTTTTTCTTTACAGAAAGTCATCAGTGCTTTTTTTTTTTAAATGCATTCAAGAACTCTTCACTCCATGGATGTTTTATTCTTCCCGCAGAGTGAGAGCATACGTGGACACAAGCAGAAATATCCTGAGTTCCCCAGAGAAAAGGTGGCTGTACTCTTTTATCACCTGCAACCCAGAAAGAGAGAAGTCTGCCTTCTGCATGGTTTGAAGCAAGGACAGAACTGGTCCCTGAGTGACTTGTAAATGTAGCTGTAAGACGCTGATGCAGTGCAGAGTTTATGGTCCTGCAGCCTGAATAACCATCATCACAACAGGAGACCGGATTGGGAACGAGACCTGGGAGAGGAGGGAGAGGGCAGGTCTTGTCCTTTTTTGGGGGTAAAAATGGGATCCCAACCCCCCCCCCCCCCTTCACCGCTTTTCTCCTCAAGGGGTTTTAAATGTGGAACATGTATTTGATGTAGCAAATTAGCAAAAGTGATTGAAGAAGCATGCTGTCCTGTTAGGTATTAACTTAATTCACTTAGAAGATTTTAAACCAAAATTCCTTAGGTTTTCATCTTTAGTAAAGGTGACTCAGATGAGATCTTTACCCTTGGGTTTCAGATTATAATTCAGGCTGCCAGCCTGCAGGAAACATAAGAACTGATTATTCCTTCTACCTGGACAATTAAGACTAATGTGCAAGTCAAGCGCTGAAGTGCCATCCTAAAGCAAGGCTAGGAGCTGTAATAGTTCCTTCCCCTTGAGTTATTAACCCACAGGGTAGATGCCCAGCTAATCCCTTGGTCAAGCATAGGAATCTGAATGAATAATAAAAAGTCTTTTATAGTTTTCAAATAGCAGGAGCATCCATAAACTGTAATTTTTTCTTACTCAGAAAAGAGTAATTTTCTGAGTTTGTTTTACTGTTTTCTGAGAATGTTTAATCAGGTATTCATATCTGGTAACTGCATTATACTGTCTCAAAAAATTAAATAAAAGAAAAGAACATAACAAAGTCTTAAACAGTGATGGTATAAATATTTTATTCAGAGTTTTTTCACTGTCTTATTTCTGTAGTTTTAAAAAAAGATCTCCAGCTGAAAACTGGTCAAAATAAAATGTGTCAAATGAAGCAATATCGAAGAAATTTTAACATGCACTAGCTTGACCAATTGGGGATAAAACCAGGTGCTTACTATAAAAATATGGCCATCAAAACATATCATGCCTTTAAGAAACAATAAAAAGGCTTGTCAGTCTCATCATTTAGCAGGAGGGAGAAATATAAAGAGAGAATTAAAAACAGATTAGGTCACTTGAGAGAGGGCATTCTTGAGAAAATGTGACCCTTCGTGTCTTTTTTCTGCGCTTATTTCACTGAAAGGTTATGTCTGTAATCTAAGCCAAGAAAAGCAAAAAAACCCAACGTAACTACTGAGCGCAATTTTTCCATGTTAAAACCCAGCTTCATTGGAAGGAATACCTAAAAATCAAAGTATAGTTCTCAGAGTCTATGCCCAGGGATGAATAGACTAGACAGGGAAGCTATGGTAACCTTTCATCTGCCTGCATTAATGGTTCCCTGTGCTGTACCCCCAGGTGCACTGATTTCACCTTAAGCATCTCAGGCAATGGGCTGTCATTATACTCTGAACACTTTAAGAGAATGTAGTGTTGGTTTGTAATTCTTGTGTGATAAAACTGGATATTTTTTCCTTCTATACTGTTTAAATATTTCTTTCCCAGCGTGTTTTGAAGTACTTTGCAAATAGCTCTTCTTTCCTTGGTATTTTTATCCTCTCTAGATGAGACTGTCAAAAACTCTCAAACTTGGGCTGCTGCTGTTATTACCAGAGTCAATAGCAAAAGCACTCGGTGTTACAGCTTTTCGACTGTTGAAGTCAGTGGATGTGACTTACTTGCCTGACAGGTGCTGTGGAAAATCTGCATTGTCCTTTTTGGATTCAACTTGGTGTGGAAATTTACAATTGCTTGCATTTCTGGCAACTGCAGCAGTAAAAGAGAAGCTTGCACTTGGACGCAGAAAATTTGCCGTGACCTTTTGGAATTTAAAACAGAATGACACATGCTTGGCTGAAAAAAATACAACACCCTGCATCTGCATTCCTTCCATACAGTTTCACAAGCAGCAAACGCAGTCTTTCCCACCGTGACAGCAAGGCAAATATATAAAGTAAACAGAATAATAATTATTTTCCACCAGGAATGCCAGTGTTGATTTTCAGTCAGCACAACCTATCCCAACACCCTGCATAATTTAGCCATTTTAAAGGTACTGAACTCTAATTAGCTCTACTTCCATTTAAGTAGTTAGATTACCTCTACACATTCTGAACTCAGCCCTCTCTGAACTCAGCCCGAGAGTTAAGCTCTTTAAGAATTAAGCTATTACCACAAAAATACTGATTTATACTTCCAAGGAAAGGCTTCTCTGAGACAGGGACAGCTTGCTTTCAAGCCATTTCACACTGGCTTCAGAAGTCTTGCTTACTACATTAAAAAGGAATTGTGTCTAAAATGGGGAGAATGTAGCAAATTAGTATAAAATATGTAATTCAAGGGCCTGGTCCCACGCATGTAAAACACAGATTTAACCTTATTTCCAGTGAACTACGTGGTTCAATCAATAGTTTACTCATAAGAATAATACTTCACACCTTTTTCTGTGTGCAAGCTCAGAGCCTTCTGTTTAGAAAATTGTACTAGTTGAACTGATCCTTGATAACGAAGGATGAAAATTCCTTGTTTCTTTTAGTTTTTATATTATTTAAGTTATTGCCAAATTAAAGAATATAGAATTTTATGGCTATGGCTATTACAATTAATTTCTACCTCAGATTATCTCTTCAGATGACCAGTTCATGATCATTTAGATAGGAACATAGAGATTTTCATTACTTCTGATAATGACTGAGATATTGGCAAGAGACCAGGTATCTCTTTTTATCCTGAGTTTTCAGGAGGCAATTAGAGTTCTGTTACGGTTGTCTGGACCAATAAACTATGTAAAGCCACTAGAAATCTGCATCAGTTCCTCAGAGGAGACCCGGAGGATTCAAGGACTATGTTCCCCCAGGAACTTGGTGGTACTCATTTCACTGCTAACTGGATGACCCTTCTAAGCACTTCCATCTTCCATTAGCAATTTGATATTCAAGTACCACTTTTGGAGCACAGGTGATCTTGAGCCTCTTCCGGGATAAAAGGATGAAGATATGAGTGTCAGCGTCCTGGCTGCACTAAGAGGCTCTGCAGCCTCTTCCATCCACCCTGCTCCCGCCGGCCTTGCTGTCGCTCTTGGCTCTCAGCTTACCTCCCAAAGTGAAGCAAGCCACTGCTGCTCCACCACAGCAAGGGCTGTAATAGAGCAGTTTTACTCTCGCAGGATCATTCCAAGTAGCAATACTGCACTAAGGGATCCTTCCACAAATGAAGATGAACAAGGCAACTGAACAGGATCACCTGGTGCAGGCAGCAACTGAACAAGAACTTGTTCACAAGGGCAATCTTCACAGGCACCCCACTCCAGTCCCTAGAGCTATATGAAATTTGTAGCCTTGGCTTTGTTGGAAAGAAGTCTATATTCTAAACATCCATGCTAGGAAGTTGTGTCAAAGCCAACATTATTATATCCAGTTACGTCTGGAGAAGGAGAGACAGACAGATGTTCACGTAAGAAGCAGGAGCCATGTGCTGAGCAAGAAGCGCTGTAATGAGTCCAAGCTAGATTAAATTTAACTAAATTAAATGAAATCAGGGCCACGAAGATGATCAGAGCGCTGGAGTACCTCTCCTATGAGGACAGGCTGAGAGAGTTGGGGCTGTTCAGCCCCAACTGAAGGGTTGGAGAAGGCTGCAGGGAGATCTTATTGTGGCCTTCCAGTACTTCAAGGGGGCCTACAAGAAAGACGGGGAAGACTCTTTAGCAGGGCCTAGATTTAGAGTAGACATAAGGAGTAAATTTTTTACAATGAGGGTGGTGGAACAATGGAACAGGTTGCCCAGAGAGGTGGTGGATGCCCCGTCCCTGGAAATATTCAAGGCCAGGCTGGATGAGGCTCTGAGCAACCTGATCTGTTTGGAGATGTCCCTGCGCCTTGCAGAGGGGTTGCACTAGGTGACCTTTAAAGGTTTCTTCCAACTATTCTATGATTGTAAATTAAGGAATGCAAACTAATGCTCTGGAGAAAAAGAATCCTACTTAATTTGCGCACTGATGAGTTTTTACTTACCTATTGCCACTGGGGAGAGAGATCCTGCAGCCTCTGCATTTAGCTCTTTAAAAACATCAGTGGAAAGCAAAAGGCAAATCAAATGACAGGAATTATTAAGGAAGGAAGAACTGCAAAACATGAAGCAACACCATGCTCCAGCATAAATCCAGGAATAGGGTGTGTAGTTTTGGTTCCATGGTCTCCAAGAAGATAACTGAAAAAAGAAAAATGGAAAAAGGATGATCCTTTTCTTACATTAGCCCTGGTATGGTAGCAAACATCTTACATGCTTTTTTTTTCAGTGGCCCAGATATGCTTTTTAGCAGTTTAATCCCTTTGAAGCTGGCTGTTATAGTGGTGAGTGGCACTTTGTGTTGAGTTTCCAGCACTTGGGCTCTTTCTCTCCAGGCCATTAGACAGCAATTCTTACAATACTCTTGAGGCAATTCTCACTAGACTGAGTTATGATTAGTGCTAATTTTGGAAAAAGTAAGTCAAGCATATAGCTGGGAAATGGTTGCAACCATCTGTGATGTGTCAGCCACATAAATAAACTTTCTGGTTTTCTTTTCTTTTACTAGCAAAACACCATCAGGACACAAACTCATCCTACTTCATGGCAAAATTTCCAAGCCGCGCTAGATAGTTGAAATTTCTCAGAAACTCTCCTGAACCAAGTAGGAAATCCATCTGCAAAACCCACAAATAAGGAGTTGCAGCATCTGCAAAGTTTCTGCATCAGTAGAAGCTAATATCTGAAACATGAAGCAGCAGGGCTAGTTGCATACCTGGCTGCAACGCAACCCACTTATTTGAAAACTCAGTGGAAACACGGTGCCTATTTTGTGTCATGGATGAACTATTTCACGCGGTTATGATTTAGCAGCAATTCAAGATTTATTAATGGTGTGAGGTAAATGAAAGGTTGAATTTAACAGCATTTAATTGTTAACCAATTTAAAGATTAACAAAGTGGTTCAGTGGAATATATTATGATTAAAGCAGTGACTTAATTACAGATTCAAAAATGACAATATTCCCACTAACTTGCTACAGGGTATCTTAAATCAATATATATATATAAACACAAAACACACAAACACGGATAGAGATATTTGGATCCAATGAAATATCTACATAGAGGAGACTAGCCTATAGGTCTCCTATAGTTTTCTCCTTTTCTCCATATGGGTAGAAGATGAATAGTGGAGACTAGCCTGTAGTTAAACATTTCTTCTTCCTTCTTGAGTTTAAATACTCGCAATGCATCAGCACTCCTCAACAGGTGATAATTAAGCCTCAAGAAATCAAATTTTGCCCTGGTCTTTCATCGCCTTTGCTGGCAGATGGTCCTTAAACCTCTTTGGTGTAAGGAGGCTATGCCTGAGAGATGCTCCAGCTCGGGGGAGCCACTCTCATGCGGAAGATAAAAGGGAGCTGCCTGAGTTACCGGGGATGTGGAACACAATTGAAATGACAATCTCTTCTCTTGTACGGAATTTCTGATGTTATTGCAAGACAAATGTACTCAAGGTAACGTACTCATGCACTTAAATAGATCAGGAGCCACTGTCTCGTCTCAGGAATTTATAACTGGGTAACTTCTTTCTTTTAAAATTTAATTTCATCCTGATTTATACAAAAACAATAGAGACAAGAATCAAGCCCCACATTTCCATTTGGAGGCCTTTTTATTAAAGTTGTAATTCTAGCTTTCTCATTCCCTATCTGTAAATTTACCTGCAGCAGTTGCAATATTAATCTTTATAAATGTTTGCACAGCACTGAGAAAGCTTCTAATAGTGAACCACCAAAGAAAAAAAAATCTTGTTCCCTTTTCTGATGTGCAACCCCTAACCCCTCCATTAAGCAGGTCAGGTTTTTCATCAGCTGCCATGCTCCATTCCACAGCAACCCTTCAAAGAAATGTAGCAGCTAAAAATGGGTATTTCTGGCAGTTAAAAATCAAGTAGATTTAAAAATGTTCTCGGGAAAATATTTTCTGAAGGCATTACTCTGGTACATATGACAGCACTGCAGGTGGCAGATGGCTCCTCTGTTTTGTATCACCCTGTGAAGTGTCTGCCTACATGGCCCCAGTGTTACAGTTAGCTTGTGGCAGTAATCAAAACCAGAATAATAACCATCAGAGATGCATGTGAAATGGAAAGACCTTTGTTTTTGGCTTTGACAAGTCAATTTTGCATGGCATATTAACATATTTAATACTCTGTTGATACCCTGAATGTATACTACAGAGTAGTCCCCCTTCCTTTGGGAATGTCATTGCTTAGCAAGATGCTAAAAATGGGTTGAGAGAGGATCTAGTGTCACTACTGCACTGTTTTTTCCTCCTCTGTATGTATGCATGTGTGACACTTTTTGCAGCTGCCTTGGAAAATCTACTGTACATTTTTCCTCCAAATTATCTCCCCCCCCCCCCTTTTTTAGAACCATGGGTTTCAGACAAAATTAGCTCCACATAGGGCTGTACCCTGTGTGGGTTCAGGCGAGAAAACACTGAGAAAGTATTTTTTTTTCTGCTTACTGCTACTGGTACTGAAGGTGCCAAATTCTACTCCCTCTGCTACTCTTAGCTCAGCAAGTGGCCCCAGCCATTTTCAGGCATTGAGGGGGTCACTGAATTTGGCTTTGTGAATTAGAGCAGTGCAAATCTGGAAGCATGCAAATAAATAACAAAGACTGAGAGGCAGGGCCCACGAAAAGACCAGTATCTCATATTCAGATGTCACAAATAAGTATTACTGCATATATGAAAAAATTCCCCTGTGAACAAAAGGTTTATTCAGGAATTCAGTCCTTATTCTGAGAGATACTGTCACACTATGGAAAAGAGATACAGATTTTGGTCCAAAATAATTATATAGAAAAATCAAAGTATAAGCAATCTGAGTGAAAGCTCTTTTTATAAGCAGTAAAAGTATACCCCAAAATTTAAGTTAAAACTATTGCTCGTCTAAAATCTCTGGTTTTTGAAAATACATTTTAAATAGGACAGATCTGAACTGAGAGAAGAACAGGAAAAACATCTAAAAATAGCCAGCCTCTATTAGCGGTTGCCAAACATGCCTTGGAACTGTAATATAATACAGCATGGCCTGGAACAGAACCCTTCCTGCAAATCACAATCCCCAGGTGCCAAGGTAATAATGAGATACATTGGAAATTGTACAAAAATAAAAAAATCAGATGATACCATGGGCACACTGAGCAGATGCAGAATTAATGACACTTGGAGGATAGTCTCTCTACACATCAGAGAACAACACTGAGAAACCTGTACCCAGTGAACCAGGTATTCACCACCTCTTGTCCTATTCAGGAAGATTTGGTTTAATCAGTAAGGTAGGGAAAACTTGGGAGTTCAGCAGCTGGCGAGGCTTAAATGGGTTCTTGAAGAGATTTGGAAGTCATTCAAGAGATGGGAGTGGGAGAAAAAGTTAAGGGCTCCTTTTTCTATGGCTCTGTGATCCTGGGTGTTGCGGGGAACTTGAAACAGCAAATGGAAATTTGCTCATAGGCATTTTCTGTGAGGGTAGATTTGCCCAGCATCAACGAAAGAGGTTTGTTACTCTCTCAGTAGTTACATGTGTTTTAGTTACTACTTGTAACCAAAGTAATTGTAACTTGTAATTCTGCACCTGGGAGGGTGTAATTCTGGATGTACGTGTAGACTGGGGGACAAGAGGCTGGAGTGTCCTCTGCAGAGAGGGATCTGGGGTTTTGGTTGATGGTAAGCTCAAAATGAGCCAACAACATGCCCTGTGGGCAAAAAGGGCCAACAGTATCCTGGGGCATATTGTGTAGGGTACAGCTAACCAGTAAAAACAAGTGATTGTCCCAATGAATTCAGCATTGATGCGGCCTCATCTTGAGTACTGTGTGCCATTTTGGGCTCTATAATATAAGAACGATATAAAAATATTACAGTATGTCCACAGCAGAGCAACAAAGATGGTGAAAGGAGTAGAGGGTGTTACGAGGAGTGGCTGAGGAGACAAGGTTTATGCAGCTTAGAGGAGACTGACGGGTGACCTCAGCAATGAGGGGTGACCTCAGCAATAAGGTCATCCCTCAGTCTTCTCTTGCAAGCCCAAGAACTTCCTCATCAGGAGGAGTGGAGAAGGAGGTGCTGATCTCTTCTCGCTGGTGTCTGCTAATAGGATGCATGGGAATAGCTCAAAGCTGCATCAGGGAAAGTTCAGACTGGACATCGGGGAAAAGTTCTTCACTGAGAGAGGGTGGTCAAGCACTGGAACAAACAGCCCAGCGAAGTGGCCATGGCCCCAAGCATGGTGGTGTTCGAGAAGCATTTGCACAACTCTTAGACCTATGGTGTAACTTCTAGGTTTCCCTATGTGGAGTCAGGAGTTGGACGCAGTTATCTCTGTGGATCTCTTCTCAGTACATTCTGTGATTCAATTCTGTGATTCTGTGGGAAGAAGCTGAGATCAGGGAGCCAGGATGGTAGGCACAAAGTTAGGGAACAGCCTGTAGTCTGAAATGTTACAGCGTAGCAGTGTCCCAGCTGAGATAGAGGTGAAGATCTCAGTTCAGACTTGTACAATGACGTGTCTACAGTGTGAGTGTTATGTGTGAGTTTGGTGGTGAGGGTGCTAGTATAACCAATTGTGAGCTACTTAGGATTCAGTTGCCTAAAAATGGGTTCCTGGTACTGTGTGAGATGTCTCCTCACCTCCATGCAAGGCTGCGTGGATGACACAGAACCCAAAGGAAAAATTTACTCCTCTGGAACAGCAACTGGACACTAAGCAAGATAAGATACTTTGCGTGGAGACACTAGATTCAGTGCCTATGAATTCTCCCCATGTCTCCTGGGGAACCTGCTCTTGCAGTGGATGAGTCTAGAGGATTATTGAACTGACATCACTATCTGCATTCCCAACTGCATTGACTAGGGACGTGGTTCAGTTGCCTAGACAAGGGTATCTGCATCACCACTCGGTCACCCTCACATATGTATCTAGTGTCAGTTGAGGTGGCCAGGCTGCCTCGACTGGACAAGCACATTCATCTGCCATTTCAGAAGGGCACATATCTCACTGAGGTCCTGTGCCATGTCTTCCAGCCTTCTAGACACCTTGGATTTCCTAGGGCATCTCAACTGGTAATAGATGCCCATGTGTGTAAATGGAGTCCCTAGCCCAAGAACATCCTGCCTGGCCCCTAGCAGGATCTTTGCCCTGCAGCAAGACAAAAATTGCCCGTGACCTCTGCTTAATAGTTGCCCTTGGGAGTCTCAAATAGTACAGGACATCTATGAGTTAGGAAGCCAAACCGACCCTTTGACCTCCTTTATGATAAAGGTGCCATAGACAGCTACCTCATCATAGACACCTACACTGTATGCACCTAAATTTAGGTGTCTGAATCACGTCTTATAAATGGATTCTAAACCCAGCACTAATTCTGCCTTCTTTAGTTAGAGCACTTCACTGCTTCACCTCAGTTTTGCTATCTGTACAGCACGAATGTTCCATAAACCATGCAGAGCTCCAGTTTATCTCCTTAGTCCAGCAGTCTGCATGGTATCTGCATAGGCACATGGTAACTGAAAGAAAGAGTTTGGAAAAGGGTTCAAGAGCCAGTCTGTGAGCGCATGGCTGGAAAGCTACCTGCAATCAAAGAAATTCAGGAAATACTTCTCTAGGTTTTTAAAAAAGGAGCCTTTTCCTGGTATTTTACCACACAGTTCATGAAACAAATGGGTAGAAAGAGCTGTATATAACTAACTTGCAGTGCAATCATCTTTTGAGATATAAACTGTTACATATGTTTCTCCTAACTTTTAGAAAGTGTTTTGAAGGTACTTGTTATTACTCAGGTGTGACAGAAGGATTTACCCAAGCTGGCATGCTGTGCATCCTTCCCTAGAGATCTGTTGAACAGTCACATATTGAATCTCCCAGCTGCTCTCATTAATGGGCAACTTGTGGCTGTGATGCCGTATTTTAGCTTAAAGCTGTAGGTGATGCTTCCTGGAAGTTTCATTTCTGCTACTGGAAGGACTCATTTCTCTCACGGACCGGAAGGGCACTTGTTGAGGTGCCAAGAATTCACCTGCCACAGCCTGAGGGGAAAGTCCCCAAAACACTTTCTACACTATAAGTAGCGTTAACTTTCATAGCAGACTCCAACTAGCAGAAACACAACCTGGTAGAGAAAGGAATGATTAAATACTGCCATCACCTCAACACCACACAATCAGGTGTAGCTGCACGTAGGACTGCCCAAGTATGCCGGTACAACTCAGACCTGGGCCCTGTGCTCTGCAGGTATCTAGGTCCTCCTAATCCAGCAAGATGGGTTTTACTAACCCAACTGCTTCTCAGAGCAGAAGTAGCAGGTTAGTCAATCTAATTAGCTTCAGCAGTGGCCAGAAGGACTCAGGTCAGCAAGATGTTTCATTGGAGCTCAGTAAGGTGTCTCATCAGAGCTCAGTAAGGTGTCTCATTGGAGCTGCCCCCTACCTTTGTGCTGCTCTCCAGTGTTGGGTCACTGTCACTGCACCAACAGAGATATGGTCTCTGGGAGCTGGTCTGACACTCCCGAAAGCTCTTGTGACTGCCAGGAATAGTTTTGGTGGTAGGTATCTGGTACCATGCTCCCCGCCTCCAGATAGTTGGCGTAGTGGAGCAGGAACTGTCTACCATCCAAATTTGTAAGATATGCTCTGCAGTGGCAAGCTAAGGTGACCTGTTAAATCTTTATGGTAGCTTTGTGCTGATGAAGGGAGCGGTGCAAAGCCTTGCTGTGGGACAGGATCTAGCCCTTTCTGTTGACTTGCCCAGGTGTAATATATAATGCTCTCCTAGCAGTTGGATAGTGTATTTATTCTGTCCCTAACGTGCATTACCTATATCTCCATCCCCTTTCAGTGTTCTTAAGTATTCCTCAAAGACGAGAGATCACAAATGTACACTGACAAGATGTGTGAACTTCTTCATATAAACCTAGATTTAGTTCCAATGGAAATTTCTGGAGTGAGTTCTGGAAAAAGCTTACTGATTTTGTCCCTGTTGCTGTTCAGTGTTGAGGGCTTGCAAGTCTTTGTTACAACAGTAGAAAGTAATGTAAATTTATTGGAATTCTGTTCTTAAAGTGGTTAGAAAATGACAGCAAAAAATAAAATAAAAGAACATGTTCTATAAAATTTCTGTCACCCCGCTATGGACATCCCAGTAGGTGTGGAGAAACATAAAAGACCTATCTCAGTGAGCATCAGAACTTTTGCACATTTTTTTCATTAATTATTTCTACTTATTGAGACTCTTGTGTTACTTTAAGACTCTGACTGCTAGTGGGGGTCTTTCTATTATAAAAGAATATAAAAAGAAAACGTCTCTTCTCTGAAGAACTTACAGTTTACACAGGTGAAGAGGATAATAGTTGTGTATTTACTGTATATTTTCTCTAAGTAGATGATCTGCTGCAAATTTTGAATGATTCAGTAGATGGGGCTGGAATTATTTCCAGTTAAACTAAAAGCCCACTCAGGCTTCATATACTCAGGCAGCAATATGTTTGTGGGAAACTCTATTTTAAAAAGGATTTCACAAGAGATATTTGGAACTACTTGCTGTGTTGTGCAGATGTCTGTGTTACAGAAAACTGCTGGACTTGTTTTGAACATTGATTCTGGAAGATTTTTATCAGCCCTTGGGCTCAGGGTGATTTCTGAAGAACAAATGAGCTTATCTGGATCGTATGAAGAAACAATAACCTGCAGTGGTTTTGTTAATACTTACATAATAGCTCCTTCCGCTGCTGTGCTGATTTAGCATACAAAGTCCAATGACTTACGCGAAAGTGCAATCCTGAGAGTTTCATGTTCAATTAATTTTTTTTCAAAACTTAAAAAAATTCCTTATGAAGTAATTAACATTGTAAAAAATTTTCTAAGTACAAAGAGCTATCTGGAAGCTGATTTATCTAGGGAATACAACTTGCAAGTTTAGTGTCAGAAATAGTGAACGTGCTGAAAAAATTTAGCAGTTTCCTCCTTTTGAACAGAAAAAAAAAGACTTGTAAATTCCATAGTGCATGTAACGTGCTGTATCAGTGCTGGGATCATTTAACTATTTCTCAAAACTTTCAAAATCCTTGCAATTTCCCCCTGCCTTCGGTATTTCTCAGCCATATTCTTCACAGTGTAGCCTTCACACTTACAGTTATTCTCACCCTTTCTCAGTTTGCTACACAGATTTTTTTTTTTTGTTGGCTTGGTTTTCTGAGCAGAACTGCTCGTTGTCATGCAAATACAAAAGTATCTAGGTTAATATGGTGGGTTAGGTCTAGAGCTGAAGAGGAAAGCAGCATACGTTTCCTGACATGATATGCTGGTAAATGGACACCTTCAGTAAATTCCCAGAATCTTTGGACAGCTAGCTGGAGCACGGCAGCAATCCACCATGGACATCAATGGGGACGGTAATAAAGAGAGCAGTGACAAGGTCTGGGCACTGCTGCCTCCCCTGGGGAACAGTTTTGGGCTCCCCGTGTACAAATGCTGTCACTTTTGCCTGATGGCACAGAGCTGGGGTAGAGCTGAGAGGCATAGGGGTTAGGCTGGGTCTCCTGGGCTGAGGAGACCAAAAAAGTGAGGTAAAAGGAGGACACGACTCCTGTCTACATGAAGGTTTTGTTATGCAGCTTGTGGAATCAGGAATACACGGTTACACTTCCTCTGTGTGATTTTTCTATAAAACTTAAAGAAACTCACCACAGATTTTTAATCGAACGGCTAAAAAGAATCACGCAGCAAAGAAACTTGAAGCAACTGGATTTTTCCCTCTTCGTGTATTTTCATTTATGCTGAAGCACAAACAAATCGTGGAGATCAGCTTTGACAACTATTCAGGACCTGTATTTCAGCTCCAGAAATTTCAGCCCAAACAAATTATTTGAGTCAATATTTCAAGCCTTTCCCTCTCAAATGCACTCCTGATTTGTGAGACAGATAGGCAGAGAAGGGGGGTGGGATTTACTTATTATTGCTAATGAACTCTTTTAACATTTGAATTATTTTTAAGAGGATATTTACTAAGTTATTGTCAATAGAACTTATTTGCCTTACTCTTACTATGAAGCCTGTTTGTTGCTTCATGAAACTTTGCCAAGAAACGTAATTTTCTATATATTTCTATACTCCTTACTTTATGGCAGGAATTAGCTTCCATCCTTTTCTTCCAAGTTTCATGAAGACTTAACCACATTAATAGTGTGAGAGTTGCCAGATGGTGTTTTCGCAGGTACTGCTTACAAGTCTAACTTAAATGAGTGTACTCAGACCTCAAAGAAATAATTCTTTTAATTGGACTGTGACTGTTTTTGAAAACCATGTTAAGTTTCAGAAGCCAGCAAGGCCACTGAACGTCTTTCTTTAACCCTTTCAGTCCAAATTTTGGAAATGATCCTCTAAGAGTATATGTAAGAACCATTGTGACTAGAGCCAGACTGAAGCAAATGAACTTTCCCAGAGCTGGGCCAATCCTCCCCTCATCAGATCCCTTCTAGGGCTCGTTCTGTGACTGCATCCCATAACCCTGCAAACAAACATGCTCTCAGAGCATGTTGCAATGTAAGTTATAACGTGACTAATTATGAGACACAGTTCAATTTTATATTTGCCTTTAAGTGGCTGTTTGCCAAAATTGGCAACGGTTATAAAGTGTGTTTGTAAGAGCCAGAAATCCTCCAAATAGACATGCTCATATGTACATTGAGATAAACCCAGAACAGTTATTAAAACATACTTTTGTTAGTTATGGTTCTAAACCACATCTTTCAATTATTACCGAAGTAAAGAAACATAACAAAACAATGGCACGCCATAAATAGGACTTTGGGATAAACTTTTGGCATCCAGGATTACATGATTCAGCCTCTAATTTCCAACATCTGCTTTAGATTGATTAGCAGAGATAGTCAATACTAATTATTTTGAGGTTTAGCAGATATGTAAAACATAACTGTGAATCTTGATAATTTCATGGCTCTTACACTTCAATTTCTGAGCTGTTAGTAACCACAAGGCATTGAGTTGACACTTGGAGTTTTATTAATTTTAAAGCATATGCAGATTTGAAACAATTTTCTGATTTTCCTTCTGATTTCCTTCAATTGGATTATCATACAGTTTGTGTTACTTTGCCCAATGTGGGAGAAATTTTTTGTGTTGTTGACCTGAATGAACACCAGCTGCAGGGAACTCCTTATGAAGTTGACATCAGGAAAAATGGCTGCACACAAAAAAAAAAAGAGCAGGAGCTTTTAAGTGCTTTACTAATAATTTTTACACCTCTTCCAAAGCTCAGCACCCTTTACTTATAGCGAGCAGGACTCGACATCGTTGTCTGCCTACTGCTTCTCTCCACTTTAAAATTCTGAGTCAGACCCACCACATCACTTTGCGACGGCTGGCTGTCAGGCACCCCGCAGCTCATCAGCCCTGCTGGCAAAAATGACAATGGTACGTACAAGGGCACAATGACTTTGGTGTCAACAATAGTGTTCACCAAAGACTGGAAACATGGTAAAACAAGAAGTTTTATGCCAGCTGGCAAAGGTAAGCTTTTGTAGGACTTAATCCATATGGATCAATGCAGAACTAAACAAGGCAAAATGATGCTCTTCCTGGGTCTCAGCTAGCGGAGGGCCAACATGCGATCCGTTTGATCAGTGCAAAAACTTGTAGTAGGAGGTAAAAGCAATAAAGTTCATGGCAATGCCTCAACTGTCTCCTTTAGCAAGTACTCATCAAATTAGAGAGGAGTATTGCTCTGTGTGGGTCACCTCCTGGTGAAGTACGATCTTGAGAAGAGCAGATCCTGCCTTTTGCACTCAAGTTTGGCAACGTGTCTTGTTTCTACTGATTATCTTCATATAGAAACTGCAGATCCAAACTTGTAAATCTTGTTTCTCAGAGGTAGCCCTTGAATATGCAAGGGTTCTCGCAACAGAAGCATACTCGTGAACAAGGAGTCACATCCCTGTCCTCAGTATGGCTGGTGATGAAAGAAGCTATTTAGGACCTTCCCTGCTGTTGGAGGTGTGATGGAATACAGATTCAAATTCTGCTTTCCATCTGTCCTCAGGAACTGTGCTTAAGAAACTCTCTTTAGCACCACTACCTTTAAAATCATCAGAGATGGGTATGACAGAGGCTGACTCCAGGTCAACAGTCCCAAGAACTGGGGGCTTCAAAGCTCCTCAGTGGAGAATGATGCAAACCACACTCCATGAAGGGGAAAGTGGGCATATGGAGTGAATTCTTATCTGGGTGAGGTAATCTGTGGTGCTCAAATACAAGCATTATTACTTATGGAGAAACTGCACCTAAACACAGAAATAACAAAAAAAAAATTAATATTTGCACTATGTCATAACTCAAATGTTCAATAGAACATTACAACTCCTTGCAGAAACCATATATCTTCAGCATGGTTAGAAAATTAAAAGAAAAAAATATTTTAACTCAAATGAAAGCCCTCAAATAGATTTAAAGTATTTTTTAATATGCATCATAGCTGATTAAGACCTTGTTTTCCTCTAAAACGTATCAAAAAGAGAAGGAAAGTATAATTAGATGTCATGGAGCTGTGATTGTTTCTAATTCATTGGACAGAGTAGCTGTCAGCAAGATAAATGAATCATTCATAGATAACTCATATTGCCATATTTATAAGAGTGAGATTGAAAAAAGAAAAGCAGTCAATAAAAAATAAATTGAAAATACAAATATTGTTGCGGGACAGTTTTCCAAATACGTGCAACAAGTGAAAAGATGTGACAAAAGGTGAAATGTGAAGTCTTTTAGTTCTTTCTGCCATTGTTTATATGCTTTATTGCTTTGTTGCATACATGCCAAGCATCAGCTCAGCATGTTGGCTCATGAATTTTATCTATTTCTTATTTAGACATGAGATGAGTGACATGGGTATAAAATGGGTAGATGTTCCAAAGACCTTTTACTAGTAGCAATGGAGAAACAAGTTTGTTAAGTTGAAGCAAGACACAGTCTGGAATAGATTTGGCAATTTATACCAGATATTTTGGGGAAAAAAAAAAATCCCATATCTTCAACAGAGGATACATTGGGTTTAGCAAGTGGGAAGGTGAATAAGAGATAATCAAAATATCTACCAATGCTAACTGAGGGATACTGGGGAGAGAAGCCATGAGCCAACCAGATAAGAAGGGAATAAAGTTCCCATGCCTGAGCAACAGAAAATATCCCAACTTCCCTTTCCCTCCAGTGACATGAAGGAAACATAGGCAAGCCTTGTGCAGCACCACACTGGATGTACGGCACAGTGTCAAATCTCTTTGACTAGATTTTCTCTTTCCAATTTTGTTTTCTAATACCAAAGTTGAAGGCTAGTTTGAGAGGCTTGAGATGTTACACCCATAAAATAAACATTAATCAACTCAGAAGTTGGGGAAGACATCTCCTGTACTGTCAGCTGCCGAATAGGTATTTGTGTTGAAGACTCGGGAACTAAGAAGTCTTAAGTGTGGAGAGACAAAAATGGGGTAGATGAGGTTGGAGGCATCGAAGGTGGACGCCGTACACTGCTAGGTGCTCCACAGACATAGAAAATGCTGAACAAGCTCCAAATGTCCATTGCTCCATTTAAATATTTCTATAGCTCAGTAGCCCCCTAATCACGGTGCTGAGTCCAGAGGAAGTGGCAGAAAGGGTGTTACATTACATTACAGTCATGAGCTCTGGAGGAGAGGTTGTATGAAGTCTGAACACAGAATCCATCAGACAATGAAAGAAGCTTAAAAACACCCTGAGAGCAACATCCCTCTGCGTGGATGAATCAGTCAGTAACAGAATTTCTAGGGAGTATTTCTAGTGGGTAGCCTTACAAATCAACAATATAAGGCTGAATTAACTTGCTTCAAAACCATATACCTTTTATATAAAGAGTACTGTCTGTTCTAAACATAAGGGACCCAAGTGTGATCCCATTCACAGCTTGATGAATTAAGAACACTCCCAGCAAGATCCGCAGAATTTCTTTAATGAAGAACGAGCGAGTGACAGACTGCATCCTGGGCTCGTCCCAGGAGTGGAGCATGTGACCCATAGCTGAGTCTTATTATTTAATGGTAAAAGGCTTTTTGAAATCCATTTAAGTCTATTAGTGCTCGCAAAAATTGTGCACTCACTCATTTTCTCAAAATAAATATCCTGGACTTAATGGAGCATAGTGTCTTTTCACTACCAGTACCCAAGAACTCCAATTATGCATTATTAAGCTATTAAACTGAACTGAACAAAAAGAACTGGCGCTTACTGGCAAGATCACTGTTCTAAAATGCTCAGTAACAGGCTATGGAAAAATTAGCAAGCAGTTATAAAACTGCCATCTCCTACCAGCTGCTATAATTTTGTTTTCTCTAGCAGTTAGAACATATTTATGAGCACATCTTATGCATGCGCACATACACACAGGGGAAGACGCAGACAGAGGCAAACCTGAGCTGTCACAGACTGAGCTGGCAGGGGATTTCAGCAAACCAGCTCACTCTTGAGCATGTTGTAGGCTGGTTCCTGCAGCATTTCTCTCATAAAGACAGTGTCCCCTCTGGGAGTCTCTAAAATACTCTCTAAAATCAGATAGCATATAGAGCTCTATGTTAGGATGCAAATCAAAAACCTCTCTGAGCCCTTAAATAGCTGATGGCATATTTTGATAAAAAGTGAATCAACACTGGAGCTTCTTTCTGTTTATTGTTCCATTTGATATGCAGGGAAGGTGGAAAGGGGAAAAGTCAGACATTGTAAACTTGTTACACTCTTATGATATAATCCATAAATTTGAGATTTCCAAATAAAAAGCTGATGGCAACATTATAAAAAGCTTCAGGGATGTGCAAACATCACAAATTATAATCCCTTTACCCTCCTGAAAAATCAAAGAATAACTATGTTACTGTTGACTTCAATGCTAACCTATTCAGTCACTTGCTCTATGACTCCTACTTACAGTGCTGTTCAAAATCCACAGCCAACCTTCGTGATCTTTGCTTCACACTGTAGATTTATGGTAAAGCAGTGCCTTCATTGTTTTGTCTGCAATGCTGACATCCATTATTATATATTTCATTTATTTTATTACTCCTATTTTCACTTTTTGACATCGACTTCATAGGTGACAAACATTCCCTTGAGTTATGACTGAGTTGCCTCCTCACTCTTTCCCTAACACATGCATTAAAAGCACATGTTTGGATCTGCTTGCTCAAAATTGCCACAGTATGGAGTGAAAAGAGCAAATAAAAATGTTAATTAATTATGTGGAGCTGACGGTGGAGCTAAGCCAGAGCTACTACCCCTCTCTACTTTTAGCAGCACAATGCAGTTCATCTGCATGGAGTTTTATCGTCAATGAGCCCAAGAAAAAAAATACAGTCTCTTGAAAGGGTATAATAAAATATAAGTTTATATCACACCATATACAGTTGTAAGGAGTTCAGAACGACTGTGCTGATTGCACCCATAAGTAGTTACAGATTTATGACTGCAAATACATTTTTTCCACTCATGGATGAGCTCAGCACCCATTTCATGCGATGCTACTATAGGCCATTGCAGCCAAATACAATGTACCAAGGCACAATCCGGTCATCTGCCCGACTGAAGGAAAAGCACTCAACCCTTTCATGCATCTTCATGCAAGGAACTGGCAAGAGCTACAATTTTGCAAAACATAATCTGTAAGATTCAATACCTGAATCCCTGTTTATGGGCTTTAAATATAAGTGATCTCATCGCACATCTGCTGGGCAATTATGTTCTCTTTGCCGCTATTGAAATGAAACTGCATTCATCCACATTTGTTCACATATATGGTCAACAGATTTGGGTGCATGGCTGAGGCTTTAGGGATTTGTTTGGCTGGTGCCATTCTGGGATGGGATAGGGCTGCTGGCTTGTGAGTGAAGCGTCAGGTGAAAGACCCAGCTGGGCTTCTCTACGTGTTCCAGCAGCCCTTTTTTGCTTCTTTCTAAACACAGAATCAATGAAATATATTTGATATCTTTTTAAGTAGAAACTGATTATAATCATAACCAGGGTATTACATAATAGTGGAAATTACGTATAGCCATTTCAAATTGACACAAGGCTAAATGTACATTCACTTATTGAGGAATGTGGATTTATTGTTCCATATTCTCAGCGATTTACACTGTGAAAAGAAAAATCCTCCTAGGCATTAGTTCAGCTGGAGGTAAGCAGGCATTGACTTTCTAGATTGCAAACAAGAATTTTGTGACATTATAAAAGGCTTACTTTTTTGTTATATACTTTGTACAAATAAGTATAGGATGTTATTTATTAAACGAATAAATTCCCCAAATTCTCTGACAGAGTCTTATTAATTGGTGCTTGACAAAATGTTTTGTGTTACAGATGTTTAAAAATAACAGAAAAAGAAAGCTATATGTCATGAACTCTCCTGAAGAGCATTTAAAAGCATAGGAGTTAGGCGACCAGAATCAGTTTATTTATGGTTTTCACCTTCTGTATATTTTTGTTCATCCTTTCCCAAGCCTTCTTTGGCTCCTCCCTTGGAGGAATGTAGGAGGCAAATATATCCAAAGGTTAGTGACAGTAGAGAAATGTTTTTTGAGATAACCTGTAAAATAGACAGAATGATACCACAACTATGCTGTGTTTCCAGTTGTCAGCCACACGGCTTTTGATTAGGAAGGGAAGAAACTAAATAAAAGGTTAAAGGTTAAAATAAACCTTCACTTTTTCTGTAGGGTATCCATTTACCCCATCTTTTTTAATGCTTTCCTTTTATAGATACTTCCGAGGTCTTGACTTTCTTATTTCCTTTGGCTCCTTTTCTCCACTACAATGTTTCTCCACTTTACTAGACTTAGTAAAATTTTAATGTCACTTGCCTCTGAAGGTATTTTTCTCTGTTCTTTAGGAACAGAAATCTACATGGATTGATTAACAATGTACCTGTTGCTTCTCTGTTCTGCTTTTTTTCCCAAGCACTTTTCAGAGTACCAAGGAGAAATGCTAAGGAGTGTAGATTGGAGGCCAATTAGTTTCGTGTGTAGGTTTTGCCTCTTCTCTGCTATGCCACTTCTTCAGTTCTTGCTCTCTTCATTGTACTGGCACTAAGGAGCTCAGTTCATTGCTACCTTGAATCTTGTGCAGGTGCTTATGGTCTGGCAAAAAAAAAAAAACGTTTTGCTCACAGAAAATGAAAACTGCTATGTTAGGTGCAAGTGGTGGAAAGAAATGCCCTTCAGTAAAAGTGTCTTTCCTTGTACCTGGTTTCTGGTATTGTTGCACTTAAGAGCTTGCTGGATTCTGGACACTGCAGCTACTGGATACTGCAGAGGTGTCCCAGAGCCCTCCTGAAGGAGCGTCCGTACGCTTGCTGGAGACCACGGGGAGTATGGTGTACAGTAGCACTCACACCCATCTCTTAGGCCATGAGAATGGCTACAGAGAGCCAGACACGGCTCTCGGGGCTCAGGAGGGCCAGAGGATTTAGGGCTGAGTGATGAAAAAATGGAAGAGTTTTCACAAAATTACTCCCTCCTCACAGCAAAGATGCCATCCTTGTCCCCACCACTTGCCCCTGGCTGCGTCTTCAGTCAAGCGCTTTTGTCACATTTCTCTCTTTGGCCAGGCCTTTGAGAAATGGGAAATGTGCATCATCTCAGCCTAGCAAAAAAAACCCACCCCAAACCCAAGACACTTTGATGGGGGGCAACCTGCCTGTTGCTAGAGGCTCTCAGCCCGGGCTGTCCCGCCTGAGTGGGGGACCGGGCTGCTGAACCGGGGACGATACCCTTCCCTTCCCTGTCCAGGCAGCGTTTGGCTGTGCAGCCAGGCAGCTCGCTTCCCTCCCTCACCGCCCTGCTCCGGCCCCGCAGTCTCCCACTCGCCCCACCTGCCCCGGGCTGTCCCGTCCCTGTTTCCCCGGCCTGGCGCCGACACAAGATGGCGCCGCAGGCCCCGCCGTGCCGCCACGGGTGGCTGAGAGGCGGCGGGCGTGGCAGCGGCGCTCGCCGGCGGGGTCACGGCTCCGGCCTGACCAGCCCTTAGGGGGTCGCCTGGACGAGGCCGAACTGCAAACTCCGCACAAATTCACGCGTTGGCGGTTGTTTTTTTTTTCGCCGTCGGTAGCCCCGTAACTGTGGGCCGTGGTACCAAGCAGGGGAAATTTGACTTCAAAAACCCAGGCCGAGTGGTGTGGCCACTAGCGGCTTCCCTCCGGGAGGGATGTGAAAGCCGAGCAACACAAATATCCCCACTTTTGGGTTACAGGAGAAGCAGGAGTGTGGACGTTTTCTACTGTGTTTTGGTTCGTACCTCTCAGCTGCTCCCCTTGCAGATGGCTCACAGGGATTGAGGCCACCAACTCCATGGGCTTATCGGGGATCAGGGAGTTAGGCTTGTAAAAAGAGAAGAGTGAAGTTTCTTTTTTCTTCTGGAGGCAAATTTTCACGGGGACATGGGCTTGGAGGAGCTGTTGGAGGAGTTTCGTGCCATGAATATGAGTGGGTTACCCGGCTCTCCTCTTGGGACTCACCCGAGGAGTGAGAGAATCCAAGGTGAAAAGCTTGGAAGCTGAAATGTGCTCGCTGGATTGAAGCAGATCAAGCAGTAGCCCAGCATTATGTGCATATAGTGCACATATGTACATGTAATGTAGTTTAAGAATGTTACTGAGATTTAAATCTAGGGGGGAAAAAAAAAGACTATGATCTCTTTTTACAAACCTTTGCCTTCGTATGCTTCTGTGCCTTCAAACACAGGCAAAGTGAGAACTAATAAAATCTTTTCCTTCCAGCAAAAAACAAGGAGCACTCAGAATAATCCTCTGTGCTTCCCCACTGAGTTTGCTTTTGTTAGCTGGGTTAGGTAAAAACTCAGTGAAATTTGCTCTTGGGTCTCTGCTTCTCCAAAATTGCACTGTTGCCTGTGTGGAGAAGGGGAAGGAGTGAAGGGGAGAGGGGCTGTATAATGCTTTCACATGGCATATGAGCAAGGAGGGGTGCAGTAGGAAGAGGACTGTGTTTTCATCAGAAGGTTTTTGTGGTGCCTCAGTGACTCTTAGGAAGCAGGGAACAGTGATGGCCTGGATGTGAGCAGGATTAGGTTTCCTGCTGCTGAGTCACTGCCCAGCCACGCCTGGCACTGGGAGCTGGGCGCTCAGGCAGGACGTGTATAAATAAACTCATGGGTGACTCCACAGATGTGCACTCCTCTGATAACGGCGTGGTTTAAGCTGTTGTTCTAAAGACCCCGTGCCAGCAAAATTAGAGAATGGGAATTTGGGTGTAGTCTGAAGGTACAAAGAAATGTGATATTTTGGTGGGGAAAGGCCAGCATTAGCTGAAATCAGCCATAAGAATTTATTGCCATTTCCAGAAAGAGCCTGGCTGATAATTCTTCCCTGCCCTTCTCTGAGTACAAAAATATCTCATTCAGCTGTGCAGATCTCCAAACTGATGCCAAACCTGGAGGAGCTGTAGTAGTTGCAGATATGTTCTCATTTGGCAAGGGTGGAGCGATATCCAGAGCTGGATTATGTCAGTTAGACCGACAAAGCAGAACAAAGCATCACCACAACAAAAACCTCTGCCCCTTCTTAGGGGAGAGGTTTAGGAGAAAACTCTAAGAGAAACTTTAAGAGAGCACTTAAGAGGTTTTTTCCCAGCCTTGCAAGTTATTTTCATTAGCAGGCTACTTGTACATGTTGGAACTTGCCTAACAGTAATTTGTTATTTGTTATTATTGTTGTACTTTGCTGGAAAAGGAATATGTAGAGACACATACCTTTAAAGGTCTGGCAAAAGGCAGCTGAATCTAGTTATGTGGTGCAGAGTTATGCTAAACAGTATGATTAACGAGGATATAAACAGTGAATGAAGCACAATTTCATACGGAGCCTTGTCTCTGGTGTATCACCACGCAGTCCTCTTTTCAGCCCTCACCCTCAAGAGCTTCTTTTGAGTCACAGGCAAAAGCAGGGAAGAAAATCTTGGTATATTATTTCAAGGCATAATCGAAGACTTTCACTACGTTGTCAACGGAGGGCAGTCTCAAGTAAAGCAAAAGACTTAAAAAACCAAACCCCTGTGAACCTGAGTGTTTATGGAAAATGCTAATAAAGATGCTCCATCTGATGCTGAAAAGTGCCTCTTGGTGCAAGCCATGGTTATATTTTCTATAGCCATAGGAATGAATGGACTCTACCCCCTCTGAGGTTTTTTTGTAGAAGACAGTGAAATAACAATGCAAGATCGTAATGGTTAAAGCATGATACATAGCTGAGAATAGAGATGAACTGATATTCTGTTGAAAGGAACAGTAAATAATAAACAAGACTATTAAGAAACATGAAAAACTTAGGCTACTCTGTAGCTAATAGATAACAATGACAGTACCCCAAGGATAAAGGTAGGAGAAAGCAACTACAATGAGTCTTTTCATAGCAATGTGTCTTTTTGTAGAATAAGAGGCAACAAAATGCAGTAAAAAACCCTCAGAAGACAAGTTGTCTGTATGGGTTATTAATGCAGGAGGAAGAATTGAAAATGTCTCTGGCCCCAGAGAGAGATCTGTGATCACTCGTCTAATAAGAATAAGGGCAGGAAAGGCAAACCACTGAATAGTGCAAGGAATAATGGATGAACAAAAAACCTAGACATAAATCTGTTAGTAGGATGAAGTATGAGGCAGTAGTCACAACTTGCTAAAATTAAACCAGTGAATCTGAACATTAAATGTATCTCTGGTGCACCTTACTTGATTCACTGAGAATACACCTGACATGTAGTTGACAAACAGTGTTTATTAGTGGCCTAACAGACAGAATTTAAACAGAGAAAGGGAAATAAAACAAATGATTGACAGCACGGAGCATTTTTTCATGGCAGTTTCAGTAGGACAGTGACTTAGTATATGCATCAGATCTTATCTCAAATAAATGTACATAGTGAAAGCCTGCTGTAGGTGTATACAGATGTCATATTGCTCTGTGAGGTGCCTTACTTCTTGTATTGCTTCTGCTACAGATGACTTTTAGAGACAAGACACCAAATGAAGCCAGTTATTGCTGAGGATGACTGTGTTCTTAGAACCATACCAGGTGCCCGTTTGCAGAGGCAGTCAGAGTGGAACCTGTTTTGTTTTGTTTTTTTTTTTTTATGCAAGAGCACCCTTGAGCTGGTTGGATACAGGTTGGTTTCCATTTTAAAAAATCCTCCAGACCTGAGTGATACTTTTGTGTAGAGTCATGATGCTGAGCTCTCTGAATGCAGAAGAGCTTCCATGACACTGTGCCCTCTCTCTCTATCTCCTTCCTGGTGAGACAAAGTTTTCCATCCTGGCTTCCACAGCAAGAGAAACCTAGAAAGCCAGAGCTTGAAGGAAACTCTCCAGATATCTAAAGACACTGTCACTCTGGAGTCTCACTTGTAACTGGCAATTTATTCATGTGAATAGCCCACATTTTTTTTTCCCTTCTTCCTCCCAGTGTTTCCATAAGCCTGAAGCTTTCACAAGTGTTTTGTGGAGCGGGACTCCAGCTCAGCCTAGTCAAGATGCAACAGCTTTCTGTCTATGGCTGTGGCAGAACGTGAGAGCAGTTCCATAGCTCAGTGTGCTTCCTGGGTTACTAACTTCGTCACGCTAGCCACAAGTGCCTGTCTCTGCTTAGTATTAATGTTCAGTCACTTCCAAGAGGTCTTCAGAACTTTCATACCTCATACTCGGTCGCTTCTAGTTTTTCCTCTGTCCTCTAGGCATCTGCAACTGTTCAGGTGAGCCTAACATAAGCTGTTTTATCTGCAACCTCTGCACTACGATCTGTGATGTTTGCAAGTATTTGAAACATCAAGGAGCCTACAGGATACCTTAGATTTGTTGCAACACCTTGAAATCAATGGAGAGAGAAGAGTTTAGGACAGCTGAGAATCTAGGCCACAGTGTAACTGTGATGCATTTTTCTGTGTGCATTCAGTTACTCATTACTTTTATGATGAAAGAGAAGCTCTGAATAAAACAGGTGAAGATGTGAATCTGTAGAGCACACTTGTAACTTCTGTACATTCTGTTAATAAACTTACTTTGTCCTCAACAGTATAGCTTCTGAACCCTAAATCTTCATACATTTGTCCTTACAACTCTCTTTGAGTGCACTGCTATTGTCCTTGTTTTGCATGGTGTGCAGCGACAGTGAGATTAAGTGAACTGCATGATGACAATCATCTCTTGTAAATTCCAGTATAATGTGTGGACTTGGAGATCATTCTCTATGCCAGATATTAATAATTTTAATAATGGGACCATAGGATACAATTTCAGACTTCTTGAAGCTCAGTTGTGGAGAATGAGATTGAGTAAATTTCTCCATAACATTGATGGTGTGTCATGGGCCTTCTCCAGCTCTCAGGCTATTTCTCATTTCATCTATAGTTCTTTCTCCCACATCGAGTGGCTGAGACAGCGGTCTAATGCACTGATAAAGGAGAATCCTGACGGAAACTGAGATTTGTTTCTGCAGACTGTAACTATTCATGTAATTGGCTATCAGCTCTATAGTTATATTTTGTCCGAAAGTCACATCAAACTAAACTCACTGGGAAACAGGCTATCAAAAAAGAATAAACATGTCTCAGATCAGTTAGGGACTCAGTGAAGCTTCCTGCAAGTTTTTTTTTGTATAAGTAGCACATGTCACTAATCTTGAAAATTTTCTTAGAGAAGGGCATTCACTCTCCTTCAGGTGCGTGTAAATCTTTCTCTCTGCTGCTGTCTACATTGCCAAGGTCCACTGCTGATTTCCTTGGCAACTATGGGAGAAATGGTGATTATTTCTGGGAAAGCTCTGTGAAATGCTCTTTCTCTGAGAAGTGTTCATTACAGGAGAGTAGTTCCACAAAGTCTATCTTCTTGGAAGTGAGCTAGCTGGAGCTTGTGAGTGAAATCTTTTGTGGGAGAAGTTGGAAGTTGCCACCTGTGGATTTCTCCTTTGAGTAAGGTCACCAGTACAATCTGCAGTGCAGAGCCTGCCCCCCGGTGAGGATGGGTCTGCTTTTCCCTGTGCAAACACAGGGCAAGGGTGTGGGCTGCCCAGGGGTGGGCTCCCAGGCTGGGATTGCAGTAGGGGATGGAGGCCTTTCAGTTGAGGAGATCCTGAACAAGAGGAAGGAAGCTGGCTCTCAGGAGACCACCAGCACCTCAGATGGGACTGACTAAATTGAAAACTGATCTCTGCAAGTTCAGCAGGACCTGCAAGTACCATGAGTGGTCTTCTGAGGAAATCTATAGAGTTACAACAAAAAAAAATCTGATGGGGAAAACATGATATTATCTTATGACCGTTACCTATTAATTAAACAGCACCTTGCCTCCTTACCCATGCCTTCTATGAGGTTTATTGATTTCTAAATAGACCTTTGTAAGAGTCATTTATGAGACTGGAAGGAAGAATTGTCTAGTGCCTGTCTGACAATTTATATCAGTGGATCTGAACAGGAGAGAAGACGGTAAATTGTTGTGACTAGGTACAGTGCTGTGAGCAGATGTAAATTGCCAGCCCACCAATACTTCAGAGCCATTAAGTGTCAACACTTATTGATTAGAGTGTGCTTTCTCCTGCTAATGGCACCAATTTGTGAGCGGCCAGGGTATGATTCTGACATTCATTATCCTTTCAGTGACTTGAAGGGGACTCAGCTAATTTTGCCCTTGACTTCCACAAAAATTCTTTGTACTGTCACTAGAGCTCCGTAGGCCTGAGTTGCATAGACAGTGACTGGAAGCTAAGATCAAGGCTGGTACCAGCCACCACCCTGAAAATGCAAACAGCAGCTGTGTGCAATAAGCTGTGCATGTTTATGTGTAGTTAGAGAATTTGGTCAATAAGAAGAAGAAAGAATGAGGAATAAAGGCTGACAAAGCTTCTTTCTTCCCTCCCCACTCCCAAACCCACACAAACTCCAGTCATTTTACTCTCCCTTTTGTGCCATGAAGGAAGTCTTTTAGCTATCAGCCAGCATCTTACCCTGCAAACTCCTCAGATAAAACAGACTTCATGTTTCTGTTCCCCGAGAAAGGACACCATTGATCCCTTGTCACTAACGATTAACAGCAGACCAAAGACACTAAAATAGCCACCCTCTCCTCCCCCCCCAGAATATGTGGGCTGAGATCAGAAACAGTCTTTCTGAGCCCTGGCAACAATTGGTTTTGGTTGGGGTCAGCCACATCTCCTCTTTGCCTGGCAGAGGATGGGCTTGCAGAAGAGCATGTGCTGAGAGCAAAAAAGCCCAAAGGAAATTTTGGCTCAGCTCTCAAGGCGTATTTGTGCCAAGAGCTTCATCTGGAGGGCAGGAGGCAGAGAACCCAACTAGGCAAAGCTGCATCTGTGGGAAGGGAGCGGGGTTTGGGCAGGCAGGAGGTTAGTGAAGTGGAGAGAGGCTGAGTAGTCGCTCCTGACTGCTCTAGGAGGACTCACTTGGGGTGCTGCATACAGAAGAAAGGGATTTCTCCGGGCCAGGCCCTGGCCTTTTATGTCAGGCTGTGAAGCTGTACAAGCCCAAAGGTTTGTTATCTGGAGAAAAAGAAGAACCTGTGTTAGGAAGGGAGGAGGCATAAAGCACACTTGCTAAAAACAACCAATAACAGCTGCAAGGTGCTAGACTGTGTGAGAAGCTGGTATAACAACTAAATACATGGGAAATGGATAATAGCTCCTCTTCTGCCACTTTTAACATTCTTTTATAACTGTTATTTAATTTTGTCACATAAAAAGGTCAAAGAGATCTCATGTTATTACTTAGTGCCACCATCTCATCAAACAGCCCTTTATTTTCAGAGGAAAGGGTTTTGTTCTCTCTTTACAGAAGTTCAAGTAAATTCAGAATAAAAGAAAAAATATTTGTTCTCACTTGTCATCACTCAAGACTTGCAAGAGCCTGAATATCTACTGACCTCCTCACCTTCACAAATTTATAAACAGAAAGCTTTTTGTGTTGAAAGCGAACACTTTCTGGAAAGAATAGAGAAGAAAAGATTGCTTTTACATTTGTGATTAACACGGGCACTCCTTCCCAAAGAAGCGTTCCTTTAAATGTATGTCAATGATGAGGCTACAGAGAGAGGTCAGAGACAGCTGAACAGCAGAAGGGTGAGACAAAGAACCAGAAATCGTATTTTGACACAATATGCAGTTTCACAGCCGTATCATTTACTTAATGATTCCAATAGAGAGCAAATCATAGTTTTTTAAAAAATTGTGTAACTCTGCCGTAAACTTTGTAGATGGTGAACAGGAAGAAAAGGAGGAGGAATAAGAGTGCAGTTACGTGAGCAGATGTTATCCTTAGAGCTTAACAACTAATGGCTGATAGCAACTCACAAAGTAGCTGAGTCTCCACAGGTGTTTGGAACTCAGCTGCGTCTGCCGCAAAGTACATGGGAAGAATGTTGTGCGATTTTTGAATGCGCAAGGTCATATCCTTGGGGAAACAATGGCCTTAATGGTGAAGCTTTGAGGGAGTGACAAAAATTTGTTAGTCATAAAGAAATCCTGGTGAGCCACCCAGTCACTCAGGAATTTAAGATCATTCTTGTTCCCAGTGAGAATGCATATGAATTTCAAAAACATGTAAGAAGAAGAAAGTGTTGCAAGAACTGGATATGAAAGAGGGAGTAAATAAGTGGAATTAATCTTTGGATTTTTAAAGTAAGTTAAATCCCCTGTTGAGCTAGAAATCTGACACCTGAATGGTTTAACAAATCAATGTGTTTGCCTTGCAAAGGCTGTTCTCCGTCTTCTTTTGGCTAGTCCCAGAGAAAGACGCAAACCAGCCTGCGCAAACTGCTTCCCAAACCAAAGTACAATCTGGCCACAGGACCTGTTTGTCACGTTGTGACTGCCGGATACACAGCTCACAAGTCACGAGGCTGTGCCTACTTCGACGTACGTATTTTGTTCAGCTCTTCATTCATATATCTTTGCTCAGGCAACTTGGATTGCTTGGCACGTGTAGTTGGGACTTTTGGAAAAGGCTGCTATCTTGTTGGAAGATAAATGATGGCTGTACAATTTGAGGACATTCATTCTTAGTTCACCTTAATCAGAGCTGGCCAAACCCAGGAAAGTGTGCTTCAGAGAAGCATGACATTATTTTGGCATTTGTTCCAGTTTGAAATTAAATCCAGTTTGTCAAAATTTCTAGAAGAAATGCTCTAAGAATAAAAAAATTGCACAGCAAATACCAACTGCGTGGGGTTTCTTTTGCAGTGGTATATGCCTTCTCAGGAGGTAGGCATGCAAAGCCGTTTGCCAAAGAAATGTGGATATGCTGGTGCTCCAGACTTGGCGTAGTCTGAGAAGAAGATCTTCCCTGGTTTATCGAAGCTTGAATGGGGCACTGAAGAGTTTTAGGCCCCTCAGGTTGCTGCTTCAAGGACAGAAAATCTATGAGTGCTGGTGGAGCAGTCCTGCCTTGGGGTACCAAGTGCTGCAGAGAGCTGGGCTTTATCGCACTTTACTGCTTCACAAGGCAACTTCCCGATACAAGCTTGAATTTGAATCAGCAAAAGTCCTAATGGAAAACAACTCCACAAAGTGTTATGGGTTTATGAATCAGGATTTTTAAATTAAATGTTGACGATTAATTATTGTCCAGTATTTGTTGTAATTGTGCTCTCTGTATTCTTACACAGAGAGAGCCCCTTCACTCTGAACGGAGAAAGCGAATGGATCCGTTGGTTCTCCCTTCAGAGCTGAGCCAAAATTTGCACCCCTTAGTAGTTCCCTACAGTCATGGCATGAAGTTAGTTTATTCATGCCGTGCTGATCCCATCTGCTCTGTATAGAAGGTCTCTGGGTCTGAAATACACCTCTCCATATAGGCTCTCCTTTTGCTGAGACTGACTGTCAACAGGCAGCCCCGAGCCCTGGGTAGTGTGCCTTTTTGAGGCAGGATGGGTGCATAGTAGAGACCAGGCTCTTGCATACTCTTCCTGAGACAAATAAAACACAATTAAAATGAAAGAGATTGAGATGAAGTTGGTGCATCTCCGTGACTTTGGATGATGGTCAGGTTTTGGGGTTTTTTGGCAATGATTCAAACTAAATTCTGCTGTCAGAAGAGAATCAGAAGACGGTTGGGAGAGCTCAACAATGTTCTTTGCCCTGTTAGGACCATTTGTCAAACTACCACTGGCTTGGTTGGACAGAGTTGGATGAGTGTAGCGTCCTTTTGAAAATACTTTCCTTGCTTTTTCTAGGATGTCCATGTCTAGACGTTTATGGGATATGCGGTTTTGTCATGGTAAGTATGTTTTGCTGAATGTTGCTGTGCTAATTAAGGAATGGGCTGACTTTTTAAACCTGACTTGGTAAGAAAATGTAACTTAGGAGGTCATGATTGTGTGTGTGCTGTAATATTTGAATCCATATATAATCAAAGTAAAAGCTTATGTAAGGTAGCCTTAAGTTCTGGATTTTTTTTCGTTAGGATGGGGAGATTTACAGAGGAGAAAGATTCTATCGGTGTCCACAATCAAGAGCAGATCAGTGTGAATTCACACTTCATTTGGGGAGAAAAAGGAAGGGAAGGAGGAAGAAGTGATTTTTGGCACCGTGACTTGCATAATGCTACAACTGGAACTTGTGCTTCATTAGACATTAATGAATCCAAACCTCGATCATACTTAAATGGCTTTGGAATTTTAAGAAAGATATGAGGGAAAAGTTGGGATTGCTACAAATATATTTTATGTTACTTTAGGTAATGGAGAAAGTGAAGTGGTTGTAATGAGGCTTTCTAGTCACACTTTAAAGATGCTACGATATACAGTATGGTAGTCCTCTTAAACTACATTTACTTTTTTTTTATAATATGTAAACATTAATTTCCTACATTTATGGAAAATTGTATTGAAGGGAATCAAAGCTGGCAGATTATCCACCCCATTTACCAACACAGTGAGTGTTGATGTGTGTCAGTTGTGTGCAATGCATAGTAAAGAGAAAAGACCATATAACAACTGTTACTCTATCCATTAGATACTTGAGTAATGAGATTTCAAAAGCTTTTTGAAGGCTTGACGTTAGCCTGGAAGGTCTCCTATCCGCTCTTTGCTGGAGATAGCACATTTCTTTTAATTTACAAAATGATTTAATGCACTGGGGCTTTGAAAGAGATGGGCTGGACATCAGTAATGCCAGAGAGAACTGCAAACTGCAGATAGCAAGAACCATTGAAAGCATTTCTGTTATACAACTTGCCAGGCATTTTTTTTTTCTTATTAATCAAATATACCAGAACAAATTATTTCAAAATTTGCAATTTTAAGCAGCCATGTATAGAAAAGCATTAAAAGTTTTTCAAATGCAAAAGGCAAAGAGTATATTGTTATGATTTTATTTCACTTGCCAGTGGTGTAAACACCAGGTAATGAAGATAATGCAGTGCTTCCACAACCATTGCCAATAGATCACCAGAAGATGCAGAAGGCCCTTAACACTCTGCTTTGACAGATGAGCTCTGGGACCTTTCTGCAGTATCTTAGGAGATTAGAGTCCACAGACCTGCCTTGCCTCCCCCTCCATGGCTGGCAGATGACTGGAGGCACTGCCCACTTCTAACCGGTTTGTAGGATTCCTGTGCACAAAGTTCACCCAACATATGATATTTAAAAGCACAACAGTATTTATTGTTCTATTATAGCCTTGCATAAGCAGTTACAGCTCCTAGTATAAGCAGTTACCAGTGTATTGTTTTTCCTTTGTGAGAGTCTTACCAACCTGACTAAGCTGGAGACACTTCCGAGCAGGAGGATGATGATCAGTGGGGTCAGAGCAGAGAAGGGAGGCAGGCTCAGCACCTTCAGGGCATCCCCTGTTGTTCATAGAGTGTGCTCTGTGTCCTTTCTCTCTCCCTCTGCTCTGAGCCGCCTCTGTTTATACCCTCAGGAGATTCAGTGGCAGAGTACTGACCAGGTGTTGGTGCACGCGTGGCCAACGCGTGCAGCAAGGCCTGCCAAGTCCGTGCCCTGCTGACTAACAGCCGTTCCCGGATAGCAGCAACATCCTGCTCAATAACAACCTTCCTAGTTCCCCTCTCTGAGATAACAACCCTTCTAGCTCCCCTCTCCAAGGTCGCGTTCTCACAGCTGTGTGCAGCTTGTAATTTCCCACAGTGGCCCTACACGGACCATCACTGAAATCCGTCACACACCAGTGAGCCCAGATGGGAGCTCCAAGATCCTGTGTGTTAAAATAGCGGTGTGTTAATGCACCAGTGGTTCTCCTGCTTTGAGATGTCGTGAAGAAGCAGCAAGAGGGTCATAAGATGGGAAGATCTCATATGGTCTAACTTCTTGATTGTTCTTATGATAAATGGCAGTTGTTTGGAGCCTTATCTTAGGCTCCAAATTCAGATAGGCTGCTGACGTTATTTCCAGGGGAGCCAGAGTAAGACTTCAGGGTGGAACAGGATCATAGGTCCTTTTGTCTTATTTCTCTCAGAATGATCATTTTGATATTTTCTGTTCTCATTTCCACCCTTTTTATCAGGGTTGCTTACAAAGCTGTTCAGTCTCAATGGTTCTCCAATGCATTCTGGGAAACCTCAGAGCACATAGCAAAATAAATTTAAATACAGTAAGCTTCTAATTTAAAAAGAAAAGTTAGGGGTTTTAGCAAGCTTTAGGGACAGTAAATTCTGTAGACAAAGCTATCACAATGCATATAGCTGACACAGTAATGTAGAAATGAGAAGCTTAATATAGGCTAAACGTGGACCTTTCCTCACTCAGAAGTATTCAACACTCAGGCCAGAAGTATTCAACAAAACTCTAGGGTCTGTTTATCTTGGGGTATGGCCAATTGATTGCAATGGGATTTAAAAATCTCATTTTACTGGCTCAATCCATTTTACTGGCTAGGAATTAATCTATGCATTATCAGAACCAGGCAGTCAGAACAATGACTATTAATTCAGTTTAAATTTGACAAATATACTACTGCATTACAGTAAACATCTGAGAGAGAGCTGCCTTCCTCAGAACTAGGTCTGTGTACAAAGAGGCAACAGCCCTTGTACAAGAGATCAAAGTTGAGGGGACATGAACAGCCTTGCAGGGGCTGCTTCTGCAGCCGTGCCTTGGGTCTGCCGTACGAGTACCTTACCGGTGAGCTGCAAGAGATGATGATTAGTAAAGTCTGCAAATGAATCAGGGCCATTTGGGTTATTTGTGTCTGGCGAGATAAGTGAGCAGCAATATAAGCAGTTTATTATACAATAAACAGGGGAAATAGTGGAAATAAGGAAGTCTGGTTTTCTTTAAGTCCATGTCTGATTTCCAGCCTTGACCTGACTCCAGTAATAGCAGCCTCCTCCGCATGTCTTTTATGAGAGCCCTGTCATTCCTGCAATTCCCTCTCTACTTAATCTTAAGCCTCTTCACAGTATCTCCAGGCCCTTCCACACCCACACCTACCAGTTTGAAAGAGGCACTACCTGGCTGTGGCCAGCTCTGAACTGTGTGTGTGCTGCCAGCTGGCACTTTAAAGATGATGGGTAGACGTTAAGCTTTATGCTGTGGCCGTTAACTCAGCAGGCAATGGAGTTTCACAAAACTTGTTGGAATTTAGGGCAGGATTCAGGTGCCTAGACATTGATATCATTGCCTAAAGGTGGCATGCTGCCCTAGAGACTTCCACATGGGGCTGGAGCTTTGATAACAAATATATTGAAGACCTGCATCTCTCTGGACCAGCAGATGGAGGATGCATGTGGACATCTAAAATAGCTCTAGATGCTTGTCTGAGCGATTGAATTGTCTCCTATTATCTATTAAAGCCTCTACCAGATTTGATGGGAGTAAGCCAAATATTACTGGGATGGACGAACAGATAGACATCCAAATGCTACAGAATGGGCTTAATTTCCTCAGTAAATAGAGCCAGAAATGGTACTGAGTAGGCACTGAAAGTGAACATTTGAGCTACCCAAATGTATCATTGCTTGGTAATTAGTTAGTGAAGAAAAGTAACTGGCTCTACAAATCACTGTGAGCTGCTTCAAAAATGTAGTCAATTTGCAGTGACATACTTGAAAACGATCCCTCTATCCTTCTAGATTTTTTCCACATTCCAACTTAACAACTTTTCTCCCTCAGACTTCTTTCAAAATACAGACGTGTCAATAGTGTCTCTGAAATGAATGTGTCTCTAGATGACTAGATGGGGAACATTAATGTTCAGGGTGAAATTAAACTGAGATAACAACTTTTAGTCTCAAGTTTAATAGGACAGGGTGATCTAACAGTAAGGTCTCTTTATTTCCAGATTCATGAGTCAGTCTTCCCATAAGCACATATGTATAATTTTAGAATTCAGTGTGCAATAACTGTTCCTTTGAATTGTCCCTGAAAGCTTGCTCAGTTAGAATGATAACTACGTGGAAAAAAAGGAGTCAGTGTATGCTAAAGCATAGGATAAAAAAATTATATGAAAATGTGGTGTGAACACCACAGTATAAAGTCTCTCCTTCATATAGTACCGTGGAGAAGTTTTAGCCCCTGGCTTTTTCAGCTTCTGTCTTTCTCTTGGTCATAGCCTCTAGCCCAGGTGGAGACACCCCCGTTCCAGCGCCGTGAGCTAAGCTGAATACGTGGCAGCCAGTTGCTTTGGCTTGCTGTGTGTATACTAATGGCTCAGCTGGATCAATTTCTTTATCTCACAAAATTAAGAAAGGTACTTGTTAGGGCCTTTTTCCATTAGGACAGGACTAATAAAATGCAGAAGTGATTTCTCCGGGGCTGTATATATATGGCTGGCCAGGACACAGAGATAGGATTTATTAGTATGCAGCATACAATAAGTAGCAATCAACACTTCAGTCTTGGCACGGTTTAACTCTGCAGAACAGTCTGAAGATACAGTTCATGCCAAATAGCAGCATAGGATTTAGTGCAGTACAGATGTATCTGGAATATTTTAATAAAAAGAGGGGTTATGGAAAACATTTGGCAGTTTCTGGAGCATGCAGCAAAAATGATATTATACAGCATCTGTAGCAGTACAGCTGAGTATGTACAATGTACTGAAAAGATGTTGCATTCATGTCCTATAAGAAGTTTTACCTTCTGCAAAAATGTGCCTATTTTTTAGGTTTCCAATTAGTCCAGACTTGTTTGGTTTGGAAATTGTCAACTTATTTAATATCCTTGAGATATGATACAAAACTTTCTAAACTCCTGGTAACAAGTTCTATAGTCTACAATTAAAATTAAAAATATTCTTCCTAGGACAGGAGATAACTGAATTCTCGACTCTGAATCCCAAATATTTCTACCTTTTTAACTGTGGCAGCAGAAAAAGACTTTTTATTCCAATTAACTAGTTTTCAGATGAGGCAGCATTTAGAAGACTGCCACTCTCATGATGAAATCACCTCCTGAGCTCAGTTATTAAGCTAATGGAGCACACAAAACATGCATAGTAGAGCTAGAACTTAGCTTAGCTTATCCCTTAATGCAGCACTTAGAAGGGCTGCTGTATTAAAGAGTAACTGTGCTGCTCCACATTAAGCTCCTTGGGTCCGTTAGTGGTAGGAACAGTTGTGAAGAGATCCACATCTGAGAGGAAAAAGTACGTTCCCCTGAGCCATTAGAGATGGAAGAAGACTCTATCCGATCATCACTGCCTTCATTCAAACTTGAAATACTAGTGGTTTCCTCCCTCTTTGCAAGGGTGTGAGTAACAGTAGAGTAAGGAACATTATAAAATCTGAAGTAAATATGCAGATAGAAACTTGAGCAGGGGAAATATCTTAGTTACCAAATTCTGTTACACCCAGTCAGACTCATCTGAATAAAGCAAATCCTTTCCACACCAGACCATTGCTGAATGCTAACCACAGGGTCCCTGTGAAAAAATGTAGTATCATGTGTCCCCTTCTCCTTTGGCATACTGCAGCCCTAAATGTGTTGCTCTCACCCTTGCATCACTGCATATACATGAACAGGAAGGCTACAGGATCTCTGATCCTTTCCATGTCTGCTGTGGGAGTCATCAGGGCATTGGCAAAATGTTGACATCTGAGGGAACAGAGACTGGTGACACATTTACTCTGGAAAGGCACTGAAGGGCACTGCCAAAATGATGTACTGTATAGTGTGTTCTGAACGCACTACAGAGCTTAGAAGTAGACTTGTATTTCTGTGATATGATGTGAAGGTGATTATGGCGTGGGGTAGTATATTGGATCTTTCACTGTCTTCTCACTCATTGCAAAATTGTTGTGTCAAAAGGACTATTAGGCAGCATCTGCTCAGTAGGAAGTAGAGAGGTGCTGATGCTGTAACTATTGTGGGCAGATGTGGTAATCTTTCAAGTAAAATTGGACCTTGGTCTGACATGGGTCTTTCTCTTGATCTTGCACTGCAAGATCAGTGTCCATGCAGTGCTGGATTCCTACGTGTGTGAAGACTCCTAAGAATTGAAAGCATATTGGAATGATACTTCATGGCTAAGAGCCTAAATTTTATTTTCTTTCTGGCTTACCAGCAACACATATAAGAAAGTGTCTGGAACAACAACACCAAACTAGTCATTCCATTCAGTTTTGGTTTAAGGATGACTTTTTCCTTCCGCCAACACAAAAGAGTTGTATGACATGGACTTTCCAACTTCAGTCCTTGTAAACTAGTTCCATACTTGAAGTATAGTCTCCTCCAGTGTTTGCAGAACATTATGTTGTGTGACTATGTTCCAGTTTATGTCATGGTTTTATAGCTGTATAAAAGCCAATGAGAGGCATATAACAAAGAGTTGGAAATTCATTCTGAAACAAATCACTCATTAAAGCAGAGAACTGAATTATTTAATATGTAGTAAGTTAGCGGTATAGGTGAGTGACTTCTTTGTGGAAACCTAGGAAATTGCTAATCTTTGACCAGCTGCCAGTACTTTCACTTGTTAAATTTCAGTGTGCAGAGTTGGCTTTGCTTTTCAGAGGGTTTGTTCTGTCTCAAAATATTTTGTCTTGGAAGTCCTATAATAAATACAGTGGGGAATTTTACGTGGTTTTTTTAACTTTGACCTTTAGGTGAGATGGTATTGATACTAATAGTCCTGAAATACTTTGTCATGATACTGATATTTTATCTAATGGTGAAAGAAACTTTCATTACTCTTACTGAATAAAATTAAGGAACAGCCACATTGCGTGGACACGTTCCATTTCCACATGTTATCTTACGGCAAACCATTACTACAGACAGATTTAAAACAAAATGTCTGTGATGACGCATCATCTAAGAACCCCCCTGGAACTCCAGTAAGATTGAGACAGATGCTGTTTCTGATTATAAAAGAAAGAAGCATTAAAATATACAAAAATGGATTGCAATATATGGGTGAAAAAGGGAAAAGTAGTAAGAATATGCATTTGTATATATACATACATGTGTTCAAATACACACACACATAGGCATCCTGTGCATTTGAGCCTATACCATCAAGAATTTAATAGCACCCTCTTATTTTCATATAAAAAACCTTCCAACCTCATAGTCCTTTTCCTAGTATTAGCTAGTTGAGGGCTTTTCTGGGAGTAGTACATTGATTTGGTCTGCACAGTAGTTGTGGAAGAACATATCCAAGTATTAGTGGGAAAGGCATGATCATTTTTCTGGTTAGGAATCAGTGATAAGACTGGTAGAAGTGAAAAGGTGAAGGAAGCAGGGAGGGTGATTCTGCAAATATAAAGGTATGTCTCTCAAGAAGGGGAGAACAGGGTGAGTAGGAATTATGAGGAAGAGGGATTTGTGTCTGATGCCATAGCGCAAAAGAGTGCTGAACTGGCAGAACCCAGGGATGCGGCATTCAAAGTTGGAATGAATTGAAAGAGGATGAAATATTCAAGAATTGAACTAAAACTCATAGCTGGGACCTTCCTACCTGTGCAAACATAGAAAGAAGGTTGGGCTCTTCTGGAGGAAGAAGATACCATGGAGGAAGAAGACAGCTTTGTATACTTACTATGTGGTACAAGAGCTGAGACAGAATTAAAGAATGCCACTTCACAGTCTCAGTGGCTTTGGGTGACGAGGGCAATCAAGAGTATGACAATGGTAAAAACACAGTATTAATTGAGTGCAGCAAAATCTGCTTGGAAAAGGCCTATGTTGGAAGTTGTGTTCCTTCAGGCCTTGAAAAAAAGCCTTGAGAGAAACGTCAGCTAAATACTTCAAGTAACATAAATGAAAATGGGGTTGGGAATGCCAGTTTATGTACTGACTATGAAGTAGGCTTTTATGATCCTGTTGTATCTATGCTTTTGTTCATTATTCCCCTGCATTATTTTTCTGAAATGTCACCATATACACAAGCATAAAAACTCTTCTGGCTGTAGGAGGCTGTTTGGGATGTTTGGCTCATGAGTGTCTATAGTTACTCAGAATGAGCTACTTAATAGTCAGATCTTTCTGAGAACAGAAAATTGCATGAGAGTTGTATTAATGGTATGGAAACATGAAGATGGTGTTTTTGTGTAACAGGAGCTGAATTGAAATGGCTTCCCCCACTCTGTGCACTATAGCTCTTCAGACAGACACTTTGGCTGTTCTAGGCTCACTAGCAATTAAATCACGGTAAATTAAACAGCGCCAGAGAACATTTCTCAGCAGTGAGATTTGGTCTTTTCTGCTACTGCATGTTTAAAGCAGTCTCCATCACAGCTGTGATCCAGATCAACTAGCATTTCCCTCCCAGATTCTCGGGTCCCTTTGGCGGGAACGTTCCCAACAGGACTACCTGGCTTTGAGGGCTCTCGCTCTTCAACTGCGTGGGCGCAGCCGTTCCAGTTGCATTGCCAGGGGATGGTCCTGGGGACGTGTCACTGTTACTGCAGATGCTGGAGTAATCTAATCAGTTCTAGTCTGCATCTGCGTTTATTCTGGTGCACTGGCACTCCTTTTAAATTAAGAGCAGCATAAATATATGGATGATATTACCAGTGATAATTCTAGGCCATTTGTTCATCTGAGCAGGTGTCTGACTCATTAAGCCCTCAGTGCACGTATTCACTATAATGCACACAGATGGACGTGGTAGGTACCCAGCAATTAGGCTAACACAGAATTAAATGATGCTGCACTTGACTGTTGTGTACATGCGGAGATAAGAGATAGTCCAAAGTAGGTCTTTAGTGTCCTATTTTTAATTTTTTTTTTATTTCCATAAAGTGTCTAGAAGTATTTTATTTAGGAGACATGGTACATTGTCTTAGGAAAAGTGAAAAACCGGCACTTTAATAATAAAGTGGAGTATAATGCACATCTTAAAAATGCTCTGCGTGTGCGAACTTGCTAAGCCCCACAAAGCTGCAAGTGAGGAATGGCAGTTTTTCTGAGGAGTATTTCTAGATGGAGGCATCAAAGCTGAGAAGTCCAAAAGGGTTTAATGTAGGAGTAGTGAAGTTAAAGCTGTTAGTCCTGACACTGAACCCACCAGAAAAGTAACCTTTTTTCACTTGCCAGTTCCAATCCAGAACTTCTTCCCCAGATACTCAGCTTTTCAGGCTAGAGGATGATGTTTGTGCAGAGAGCTCTAATAAAGGTGGTTTGAGATTGCATGAGTGCAGGAGCAGGTATCTCTTTCTGGGTCACAGCTTCATTGCAGGGTTTTGCTTTTTTTTTTTTTTTTTCTTCTCCCTATCACGTGCATGATCCATTTTCAGGACCTGGTAAACGCAAGAGCAGATTTTCTAGTATCCATCACTGGAGATGCAACAAAGCTGATTATTGATTACTAAGACTGTACTTTGGATTGTGAGCTGTACAGTTTTGAAATAATATGTTTATGCAAATCTTTGTGAAATAAGCATTCTGAAAAGAAAAAGCTATACAACTTGAATTTTTACATTGGAAATAGATTTTCTTAGAGTTTTGACAGGTTCTTGTCCTGGTATAAATTTTGATCTTTGATCTCACCAAAAGACTCATCATCTCTTATTTCAGGTACTACAGGGGTGTGATCCTCAGCAAAGAACAGTTAATGTTAGGGATAGATTAACACAGGGATAGATGGTGAGACTTTTTTTTTTTTTAAAGCTGCATAAGGCTTTTTCTGTGGAATGTTTTTTAATATCAGGCAATCCTGATAGCACTGGGAAGAGCTAATTCTCTCCAGAGCACCTGCATGTTATGCAACTGCTTCACTGATTTCAGGGTGCCGCTTGCTCGTCCAAAGGCCTTCTGCATTCAGAGGGAGAATGAGGACTACTGTTATTTCATCCAGGGTATGAGCCAATTATTGTCAGCAATACTGGTGGACAAATTTCTATTGCTAACTGAGTCCATTGATGTTTTCCACCTTGGCATGAGCAGAAGGTCACCAGTTACAGATTTGTCCATCTATGCATCCTCAAATGGAGAAGGACAGTGTTTGAAACAGAGCTTAAAAAAGGAAGACGAAAAGGTCAAAGGGTTATAAATATACCCAAGGCTGCCTGGGCCAGACCTGATCCTCAGAAGCACCTGGATATTTGTGCTGCAGGCAGGGGGACGAAGGGGGTGCTACTGAAAATAGAATGCATCCTCTGTGTTTGAAATGACCAAACATATTCCTCCTGTGCTGCTGTCCTGGCAGACCACAGGGGTCCTGTCAGGGAGGCCCTGGCTGAAGCTGCCTTCCAGAGTTCCTGATATTTGTTCAGGAAAGGCTCTGATGTACTTCAAGATCTTCTGTTTTTTAGGCTTTAAGCATTTCATGTGTGCTGAGGAGGGGGAAAGGTTTTGTAATCATTTGTGCTTAGGCAGGCATGCCTGTTCCCTTGAAACTGCCTGGCTATGGAGATTATTTATACATCTTACAAAGGTGGAATCTGAACTTCTTTCTTACAATACCAGTACACCAGCACTTGTGTGAGAGCTAAGTTTATGGCAATTTTTTTTCCTTTTTGGGTCCCTCTGCAAAGTGTATAAATTTCTTTAACTAACACTTAGAGATACACAACATTCTCAGTCATAAAACTCATTCTTTTTAAGGTTTTGGGTATGTTCTCCAGGCATACCATTTGTTTTGTTTATTTTCATGTAGAAGAGCACACAGTGAGATTTACCATGGCATTGTCTTCCGTGAAGTAAAACACGGCTTAGAGAAAAGTGTAAGATAGGATTTTAAGGATAAAATTTCATAATTTATGGGCTTTTTATTTTATCTTTTTTTCTCATGAGTTGTCCTTTCCCTTAGGAACTTAGGCTACAGAAGAGGAAGGACCCTTCTGTTATTAAGCCTAAAACTCCACTTTAATGTGCAACCGTGCCATATAATACCATGACCAAAATTTAATCAAATAATGTCTTAACATTGTTTCTTATGCAAATAGCATTGAGTGCAGTTGGAACGCACAGGAATATAGGACAGATCTGAGCCTTAATCTTTCTGTGAGTGTTTAACATAACAAAAGCTAACTGGTTGAGGAAGCTAATAGAGAACCATGTGTTTAGCAAGAGAAGGGAGACAAAGAATGAAGTCTCCCAGCATACGGCGTGATTCTGTACCATTCAGCAGAATAGCTCTAGGTTGATGAAAACAGAGTACCTCCAACTTTACAGAGTCTAAAACTGTTTTTGAAAGGGAATGCTTATAATAAGCACTAGTATTATATCAAGAATGACTCTTTGCTTACAGAAGAGGCGTAAGGGAGACTGTTTGAAAATGTATCTTCAAAGTGAAATTTTATATTCCACTGAGGAAGGAAGCTGACAGACATTTTTCTGGCAGTCATTTCACTGAAAAGCATGAAATAAGGGCTTCTGATGGAGATAGATTAGTCTTTGAAGCAACCGCTGAATGTACAGAACAATGAAATTGGACTTTGGAAAGGTCAGGTAGGGGGATTTTTTAGTTTGATCATGTTAATTTCACATGATATTTTTCTTTGAGTATTACACGTTGAGATATAGGAACCAATTCCCACTGAATGATATTGAGAACATATAAAAAGCAGAGACATTTTGAAAGTGCCTTGTCTGTTCATATTAACAAAATAAAGTATTTCCTGAGCCCGTATTGTTAAATTTAATGAGCCATTATTGGACACAATGACAATGAACTTGAGAGGTTTCTCAGCCCGCTGGCTTAGCTGTGCATTTGTGTGCCACTAGAAATTACAAACCAGATTCTCCTTTGCGGTAAGGTCGCTGGCTTTTGCTGTGTGAGAGTGCCCACCTAGCACAGGTGTGTCTGCGAGACACTGCGCCGTGCTGTTTCGGAACAAGGAGGTGCTTATTACCCTGGCCAAAGAGTTTTGCTTCCAGCTCTGAGCTGTCTCCCCACATAATAGCTAAGGCATATCTGCATTGCACTGCCCTGTGCTCCGTAAACATACATCGAGCAAAGTTGCACTGAACTGAAATCATGTTTTATAAATCCATTTCATGTTAAGGCCTATGTAGGCTTATTTAGTTCAGTCTAAGCTGCCTTCTCTCAATTTAGGATACGTCTCTTGCTGAGGCAAGCTAAGGCAATATAAAATAGTTTTAAATCTACATACACACACACGCACACACACATGCATTAAGCTTTGCAGTGGTTTACATGACGTTTTTTTAAGCCAATTTAATTAAACGAGTCCAATCTTTGTGTTTTGACAGGCTGAGAAATCCTGATGCTTTGAAGTCAGCTGGACCTTTGCCAGCATAATTGGGATTATTTGCAGGATCTTTACGCTGTGCCAATGCTGGGAAGTGCCATATAGAGAAAAGGTGTTACAGCCTCAAAAGCTTATCTGTAAACTGGAAGAAGGATCTGAATGAACATTACCAATGAGCAACTTGTGTCTTTACAGTAATTAAAATCTGTAATAAAGTGGTGGGCTCATTTCAAAATTCACAGTCATTGAGCTCCTACAAGCACTGAATGTCTGATAAAACCAATGCAGTCTCCTAAAACAGAATTAAAAAATCTAAACCCCAAACCTCATAAAACCTGTCAAAGTTTATGGAAAAAAAAAAGGCAAAACAAAATAAGCCATCTGCCAGTGAATCATTGATCTGGACATGGATAAACCACAGGGCAAGAATAAAATATTCATAGTAATTAGTGGTATAGACAGAATAGAAACCTCTCCTTTGCACTTGCCGTTGTTATGGTGATTCTTCCTCCAAACACTCTCTCCTCCCCCCAAATGACATTGGCTCTCTCCATGGCTTTCCATCTGGCTCTTGCTTTCTTGTTTATCCCAATGAAATTAGCTCGACTGCTCATTTGTCACCTTGGAGGTGTAGTCGCTGTGAACATGTGCGGTGCTAGAGAGCGGGACAAGCAGATGGTACTTCAGAAAAGATAAACAGACAGATGCATTAAAGAGACAGCAAAATTATTGGTATGGAATAGCGTCTGGAAGGTGATGAATTGGGTTTGTGTTTGGTGAGGCATGGCCAACTCCTGCATGCAAAGAAGCATCATTCCCTCATCCTTGTTTTCCTTTAGGCTGCTGGCACACACTGAGGGCTCTCCGCATTGCTGAAGGTCCTGGATAAGAGGAATCAGGGATACCATGTTTCAGATAGTACACTGAGGTTTCATGTGACTTGCTGGAAAATGTGACACATTTTCCTGGCTGCGTCTCCTTAACAAAATGAAAAACACAGCTCCGCAAATCTGCATGAATCACTTATGTTATTAATGTCTGCTCTTTCTCCTAGAAATAGCTGAACTCAGTGCGCCATTTGTGATTGCAATATCTTATTCATTTGTAATGAGTATGTGTATAGGAAAAATGATAATTTCATTATACATTTATTTAACTGCATTAAATGCAGAGCTGGTCTGGACCTATGTCAGGGGTCAAAATCTCTTGTGCAGAAAGAAACAATGAGAGTTATCCTAGAAAACCTGTGAGGAATTAAAGATACAAGCAGAGGGACAGCGTAGATGCAGGCAGAACAGAGAAATAAGAATTATAATCTAAAAAATGTGACCTAGTTGGCCCTATCCGCTAGGCCAAAACCAATCTTTTGGCTGAATAAGATTTTTAAAGATAATGAATACGGCATGTTTATGTGTGCGGCACAGGAAAAGTACCTGTTAAAAAAGGACATTGAGACAAAAGTAGGATAATATTTAATTTCAGAAGTTAGCACTACATTTGTATTAGTTACTGAGGTCAAATTTCTATTTCCTGAAACACCAATGGAGTAGAGTGGGATACTAAGGTCCAACAGCTAACAAACTTTACTCCATGGAGATCTTGCAGCAAGGTTGCCAAGTTGCAGCTGTGTAGACTTATACACAAACTGTCACACAGACATACACATAGCCTGGATTAATGAAAAGGCAATTGTTCAAACAGGCTTATGGTGGCAAAGGAGCCCGCTTCCAGTCCCTGTGCACTGCCAGGAGGGAGGGGTGGGTTGGAGCTGAGGGGAGGACAGATGAAGCAGGGAAGGGAAGAGGAGGTGGCAAGCTTGGGTACAGCACACAGCTGGGATGAGTCCAAGTCTGTTCATCTTGGATAAGGAGCAAAATGAAGATGTGGGAGAGGGGGAGGAGAGGGGAGGAGAGGGGTGGGGAGGGGAGGGGAGGGAGGAAGGTTGAAAGAGGCCAAGGAGGAAGTGGGCTGAGAGACAACCATGGGTGTTGTGAGAAGGAAGATGTGTTCTGGGACTTCCTCAACTTGGAGGGAAGGCAAAAATGGGGACCAGCTTGGAGAAGACAGTCTGTGTTGGACAGACTCACAGACTGGGTAGTGATGGGCCTGGACTACAAAGGGAAGAAGTGCTTTAGCCAGCTGGCAAAGCAGAGATATCTTTGGCCCTGGTATGTGGTTTGGCACTCACTGTGACGTCTTCCTCCTTCTGTCCTGAAGACAATATAACATCAACTTTTGGAGGGAGAAGAAGGAATAAAAATCCCTACTCCTTGTACAGTGTTAACCCTCTTAACTCAGCTACTTTCTTCCCTCTTACCCTGTGAACCTCTTCCCAAATCACCCTTAGAGCTTGTTCTGCTGCAAACAATGAGGACAAAATAAATTATGTAGTTCCTTGTTCGTGGTATGGTGAAACTCATTTTTGACCACACTGCTGAGAAGTTGGAGCTGACTCTGCGGTAGACACACACATATATGAGTCTAAGAAGAGGTCATAACTGTTAGGATTCATTCTTTTGGAAGAGATTGAATATTGTCAAGGTCTTATTAATGGGCTAGTAGATCTTCCAGGGTTTCCACAAACTAGGCCTATAAGAAGTGGTGCTTTAATTTGGTACAGTTCATTGGACTTCATTTCCATCCCCCTCTGCCTAGTCTTTTAGCCACAAACTATTTTAAAATTAACTTTAGTTATGAGTTATTTGATGCACTTAATTTTCAACTGGACACCAAAACCTCGATGCTTTCAAGAGAGCTCTTCAAGCAGCAGCTAGAATTGCTGGTGCAAACACTGACACTACCTTCAGGCCTGACCTTGGAAGAAACAGTTTCTGTAACTGGTAATAATACAGTGTGAATTCATGGATTCTCGTAAAAAAAAAGCGCTCAGCACTTTTCACATGCTAAGAACTGCCATGGCAAGTATTAAGGGGAAGAGATACAACATACTGACACGCCCACCTGTCAGTGGTGACATGTATGTGTAGTTCCTCTCAAAAAAACCCCAGTGTTAGAATCAATAGCTGACAATAAAGTTAAAATGTATCAGTAGTATTTTTTATTAAACCAGTAGTTTCTTGTTCATGAAAATGGGCATAGCTCAGTGTTCTCCAAAAGTGCCAAGAAGTTCTAGAGTCTGAGAAGGCACTGGGATATTGCAGCTCAGTTACTTCCCATGCTAAAAACCAGAGTGTTGTGCGTGCCATTCTCCAGGGCTGGCACAGAGGTCAATACAGGGACAAGACCATAGCCAGGCTCGAAGCACACATTTGAAACTGAGGATGTTTAAGGCTTAGCATTTTTGCTGCTTGACGCTGCTGTGGAAAGACTGCCTGGAGTCAGGTTGCAGCAACCTCTGTATGTTCTCCAGACCTCAGAAGCTGCAGGTTTCGCTTTTAATGAGCCGGGAATGCTGATCTAACTTCCAAAATGGTCAGTGCAGATTTCAGAGGAGCGTTTCATGTGCTCAGAACACAAGCGGAATTGCCAAGTGAATACTCTTATTTAATCTTTGTTTGTCATCGCAGGGATAAGTATATGTTGCTTCTTTGACCTCAGCGTGACACTCTAAGTGCAGACTAAAGATTGTTGAAGTACACGATCCCTTTGACTGATTTCTTTCTTGTCTTTGTTTCAGATTTCAAAGAACTAAGGTGGTTTTGTCCACATTTGAGCCATACCGGTTCCTGTTTCACTGGCATGAAATAGATTCCTTGTTAATTTTGTCCCGGAGAGAAAAGATTTGCTGCACAAGGAATGCTCATTTTCTTGTCTCACTTGAAAAATATATTTGTTTTATAAAACAAAAATAGCTGATGTATCCAGGAAAGACTTATTTTGGCACTAGTCTTTTGGTTCAGAGAGCACCCTGGCACCCTGGCCACCTTGAGTGCCAGATAGGTTATTTTTGGCCTCACATCAGTGTTGCATAGTGTGTAATTCCACCAAGTCTCATTCACATCCTCAGGTACGAGCATATTCAACACACTGATGCATTTCAGTCACTCAGACCATAAGACGTGTTACGAACCATGTTACAGCAGGAACTGCCAATGAAGGGCGGAGTCCAGCCTCCCATCGTGTCCATTTGGGAGCTGGGTTAGATACTGTCCTTGTCACCCTCACTCTGTGCTTGGAAAATGAAGCCCAGCAACTCCTGTCTCCTTGAGATGCTCTTTTTTAGATCGGATCTGGTGTTGTCACTACACTTCTGACAGAACCCTTGCCGAGGAGAGAAACTGAAGACAATCCTCCCATCTCTCTTTAGTTTTGCAGAGAAACTTTGTTTGTGCAAAACATTTGAGGACTAAGTTAAGAGTTGCTGAGTTAAGAGTTTTGTTTTGCAGGAACCCTACCTCTGAGTAACCAGGAAAGGTGTGTTTAAAATTCATAGGCCAGAGCTGAACTGTTTGGTGACTTAGTGTTGTAACTGAATGATGGGAGGCCAGCATGCTTCAGATGTCTGGTATGCAACTCAGTAAGTTAAATCCAAAGTTTGTTTTAAAATGCAAATGTATTCAAGTTCTCTAGAAATTCCAGTTTGTCCCTTTCTGTAAAGGGAGTGGCATATAGAGACGTTTTCCATACATAACGTACACTGATTTCCTTTGTAAAACAGAGATTTTAAAAGTGTGAAAAAAAAAAAAGAATGCTGTGTACTAAAGGGATTTGCATGTATCATAGCTGCCTAAGTGGGTTTACTGGCTCACAAATAGCAAATAAGATCACCTAGCACTCAGGCAAGGAGAAGCACTGGACAGTGGAACCACAGTAGTATCATTATGTTGATGCATTTCATTTTAGAAATGAAATTATGAGCTTTTAGTTTTAGGGTCATTTTTTTTTCTAAGGGATTACAAGGACAGATTAAATGGGATGGAAAGGAGCAAGGAAATGTTCAGGAAGAATACTCCTTCGATCACAGTTTGCTGCAGGTTTGAAAATTATATCCAGGATTTCCAGTATTCTGTCACACCTTCTGGGAGAAATAGACTTAAATATTTTAGAATGAATTTTCATATTTATATAGAAATACCTATTTCATACAAATATCCTTGGCTATGGCCAATATGTAAAGTGCACGAAAGTGATTTCAGTATGAGTTTAGAATCTTAATCTCCAATAAAACAACAATTATTATTTCTTGAACTATAGGGACATTAACTGATGTTAGTAGTACATGCTAAACTTTTAGGTAGGGCACATGATGGAAGTGTTAATTACTTCACAAAAACAGGTAAAGCTTTGTCAGGGGAAGGCAGATGAGGTGCTGTCCCTTACCCTTCTGAGGATCCTCAAGGGCAGTTTAGCATCTTTACCATGGTCTGATGGCCCCATTTCTTTATGCCAAACAGAAAAAGTAGTACTTCCAGTGAAATTCAGATGAATCTTATTTAATATATTTTACCCTAGGTAGTACAAAATAGAGGACCAACATAGTTGTAAGCATGAGAAATTAAGCTATCCTTTAGCCATCACATTTTAGGAGAAAACAGAACCTTGTGTGTTCCCAACTGCCTATCTTGAGGAGAATCAACATTCAACTAGTTTAGATTCATGAACCTAATGATTCGGCTTTCAAATCAACCACTGTCAGTGCGACAGGAAGAACACCAGGAAACTCACGGCTTGTTTTTCTGCTGCCGTATATTGTGCTTGATCCCACACATGGACATAAAATAAATTTAAGGGTTAGTTGTGCACATGTTAATAGTGTAAGGGCAGAGGAATGTCTATCTGTCAAGACTTAATTACAATTTTTGTGTGTTCCCTCTCTCCCGTAAGGGAAAGGGTTTGTTTTGGTGTGAGTAACTTGGCTGAGCATATGATGAAACCTCTCATGAGAGGCTATGACCTGACAGTATTCTACTCTCCTTGATGTTCAATGGATCGGTCTGTACTCCTAACTGCTGAAAAAATTTTTTAAAAAGTCTTTGATCTGAAATCCTGACATTCTTCAGGTACAGGCTCCTTCTTGTACTAGTATCTTACTTCTCTGTAAATTGCACAACAAGTTGAATTTGCTATGTGAGTGTGAAAACTAAGATGTGTCATCAGGCCCTGTGGAGAGCAATGTACTTGGGACAGCAGAGGCACGGGAACAGCCTAATATGAACTGTCAGGCCCGAGGCTCATAGTCACATCCTCTTATTGTTTACAGTTTGCATGTCTTCCTGGCCTTTTCATCTTCTGAAGAGAGAACAGACAACATCTGGCAATTGCTGAAGAGTACTTGGAAGCACAGAGTTTGTCGCATCAGATAAGATGGTTTATCTGTTTGTGACCAGCCAGTCTCTCTGCAGCGCATGTATCAGCACTCTAGCAGCATCCTACACCTCATACATCGGGGGCTGGACGTCTTCTGTAAGGCAGTGGTCTCCATGGGATCTGATGATATTGTGAGGCCTTTACTGGCATTGCTGAGCAGTGACTGACTCACACGAATCAACCCAGTGATTTCAGCTGTTGAATCGCTGCTCACTATTGTGAGAAAAGGCTTTCCACATTTTTTTGCTGGTTGCTGCTTGCTTTTCATGCAGTATATTAAATCTTCCAGGTGAGTTTGGTATAGTGGTGGTGTTATGACAGCTCTCCATGCAACAAACCAGGAAGGACAAAATGAACAATACTCAGGCGTAAGAGTATTTTTAGAGTGTTTGATCGAGAGCTTATGGCAGCAGTTCCTTGTTGCACTGCCAAGTCACTCAAAAGACAGGAATGCTAAACTAAATGAGAGATTATTTAGTCACAGTCTTTACATCTGCAGAAGATGATTGTAAAATGACTGCTCTTTTTAATGAGTGGGCGTGATGCTAGAGCCTGAAGGTACAGCAAGAATTTGAAACCACAACAGTGAGTCCAAGAGGAGAGAAAAATCTAATTGGGAGAATGAGGCAGGAGGTTTCATTTCTGCAATGCCAAGGACTGTCTAGTCTTAATATCTGTGTGTGGAGTGTCCTCACCTTTATTTAGCCTTTTAACTATTTCTGTTCAGTGAACCAACAGTTTGATGAGCTACTGAGGCAGCATTTACCTTTGGTCTTCTTTTCATCCAGTCAGCAGAGTAGGAATGAACTTGGGGCCAAACGAGACAAGGGCTAACACGAAAGTGAGACTCAACTAAGAGCAGGACACAGGGAAGTAAGGAAGTTTTCTCAGCTCCTTTCACTAAATAAACTTGCTTACTGTCTTTTGCAGTTTAGAAGTTTTGCTGGAATGTCTGTCCTTGGTGAATGCTTAGATATAAGGTGGAAACTAAATTGTTTTTACTGATATCTATCCTTGACCAAATTGAATCCTTATCATAATTCTTGCTTTGGTCATCTTTGGGGTAGATTGCTGTAATGCAAGAAGCAGCTTTCTTTTCAGTGTTTCCTGTGCTCTTATCTTCAACTAAATTCGGTACTTGCCAGTCATGCCAAGTACTTCTGTTCTTTCCTAAGGAATCTGTTTGAATAGTAAAGAAGGTCAATTTGAGAGTAGTTTGGAAAACAGTTTGTAATAATAGCGTGAGATTGTGATAGTCTCATTAATTGCATGTGTGCCCTTCAGGAAGAAATGAGATTTTTAAAGCACTCAAAACATACAAATCTGAAATTCTGAAAACGTGCCAGATGTGTACAGCTGCAGTCTGATGATTCAATATTAGCAAATAATTCATGAGGTAATCAAACCAAGTCCCTTTGTCTTTTTGCTAAATAAATTATTCTTTTCAGTGTTGAAGTTTTCTTGGATTTTCTGTTAATTCTACCTACCTAATGCTTAAAAGGGATCATTCAAATTATTAACTCTCAAACTGAAAATATGTACTGTGTTTGTCCGGTTCTGTTGCTCGTATATTATTGTGACTATGTCTTCACTAATGAATCACTAACATCTATGAGTTTTGGATTACGCGTAGTTTAGAATTCATAATTATAAATCTGCTCTGTTAATGGTTACCATTTTAATTCCAGAGAGTAGTCAGATACTGTTCAAGTATTTGTGCCAAGACTTAGAAGATATCAAGATTCTTGTACATGAGAAGACACTCAAAAAGTTAAGTAAAAAAAAAAAAAAAAGCTTTTCCCCTCCCACTTCTTTACCTAGATGTACTAAATAAAAAGAAAAGGAAGATAAACTCTGACTTTGCAAAGAATGTATTTGAGAAGGGCCTAAAAGAAATAGGAAATTGGATTGGAACTACCCCAGAGACTTTCTCCTGGAAATAAATGTTTACAGGACAGTTATGTCTTCAAAGTAAGTTTGCTTGTCCATCTGAAAGAGTGTATGAACTACATTACTGCATTTCCCAACGGCATTTGCCCAAGAGATCATAAGAGTGAAATAGCTCTTGGGATTCTTAGGCAAAATTACCCATTAGTTTAGTCTAGCTTCTTTCTAAATAGTTAATGCGGAAGGTTAGGCTATTCTGCAGACCAGTCAGAGTGTGGTAAACACATCACCTGAAATGAAAGGAGAAGAAATAGCACAGCTTAGCCTGAGTCATCCAGGCTGCAAACCACATAGTAAAAGGGAAAGAGAAAGGTCCTCCTCTGTTTCTCACAAGGGAAAAGTACACTGAGAAATCAGTGATGATTAACAAACGTTATTCAGGCATGAGGTAGGAAGACAAGCAGCTTTCCAAGTAACTCCCTTTACTACAGTAGCCAAGTAGAAAGCAAGCCAACTCCTTTAATTAGGACATGATTGTTACTCGCTTGTTACCTCATCAGCCAGCTGCAGCTTATCGTAACCTAGTTTATGAGCTCCCAAGGATGGAGAGCACATTTTACAGGAGGCTCGTGCAGTACTTACTGCTACAGAACCTCCTCTGTAATTGACATTGTAAACGCTATTACTACCACTAAACCCAATAGAATAATATGGTTTGGAGATTATATTATCCTCAGGAAAATCTATGTAGATATAGAGCTAAAAATTTGCCTGGGTATGTATGAACTTAATAATAAATCCTAATAAAACCAGTATAAAGAAGAAAAATTATTTTCTTTTTATCTTGTGTATTAGATGGGAGACTGTTGACATGATGTGTGAAAAAAAAACCCAGGCTGATGCAAGGTCATGTTTACCCACAGAGTTAATGTTGAGGAAAAACTAACCCAAACAAAAGTAAAAATGCCTTCTGGAATAGAAATATTGTGTGCATTGCAGAGAGGTGCACTTCCCTAGCCTTTGAGACACATTATACATTATTTATTGTCCATGAATAATTTGCTAGAGTGGTCCCTATGCACCTTGTGTTACATAGGCAGCACTGTTGCCGAGAACATTTCACCACATAATGCTTACCTCCTGGGATATTTCCAGAAATGAGCAGGTCCATGGTCTGTTACAGAGCTGGGGATTTTCTTCTTCCTCTTTCAACAAAGGAAAGTGGAGGGAACTGAAAATGAGGTTCAATTGAAAATAAATATAGCTGTGCACAAATTTGCTAGTCTTCTGAGGTGATCTCTTTGCTCTGTGTGCCAGTCTACAATTCTAGCCTCATCTTTCCTTCTTCCTGTTCCAGAGGTTTGATTTTCAATCTTATATGAGAGAAATTTGACGTATTGAATGATTCTTGCACTCCTGGTCAAATAATAAAGACTATTTGTCCTCATTCTGCAGGAAATAAGAAGGTCAAGTAAACATTTTTTTCAGCTCTTCACAACTTATTGAGGCACCTCTTTCTAGGATTGGGTTCATCCTTCCTCCATTTCTTTCCTTTAGTTTCCCAAGTCAGAGACTTCAAATTCTTAGGACTTCTGCATCATCCAGTTAGCAACACATTTCCTAGGAGATGAGCTCTCTCTGATGTGATCACTATAAGCTCTCCTAACCCCATTGTGAACAATGAATAATGTCTTATTCCCCTTGCAGCTCCAGAAGATCCTGGCTTCCTAAACTGTATCCAAAACAGAAACAGCTTCACAACTGTTTCCAGGGCTAGAAAGTGAATGGCTTATCCATCTCAGGATGGATCTTGTCATCATAACTATTTCAAAGCTGTCTTTGTCACACAGTCTTTGAGACAGCTTACAGGATCCATTCATTTTTAGATAATGTCAGATATTCAGCTCAGTTTTGATAAGCAGATAATGATGGATGTGGTAAGCTGAGATGACTTCCACAAGACCAATTTGTCCTCTGTGGCTGTCACCGAGTCTCAACATCTCTGCAAATACCATTTATTTTGACTGATTTAAAATTATTTGGGGGCTCAACAGTGATGACTAATCTGGGAAAACAAGTGACCTGACATAGCACCTTTTGGAGACAAACTTCTGCTTAATATATAGGCTAAGCTTGAAAAAACCATGCCTTGAAGTCCATGCAGTAGCTTCCTAAATTTGCTTGACTGCTGCTTCTTGTATTTCTGCTCAAGATTTTGATGTTTCTTTTTGCTGAATGAGCCTTCACTCTGGAGAATTTGTTTTCTTAGTTGTTTCCACGGGACATTTTGATATTCATGTAACTCTTGTATTTTTATTGTTTTCTCCTCTTATTCTCATAGCCACACAATGAAAAGAAAAAGGATCTCAGATGATCAGTAAGTACTTACTATATAACAGCCTTTGATAGTTGCATGGTAGGGAATGCTGCATCTTACTCTTTGTGATGAATCTTGAGAAGAGAATCAGAAGAGAGAGACTTGAAGTGAAAATCAGGCCATGGCACGTTTCCTCGTGCAGATTCCTGGGCCTGAAGAGAGCATGACAGAAGGAGCATGATAGACTTCTTTTGAAGAAGGATTTGCAAGCATACTACATATTGATCTTCTATATATATACCACATGGTCATTTCTTGTAAGTATGGCATAATTTTCTTTGGTTCTAGCTGCCTGCCCGTTGAAAAAATGACCTTAGGAAGGTCCTACTAAACTCTAGAAAAAGCACCAGCTGCTTCTGTTCCAGTTGTAAGGAGGAAGCTATTAAAAAAATATCCTGGGAAAGACTTTGCAGGAAAATCTCAGTGGACAGTGCAGGTGTAATCAAGTAATCAAAACAAAAATGCTCCCAAGCCACTCTAAAATACTGAACTGCAAGGCAAGAGTCCAGACATGGTTAGTTAACAGCTGTGCAGAGTGGATATCTGCCTGGTGAGCTGCAACCTCTTTTCCTCTTATTCTTAAAAAAACCTTGAATTATGTAATTTTAAATATATAGAGGCCATATGAATATAGCTATTTTCACTTCAGGTCTTTGCTTTTAGGTCTTTGGTAAGTTATGAATTCCCTGTGTGATCTGGACATCGATGAAGAGGTCTTATGTCTGCACTATTAGGACATTTTCCCTAGAAAATGGCAGAAATAATGCTAAATTTAAGTTGTCCCAAAGTAAATAATCTCATGTCTACTAAAATGTTACCCTGCAATCAAAAGTGTGGGGATTTTTTTTTAAAAAAAACCCCTTTTATGAAGATGTAAACTCTGAGAGGCTACTTTCTCAGGAGGTTACTGAGTAAAACATATTAGAGCAACAATATGCCAAAAGTTAATATATCGATCCTATACATGTAAAGTGAGATCAACAATATCTTTGTCAGAGAAAGAACAATACTATATTTAAGGTGAGTATTATATCAACATATATTCTTCAATCAAACACCAAAAAAGACTGTGATTCCTTTTGAGAGCTGGAAGAAGGAACTCCACCTTCATGGCTTGCAAGCTATGTGGCCTTAGGCCACTCAGAGTTTATATGACAAACATATTATGGGAAGGAGGAAGAGTGTGAGTCCTAGTGGAGTTGTGTGTGTTCATCATGGGAATCTAAAAATAGAGTACAGGAAGAAACAAATAGGAATTTGTGATGCCTTGAAACTCTTGAGCTCTGCTAAAGAAAGCAGCAGAAATGCAGACAAGTATTTACTTCTCTAGATAGTGTTCCCAACAAGCCATCATTTTTAGTGACCCTCATGTTGTTTTTGTGGAAATTTTCTCAACAATGTTCTGAACAAAAAAAAAAATATCAACAAAAATGTTGCAGAGTGAGCAATCATGCAAGAAGGCAAAATGTCCCTCTAAGGGGTAAAAAAACCTCCTTTATTTAAAAACACCAGTCCTCCACTTGTGAACTCTTATTTGGTCTTGGAGGAAAAATTTTAGAATCATAGAATCATAGAATGGTTGAAGTTGCAAGGGACCTTTAAAGGTCATCTAGTCCAGCCCCCCTGCAAGGAGGAGGGACATCTCCAACCAGATCAGGTTGCTCAGAGCCCAGTCCAACCTGGCTTTGAATGTTTCTAGGGATGGGGCATCCACCACCTCTCTGAGCAACCTGTTCCAGTGTTCCACCACCCTCACAGTAAAAATTTTTTTCCTGATGTCTTCTAGAACAATGCCTGAAGTCATGCAATAAAAGAAGTCCAGCATCACAACAGCAAAAATTGCCAAGCTCAAAATACAACATATTTCTATCAGATGTTTGGCTGAGAGGTTGGTTACAAGTCCTATAAACAAAAGGTTCCTTCCAAAGTATGGAAGCATCCCTACACTGAGCTCATGCAGAGGGATTTGTGAGGTCTTAGTCTTTGTAACTTATACTTAAGGTAGGAGAGATAGGGAAGGGACAATGATTCTTTCCCCCAGCCATGGCTCTTTCCCAGGCTTTACCTAAGGGATGTCTTAAAACTTGCAAGAAGCCATCTTCAGGATCCAGAGGATCAGAGAATGCTAACTCTCTTTGCATTAAGGTAGCTCGGAGACTGCAGATGTCATACCCAGTGGTTTGACATCTAACCAACAAATTTGCCTTTCATTTTCAGGGGAGACAATATTTTGTATTCGTTGTCTCACCAGTCCTTATAGATGCCTTTTAGCAGTACTTCAGAAGGGAAAGCTTTGGCATTTTGGGATTTTGTGCAGAGCTGTGAAGTATCTCTACCAGCTGTTGCTTGCAGGCATGGCTGTGGTATCGCTTGTTCACATGAATAACTCTTACCTGGCAGCACAAGCCCCCGTGCGCACTCCTTTTCTGTTCAGCCTCTGTCATCCTTGTCCATGACCTGGGATGCCAGTTCCTCACTTCCGCCTGGACATCCTGCAGCACTCTGGCTCTCTGCTTTGGGAGGGCACTGCACTGTTAAGTCCACTGAATTTCTTTCTCATTCATCTCTCCCCTCACACCAGACTTCCTGTGCAAACAAAGCAAAACTTCATTTAACAGGACCTGGAAACCAGGTTACAAGTGGAATCAGTGCTAGACCTAATCCAAGCCTGTTCACAGTAGAAATTCTTGCTGGCTTCTTTGATGTCTTTCACCCAGAGGCCCAATGGCATCTTTCAGCTGTGTATGGACAAGGTGTCAAGGTGATTACAATTGTTTTCTTGCATTGCTACTCAGCGCAGCTGGAGCTAATAAAACATTCCTATTGTTTTACTATATAGCTGTTGTACATATATTCTCTACAGCTCTAATTCTCAGCTGATTTTGCCAGCTTTCTATAGACCACACAATATGTCATTAACTAGAGAATGGGTTGTGTTACTTTTCTGTGTTACAAGTTTATTAATGATGACTGAGATGAGGTCCCATCTGGGATGATACCTACATTTTACACAATAGTTGAGACAGCACAAATTGTTTTCGGATAGAAAGAGATAAGCTGAAACTGCTGAGGGACCGGAGCATGATTGTAATTACATAAAGCAGAGCTATCGAAGTGTAAACAAACATTCAGGCTGTCAAGGCTTCCTTTCTACAAATTTGGAATAAACTCATTTAACAGCTCTTATATGACTCAAATGTTTACAGATCTCATGTTGTTTACTAAGGATTTGAAGCAAAGCCTAAAGAAAACAGCTACACAATAAACAATTCATTTTATAGATGGAGTTGGCACTTACTTTTATGAGAGCATATGGTGAATATTTAGAAGACAAATCTATGCAATTCAATTTCACCTCCAATATGCATATTTTCCAGTGAGTGGCTTAAGGCCAGACAGGATAATATCCCTTGTGGAATCCCCCACACCACTCTCAATTGATTCAAGACAACAAATTTAATGTGGGCTGACAGTCATTTGTGGATTCTGTAAGTTGAATGCTTTCCCAGCCGTTGACCTCTGTGGGACTGAGCATTCTCCTCTCTCTGGTTCACAGGGGAAGCTCCTATGATAGCTAGATGTGTTATTTTTTATATGATCCTAATTTATGAGTTTGATATTCTCAGCGCGTAGAGCCTCTGTGACATCTTAATATGTAAGAAATCCCTTCTGCTTGCAGCAGAAGACTGGTAGTGCATTGACTTTTAGCAAATGTTAACAAAAATCAAAGCATTTTTGTTTTTAATGGTATTTTCCCCTGTAACTCTGCCCTACTTCTCTTGCTTTGAAACCACAGTGCCATAACAGGATCAGTATGACTGGGTGCCCATGAAAACCCTCACTTGGAAAAGCTGATTGCAAAACCAGGACTGCTCTTTACCACTCACTCTTTTTACTATAAAAAACGAAAATTGTACCCCTGGCAGAATACCTTCCATCCTCAAGGCACCAAATTATTTGTTGGACTAATGGCCCAACCATAGAAAAACAGTTGTTATCACGCTGTATTATCATATATCTTTAGTGTTATCTTTACTTTTATTGTTACCTTTAGTATAACATGGCTGAAATAATGCAAGGCTGCTAGACAGAGAATAGCCTAGGAGACAGTTCTTGGAACAAAAAGCCTTACAAGTCAGATAAAATTTGTTTCTGACTCTAAATACCTCTTACCAAAATCTACTGGTTTTTAGTACGATGAAAATAAGGGGAAGAATTGCACCTCTGGATATGTTTTGAAATTGAGTGGAAGGGAAGAGACCCTTGGACAACTCCTGCTCTCCATCTGTAAGCGGGTTCCTGCATATGTGGCTGGCAGCACCCCAGTCTCTACACTTTTGTTGCCCTCATGTGCAGGGAGCACAGAAATGGTACGGAGTGGAAGTATCTGGGCTTACACTCTGCCTGGGTCACTTTGGTGATTCTCCGTGGACCTAGCAGAGTTATTTCTGCAAAGAAATTCACCCATGGACTTTTTACGTAGATGTTAATAACTTCAGAATTCACCAGGGGGATCAAGCCTTGCAATGCATTTGTTTGCCAAAGTTTTAAAATCAGTAAAAATGTCTGGCATGAGCCAGCATCTTGGTCTACATCTGAAACGTTTGTGTTCTGGTACAAAATGAGGTGTTGGTGAACATTTTAACTATGTAAACCTGAGTTTCTGGCCTGGGCTTTCAACAGAATTGAGGCTAAGTTTAAATGTAGACCTAAATGTAATGCTAAGTACTGGTGTACTGGTACAATGGCACTTAATATGAGGTACCTCCTTGCCCTAGGTTATCACAAAGGGTAGGACCCAGGATTTAAAGTGCTGATGCAGGTTCTCCAAGAACTAGAGGAACAGCTGAAACTTTGGATGGAAATAAGAAACTGCTTAGGATGAACGTCGTGTCATTTGTCAGCTTGTGAGAGAAGGATGCACCCATGGATGAACAGAGGATGGCATCTGGGAGGAAAAATGGTTGCAGATAAAGGTATCTGCTAGGCTCTTAGCTTCATCAGCTGTCTGCACAGCCTCCAAAGGCAAAGTTAATCCTCCAGCACTGTATTTCATATGCTGCTCATCCTTACCACATAATGCCAGTTAAGCTACAGGCCTCAGATGCACCCACGCAAAGGACAGTTAAGTTTCTTTTTTATCTGAACACCCAGCAGAGCTTATACAGTCTTTCTTCTTTTCAAATGTAGTGTAAAATGGAGTACGACACCTTTGATGAGTAGCCTGGATGCAAATCTCAAAGGCATCCTGAAGAGCTGTCCTTCACGCCCGAGCAGCTTTGTGTCCTACCCTCGCACAGCAGCTCGTTGGGAGCGGGAAGTGGGTTCTGTTTCTGGGCTCTGTTATAGTGATGGATTTGCTGTGAGCGCCGGAGAGCTGCTGTAAATGCTGCCAGCCGGGGGCCCAGCGGGAGTGGATTTCTTTATTCCCTGCAAATTGCCAGGGCCTGATCCTGTATTCTCTTCCTTGCTAAATCCCTCGGATGCTCTAGGTACATGTGGGATGGAGAATCAGGGCCCAACACCATGGAAGAAAGGGAAACCTACTTCTGTGAAGAAATCACAGAATTACCAGTGCTTCTGGAGCCCAAGCAGTGTAACTGGCCAAAGTTACTGAACTACGTGGGGATGGGAAAAGTGAATCTGTAATACTCCATGTCTGTCTTTGTTTATATCTGTAATTTGAATGTTTAAAGCTTCAATGAAGAAACACGGAGGTGACATTTGAGACGACTGGGGGAAAATCAATTATTAATAAAATGAGCAAAATTAGAAACATAGAATTATAGAATCATAGAATAGTTTGGGTTGGAAGGGACCTTTGAAGGTCATCTAGTCCAACCTGCTTGCAAGGAGCAGGGACATCTCCAACCAGATCAGGTTGCTCAGAGCCCCGTCCAATCTGGCCTTGAATGTTTCCAGGGATGGGGAATCCACCACCTCTCTGAGCAACCTGTTCCAGTGTTTCACAACCCTCATTGTAAAAAAAATATTTTTTTTTAATTAGATATAATAATGAACAGTGCTCTAAAGCCATGACCCTTCTGCCCTTCTCATCCTTCAAGGCAGAATGTAAGCTCCTGTTGGTGATGCTGAAGGAGAATATAGTTGCAATGACATAGCTGCTCAGACCGTATCAGTATTACTTAGACAGTTTTGTCTTTTAAAATTAAAGTTTTGCCCTGACGTTGAAATCTGACCTTATTGAAAGTGTGGGAAGGAATCATTTGATACTCTGATATTGCTACAGCAAACTTTCTAGATTAGCAATAGATTTCCAAGAACAATTTTGCCATTTCTTTCTAGAGTAATCTAGTGTCCAGACAGTGGACGCTGGAGTGGTTTCATAGTGTTTAGCAGGCAACAGGCCCTACATGTATCCTCCTTTTCCATGCCAGGCCCTGGTGAGCTGAGTAAGGATGGGACTGAGGAGAAAGACTGCTCTGCAGGTGCTGGAGACTCTTTCAGCATCACAATAAATAAAATAAAACCCCAGCCCAGCTGCTTTGGTAGACTGGTTCCCATCGCAAAAGAATATATTCATAACTTCTGGGCACAGACAAGCAGGCACAGACCAAAACTTGCTGCCATCGACACAAATACAATCAACCTTTTTCTTTTCTTCTTCCTTTTTGCTTTAAACCCAGGCCTAGTCCCACCCTCAGTGCAGGAAGCATAAGGGAATGGATCAAGACGGTACTAGATTTAATTTTCCCAATCTGCAGCACCAGGCTTGCTGTACAAACAGCTCCACACAATATCCCCGCTGCTTGCCAAGATGGCCTTTAATGACGCGGGGTGATGGCAAGAGGCCAGCACCACTTTTGAGACTGGTGTTGTCACCAGTCTGTGACATGCTTGGCAATACTAAGAGACCTGCTCCTTATCACCAGAGGGATGCTCTTCTCCTGCAGATTCACCTTCTCCAGCCTGATGGCCCCTTTCTTGTTTCATGGAAAAATGTGTAGGATCTGGAAGCCCTTATTAAACCTTGTCATTGATCTGCTGTAAGTGCAAAGGCAGCCTAGTGAACTCAACACAGCCTAGGAAGGAGCAGGAATGGGGTGTTTCCCAAGCCCTGCTGCACTTCATTAAATAAATCATTTAACTTCTAAATGCCTCAGTTTCCCAGCTGGCACAACAGCAACAATCAGAGGAAAGAAAGGAAACTGCCATATGTTCCCAAGAAGCAAATGTAGACGTTGTCTGGGCTCATATAGGATCCGAACAGGGAAAACAGTATCAACATTCAGACAGGTACTTAGAAAAGAGGCTGAAAGTCAGACACAGTCCTGCTGGGTGCTGGCAGCTTGCATCCTTCATCTTGGCTCCTGGAAATGGGATAAGCAGTAGTTTTTTGTGTTAACTGTCACTTATTCTTGCTGTGATGCTGCCTGACACCTCTTGCTCAAACCTGTCAAGCTCTCTGGATTAGTAACTTATCTACTGTTGAGTTTCCCATCCAAGTTAAAAAAATACAAGCACATCTTCACAGAGAGCAAAATGGGCAAGAGCACTCCTGTCCTCAGTCACAGGACACAGCCAACTAAAGGGCATCCAGCCTGTGTTATGAAATAACTAGAAGTTAATATTTTCTTGCATAGCACCGCTACTGCATCAATGTATTTCCTGAAGGGCTATGGATTTTCCCTATTCAAAGGGGCCAAGTTCCAAAAAACTCCTTGTGAATCCGTTTCTCTCACTGCCAGAGACAGAGACAAAGAAATTCCTTTCTCTTGCCTCTACTTGCTCCAATTTAATTAGTAGCACAATTTCTTCCTGTACTGAGGAAATAGCTGCCTCTTCTGCAGGTCACTCCAGCACAACAGTATTGCAGAGATTCTGTCACTAGTATAAAAACAAGTTCCCGGTAAAACACAGTGCTGTAACATAAATAAAAATTTTTAAAACTGTCTGAAGAAATCCTGGTGTATCGTTATTGGTCAAGCTCTTTGGCTCTACGCTACCAGGCACTGTATGTAGCAGGTACAGCTAAAACTCACGTAAGAGACCCCAACATTTCCGTGATCACTCAGTCACACTGGTCACCAGGAGCGTCTGGTCATTTATGCAGCTAGAGACAATGTGCCGCAGCGATGCTACAGCGAGAGCAAACACCTTCCCAGCACAGCCAGGCTTCCTCCAGGAGAAGGGTGAGGTGTGGCTGGGCAGCACCTTCTGGGGGCTCTTCTAGCCCCGGCCCCCGCGTTCCTGCAGTGCAAACCTTAGCACTCCCTGCCCTCGGTATGAGCTGCCTTTGCTTTCATCTTGCCCTCTCTGACAGACTTCTATGGACGTGTGTGTGCTTGTGTAATTAGTTTGGGTTTTTTTGTATGTGTACACATAATAAAAACAGTCTCCACTGCACACGGGTCTTTCCTGAGGGAGAGGACGAGCAAATAAATTATGCGACAGATGTTAATCATGCTGCTTATTAAACCATGGGATGGTAGTGTTCAAACACTGAAGTGGTAAGTGTGGCAGGACTGAATAGAAGAAAGAAAATTATTTTTAAGTGTCTGTTTTTTATAACCACATTTTTAGAGGGAGTGAACACACAAAGCCTCTTTGATTTCGTTTGGGATGTAACGTTTCATTTCTGTTTCTTATTGGGAAAATACCAGGTTAACTGAGGACAGCCCTACCTCAAGTGCACCTCCCTGTGCAATGCAGTTGTTCCAATCAGGTTGCCCTTGGGCTCTCCCGGCAAACACTGCTGCCTCTTTAATATTATTTTTGTCATGATGCTAAAACCAATTGCCAGCAAATCCAGTTATAGAATCATGGAATCATAGAATCATAGAACAGTTTGTGTTGGAAGGGACCTTCAAAGGTCATCCAGTCCAACCCCCCTGCAAGGAGCAGGGACATCTCCAACCAGATCAGGTTGTTCAGAGCCCCGTCCAACCTTGCCTTGAATGTTTCCAGGGATGGGGAATCCACCACCTCTCTGGGCAACCTGTTCCAGTGTTCTACCACCCTCATTGTAAAATACTTTTTCCTAATGTCTAATCTAAATCTACCTCCCTCTATTTTAAAACCATTGCCCCTTGTCCTGTCACAACAGGCCCTACTGAAGAGTTTTTCCCCATCTTTCCTGTAGGCCAAGAAACTAAACTCCGCTCATTTTGGTTTAGACTGATATCCGTACCTGTTTGCTCTGCTTTCTAATCCAGTGTAAAGTGTCAGAAGCACTAATTGCTGTTTCTCACGGCTTTGAACATACTGCTGAGGGTAGAGATATCTCAGAGAAGGTTTTGCAAAACGTGTGCTCTGTTAATGCAGTGTGTGGCTGCTTTTAACAGCCACTGTGCCATAGCTCTGCAGTATTTGACAGATGTTTTATGTTTTTACAATCCAGTGGCACGCTATAAACCATGTCTTTGGTGGGGAAGGATTTGCATGCTGTTTGATGTATGGGCCAGCTCGTGGCCTGCTGCTCCCTAAAGCAAAGGCTGATTTGCATAAAACATGCATCCAAAGGAGGTTTACGTACGTGGTAGCACACTCGGATGCCTGCTGGAAAAAGGAAACTCGCGGTGATGTTGAAAGCCGGTGTATGCATCTGTTGATGGTGTCTGTATGCTATCATCTGATCACACTGATATGGAAAAGAAATCAAAATTTGTCTGTGGAAATGATTTAGAAAGAAAAACAACAACAAAAAAACCCCAGCCACGGCTTATACGCTATTCCCCCGTTTCTTCAGTTACCATCTTGCCTAGTCCTTCATTAGCACAGAAAAAAAATGCTAGACTAATCACCAAGACTTCCTAAGTAGATTAAAGGCCAATTTTCACTGTCCATTTAACTTATCTTTAAAGCTCTGTATTGTGTTCACCTTCTTAATCTAAGCTGAGCTTTTATACACAAATACTGTTTAAGAACAGCAGAGCAAATACTAGGCGGTGACTCAGTTCTTTAATTTCCAAAGACCATCTTTGCAGCAATCTGCAGTTAAATTTGAGTGATGGGTGATATGAGATAGAAAAATGACGCTAAGAGGTATGGAAAAGTCTGGCTGGGTCGGCTTCAGTGCTGATCTGAAGGACGTCTTCTCCCTCCTGTTTTGGAAAATGCCATTTTATAGACCATGTGATGAATACATTGTTAGAAGTCTGTTTTTACCTCTGTATGTATACATATGGATAAGTCGATGTAAAAAAAAAGACAAAAAATACTTTCTGTTTTAAAGATAGATGGATAGATAGATAGACAGATGCATCTTATCTGTCTTTGTTTAGGAGACTGTTTTCAATACATACATTTAATTGTGTTGTCTTCTGTGACTGTATCAGCTGCTTATAAGTGGTTTCTCTTTAGCGGATGTACTTTTAGAAAGATTTAATGCCCAATGTGTTGCCTGATGTGTTTTATTTCTGAGTAGTAGCCGTGGAGGTGCTGCCTCTAGGCAGCTGGCAATGAACTTTCTGCATATAATGCATTATTTTCTGTTTAAATGATTGTTTCTAGGCTGTAATTACTGTGTCTGTACTGCAATATGCACCAAGCCTAATCAGTTAATCTGTCAGCATTGTCTACTACCCTGACAAGAGACTGAAATCATTGCAGGCTTGACCTAGTAGATGTCAAGGTTAAAAAATGTCTCACTGCATCTTCAGATTGGCTGTTCTGTGCTGTAAGACCGGCAGAGGCTTCAGAAAAGTGTGTGTGGATTTTTGAGCTAGATTTTACTGAGTGACCTAACTCTCACAGAAAGAAGTATTTCTACATATCCGACACTTTCTGGTATGTAGGTCACGGTAAATTTAGTTAACTTGCTAAGTAGCTCAAGTGATAATTTAATTTTGGTGTAAGGTGGTGAGTTTTTTTTTCCCATTCAGGTCAGGAGTGGCCTCAGGTAACAGTGGGCTAGTTCCTTACTCTGTTCTCTGCCGAACCTGAAGAACCAGCACCGGAGGGATCTTCTGTGCTGGCATAGGGGTGATGATCTCAGGGTAACTCACTCCAGTGGGAGAAACCAGAAACCCTGGTAGTAGGACTGGCTCCTGGATCTGGGAGCCCATGGTGACTAAGCCATGCTTATGAGACAGGGTCTGCAGCAAGTGGAGCTTCTCCTGGTTCTTTGGGAAGGACTGATGTGAATCAAGAGTGCTGCTCGTCATCCAACCCAGACCTGCCAACCAAGAGCTCAGGCAGATTCTTCTAAGCAGGGAAATGTTTCTACTAAATGATTTAGCTCTGTGCTAGGAAGATGCAATAATTATTTGCTGAGTAAAAGTAATCCACGTACATGAAGAGGTGTTATATCCATGCTGTGGCTTCTGAATAAATAGTTTTGCTTCTGTTTGTGATGTGAAAAGAGTTGTATAACTCAGAAAATAGTGTCCCACCATTTCTCCTCCATTGGATGTCACTGCGTTCTTCAGGACATCACCGCTTGGCACGTGAGCCTATCCTGCTGAAAACTCGAGGGCTTATTGGAAAAACGTGGCACAGAACAGCTCAATCTGCTCAGGGTTTCCCTGTTGGTCAAACACAGACTGATTTTGAGAGACAGTGGCAGCATAACAGACAGGCGAGGTCCGTAACCTCATGTGGTCTTCCCTGCAGTAGCACAACTCAAGGCTTGCTACAGCTGAGCCACAGGTCCAGGGCTGCTCCCCGGGAAATCAGACTCAGGCCCGTTATTTACCAAACACAGTTCAGGGTGCTGGTTTCCAGGGGCTAATTATGTCTTTTCCTGACTTCTTATTGCTGTTTTCCTCCCAACTATTTCATGGTCCTACTACTTTATGAAAAAATACATTTAATATGCTTTTTAAAGATGACTATACATCAATTTCTATTTGTAAAACATTTAAGATGCCTGTACAATGTATTTAACTTGCATTTTATGTGCATGTAGTGAAGCTGTGGTGTTGTCAGAGGCATCACAGACTGAGGGGAACACAGATAATTTGTGAAGCCAGGGCTTTGATTTTTGTCTAAGATGTGATTTCCATGACAAACCACAGTGACATTGTGCTAAGAAAATACCCTCTCAGAAGTCTTTCGTTTTGTCATGGAAATAGCTGTGACAAAATCATGGCCTTTATTGTTCTTCCTCTCATTCATATATGCAAAGTGAGGTTTTTTTTCTGTCCTGCCAATGCAGTGTGCAGAAAATTGAGCAACACAATACGTGTCTTGTCTCAGACAACATCAGGGATAGAGGCCATGCTTTAAAGACAAACATAGAATCATAGAATGGTTGGGGTTGGAAGGGACCTTCAAAGGTCATCTAGTCCAATCCCCCTTGCAAGGAACAGGAACATCTCCAACCAGATCAGGTTGCTGAGAGCCTCTTCCAACCTGGCCTTGAATGTTTCTAGGGATGGGGCATCCACCACATCTCTGGGCCCATGCTGAAGCTGTAGTCAGAGACTACAGTCAGATCAAAGTGTCTAAATTACTTAGGTCTCTTCCCTGGGCAGAAAATCAATCAGATTTTTGTTCTTAATTGCCTAAGCACTTAACATTGCAATTCCTAGTAGCTAAAATATACGAACCACTCCTCTCAGATGTAAACTAGCAACTTTTTCAACAGCCCAAAATTGTGCCCCATTGCCTGTTACTGCAGGGCTTAGTTTTGGAACCAACTTGGTTCCAGTCGCCTAAGTGAGCAAGAGGTGCCTGCTGAGCAATGCCTTTGGGATGAGTCGTGTGCTTGCACTCAGGTCTCTCTTCTGCAGCCCAGTCCAGAGGGATTACAGTGGGAGAGAGAAGCAGGAGGAGGATGAGGAGAGTACCTGGGTCCATGACATTTTTCTGGGCAAACATATTCTAAAGTCTTACTGTAGGGATTAAAAAATCCAATTAAGGTATTAAAAAAAAAATCTAGGGATTTAACAGGACAAAACAAAATTTGCTATTGTTGGCATTTAATAGGATTCACATTGCATGGCCTAACAGCACTTGTCCCTTTTAGTGCAATATCCGCTTACATTGCACAGCCAGGCTTGTTGCCATTAAGAGACATATAAAACTCAATATCCAAATTACCTTGTTTCTTCTTCTCATTTAGATATCCCTCTACTTGCAGCTGCCAAGTACAATTTTTTTTCTATGACCTTCTCAGATCTCAGTCCATCACCCTGGGCAAGGCTAACCCAGGCACGTGGGTGCTCCGTCCCCAGCAGGTGAGGGTTTCAGCAACCCCTCCCTCTGCCTCCTGCAGCTCCAACCTGCCACTGATGGCTGCCAAACCAGGGACCTCACTGCCAAACCAGGAACTTCTGAGGAGCTGCTTTGGGTCCATGCAGCCCCAGCCCCACCTTCACCTCCAAACACTGCGTAGGGAGCACTGCTGCTCCTCAAGCCAACTGCGGGACAAGTGGCTGCACCAGCTTTGCTGAGCAGTCTGTTCAGCCCTCCCTCACCCACAAAATCCTGCCCAGACCACCAAGTGCTCTCAGGATTTCTCTCATGTTTTTTTTTTCAGAGGATGCCAGGGTTGTACACCAGAAAAGAAAGAATAATGAGAGAAAAAGTCCTAAATCTGCTCTGCTAGAAAAAATAAAAAAGTGCTTTTGAGCAACAGATAGTAATTGTTTTTATTCTAGAGACATCTATAGCAGAGCAGTAATCTCTCTCACTCAGACCTGAAGGCAGAATGTCTCATACTCCTGCAAGATGATAAACAGGGAAGGGAAGTAGACTTTGTTTAAAGCCATTAAGCCTCTCCAGAAAGCAGGCTGGGCTATGTGGAGACTGAAGACATTAGCTGTCATTTCATATGAAAATTATATGTACTCAGTAGCTTAATAATACTTTAGCAGGTTGCAGTGATTTACATAAAAGGAAGTCAAAGCAGGGGAAGAGGGAGCAAGCAAGAGATGTGCTACCTCCAAAGTCAACATGAGGGAGCTTTATGGCTCCAGATATTCAGAGAAAGAGTGGAGGGAAGATGCATACCTTGAGGTACCCTGTGCACATGGAGATTTCCTCTGCACAGAGGGAAGGGAGTGGTGGGGAAGGAAGGACCAAGCCCAGTCCTTGCCTGGCACTGAGGCACAACACAGATGTCCCTGCTCCTTGCAGGGGGGTTGGACTAGATGACCTTTGAAGGTCCCTTCCAACCCAACCTTTCCATTATTCTATGATTCTATCTCGTGTTGCCATGAATTCAGATGCTGGGTCTTGAGTGCTGTGTTTTGGATCTTTCCTTGTAGACCTGGGTAGGAGAGTTAAGAGGCCGTACACCATTACCAGTGATATCCATGTCTGTGTGGTGTGGAAAGGGGAGAGCAGTGCATTGGGGGGCAGCTGGTTGCAGAGAGGCATGAAGGAAAGTGGGAGGAAAGGGTGACTTTCCCCCCTCACGGTACCCACACGGGCGCTGCAGTTTTGTGTTAGGAGGGACACCTCAACACTGAACACTCCCCCAAAAGCAGGCTGGCCTCGGAGGGATGCCAAAGATCGCGGTCCTGCTCCTGATTCCCGCTGTGCTGTGGGACCATGCAATATCCCAAGGCCATCGTCTCAGGCACCACAAACCCCTGGGTGAAATCCAGCTATTTCAGCCTCATCAGGCAAAGCTGTGACAGACATTCACATTCCCATACACTAACTTGTGTGGCAATCTGCGAGGCTTTTCCTGCCCTGATTATTCATGAGGCAATAATTCAGATACCCCACAGACACCGAGTGAGCCACAGACCTTCTAAAAAGGCTTTTCATTTTATCTTAGAAGCTTTTAAAATAACCATAGATGGACTACAGACCCATCATTTAGTTTTTTATTTATTCAAGTCATTATTGAACATGTTGGAATAATGGTGGGGAGAAAATCCCCCAACCCCACCAGTAGGAATATTGGAAGATAAAAACCCTGGAGTTTCCAAAGAGCCAGTAGAAACATGTGATGTTTCTTGATGTTGCTGTATTTGCTAATTAGACTAGAAAGTAGCTTATGTTTAATTAATGTGACTTTAAGATCGTCTGCAGAATTTCTGTTTGGGCTTAACCTTCTCCTTCTTGTTATTGCTTGCTGTCTTGCTTTTGTTTCCGTGATTCCTGCTGTTTTATAAGTGCTTTACCTGTCAAGCCACAGGCTTATCATCACAGACCTTCCTCTTTCAGGATGGCCAGCAGCTAATTCTGCAGGCTGGTGTATCCTTGATTTGAAAGGCAAATACCATTTCCTGCTATCAAAGCTACGAATCAATCACCTGAATTTTCTTCTGCATCATTAAAAAAAGATTACAGCTGTCACAAGAAACAGAACAGCATTTTTGCTTGCTGATAGTCAACATTGCTCATTCATTTGCAACTTTAACTTACTTCATCTAGGAGAAAGAGCTTTTAAGAAAGCAGCAACCCCTCCTTCTATCCCTGCAAAGCTGTTCCTGGTAATTAAGATTTTGAAAACAAACTTCCATCTTCTTCCAAAGCTTTCAGTTGTGGCTTAAGTCTTCTTCAATAACCATTTTGGCTCATCTTTGACCTTCTAAACACTGCTTGCACATGCTCCTCCTTCCACTCCCAAACTGAAATTATTGAAACAATTCAGAAAAGCATTGCAGTGAGAAGATTTTCAGGCAAGTTGAGTGGCCATTATGGACAATTTCAAGCATTCAGACTTGGGGCAGGGAGGGTCAACTTAGTGCTTGCAAAAAATGCTATCGATGAGGCTTTGAGACAACTGGGAAGGCAATATGATTATTGCTGCTCAGGAGCAGCACTGGATACCACTTGCTTTGGCCGGTGCTTTTCAGTCACTGCCTATCTTGGTAAGTGGCACTTTTTCTAATGATGACCCATAGGTGAACATTTTGACACTGGGTTAATGGCCATGACCCTAAGAGATGTAGGAGAAATCAGGCCTGAACCAGCTAGTATCTAGGAGCTGACCCAACAACTAGAGAGTTTGTTCTCATCTAACAGGTGAATTAAACTTCTTAGAAAGCCGGCCATGACGCAGCAGGACAGGATGCAAGGGGCTTATCGCTTGGCAAAGCTAACCAGGGAAGGCTTCTAGGGATCCCAGATGATGCTCCTCAACAAAAAAAAAGCCTCATAAATCCTCGGCAAAGAAAATCGAACAGGAATGAGCCAGTTCAGTGGCAGGATAACCAGTCAGAGCAGTTCTGGGGCTTCTAGAGAAAGCATGTAGCCAAACAGACAGTCCCAGGCAAAGTAGCTCAAGAGGCTTCCACTTCTTGGAATAGCGTGAATTCTCAACTGCATTTAGCCTTGGTTTTATTGGTCTCTGTGTGTAACGCAGACGAGACACAAGCTTAGATTAACACAAGACGTCATGTTTTTTTGCCTCAGGTTTAGCTGGCTGGTTTTCACTCCCATGAACAACTGAAAGCAACAAGCCTTATCACCTCAGAGGAACTGCGAAGATGGGTATCACTATCTGTACGAGCAGCTGTTCTGCAGAGTTCAGTGAGGGAACTTAGAAACCTTTGTATGGCCTGATCCTGTGCTCACAGTAGTCTGTGGAGCACAGCATAATATTTGGCTTTGCCATTATTTATTTAATATAAAGAAGCATTCTTCTTCCCTTATGAATAAAGGAGGAGTCTGGGGGCTCCCCCCCCCCCCCCCCCCCCCCCCCCTTTTACCCCTCCG
>WHYT01017255.1:312185-369825 GCA_009806455.1 Tetrax tetrax
GGTTTTCACTCCCATGAACAACTGAAAGCAACAAGCCTTATCACCTCAGAGGAACTGCGAAGATGGGTATCACTATCTGTACGAGCAGCTGTTCTGCAGAGTTCAGTGAGGGAACTTAGAAACCTTTGTATGGCCTGATCCTGTGCTCACAGTAGTCTGTGGAGCACAGCATAATATTTGGCTTTGCCATTATTTATTTAATATAAAGAAGCATTCTTCTTCCCTTATGAATAAAGGAGGAGTCTGGGGGCTCCCCCCCCCCTCCCCCCGCCCCTTCCCAGTTAAACAAACCTGGGAAGTACCATCAGAAAAAAAATCACAAAGCACTCAAGCAGCTTGTAAATACTGAGGGTTTTATTTCCACTTCACGTGGTCTCCAACAGACTCTTAAACAAGACCCGTTACAATTTAGTATGCCCAGAGATCTCTGTGGTTTTCCCAAAACGAAGGAAGTTCTCAGTAAATGCTGTACATAGCCAGTTGAACTGCTAACAATAATTTAAAAACTCTTTTTGTATAGTCAATGCAAGAATACCAACAAGAAAAGTACAGTACAGGAAATTTCACGACAATATTACAGCGAAACAGTTTGACTCACATTTATGTGATGGTAGAAGTACAGTAGCAGTATGTACATGCACTAAAGTGCGAGGACCCAGAGGCATGCAAGTCAAGTATTGTAGGTGTATTTTACAGCTAACTCCATAAGACTTTCTGAGGCATTCTTTTTTTTTTACACTTTTTCTTGTGTTTACCTGTATTCCCCTCCCTCTCAATTAATACAAGTCTAGTGAACTAGCTTAATGGCTTTCTTCACTACTTAAAAGGTATCACTTCAGACAGTTGAAGCGTCTTTAAGAACCTTACTTTTAAAAAAACAGTAACACTGACATTAAAAAAGAATAAAATTAACTTAAGACCCTAGTTTTACATGAAATAAAAAAAAAAACAACCCAAAAAACCCAAAATCAAAATCAAAAACATAACAGTGCAAATATAACCAAAAGGCAGTCAGTATTTGGAGAGAGCGCGAGCACGTATTCAAATTCCCTTAAAACTTAATTTACATTTTTATTTTAAATCTTACTTTATATCATTTTAACCCTTTTTTGTTGTTTTTTTTTCTGTTAATATACTGTATGTAGAAAAGATGGAGACAAAAATAGTTTTCTCAGCTATGAAAAAAATTAAGTTATTACAGGCACATTAACTGTTTCATTCTAGAAACACCTCAGTTTCCCAGGTCGGACATTCAGCAGCTGCGTCTGAGAACATTCTTTGACCTCTCCAAGCGGACCTCTCTCCTTCGCGGCAGAGACGGCTGGCGGGTGACCTGGCGGAGGCACGTCGCAGCCCCCCTATTCCTGTGTGGAGTCAGGCCGGCTCGTCTCCCTGGCTGGAGGTCTCTGCCGGCAGCTCCTTGCTTCCGCTCTCCTCTGAGGAGGTCAGGTCTCCGGTGGACTGCGACTGTGAGGCAGTAGGGGAATGTGAAGCCCATCGCGACGGTGGGCGCCGGTTCGCTGGTCTCTCTGGCCGGGAGAAGCAGGGTTGGAGGGACGGGGCTAGTGCAGAACAAGGTAGTTCCTTGGCAGCCAAGAGAGCAAAACAGCAGTTAGTAACTTGCATTAGAGGCCATCTGGATGCACAGAGAATTAGAGAGAAAAAAAAACCAAACAACCACAAACTAAAACTAGGGCTAAGCATCTGTCATGTTGTGGGACAAAAGCAAGCAGCGAACATCTGGCTGTGTGTGGGCTCCAGGTATCTGCATGTATGTCCATGATTTATGGAACAGGTAAGGAAGGAATGAAAGAGGTCTGCGATGAGCTGGAGTAGCTGACAAACATCCACTTGCTAATTCTCCTTGTGCTAGAAAGACAAAGCCTGAAAAGTACTTTTGCATGATAATTCAGGAAAATCCACTATTCATCACATTGCACTAAGTGCTGACCTGGTATAAAAGGGCCAAGTTCGGCACTTGCAAGTGGGGTGAAAATCAACCACCGACTCGTTTTGTCTGCTTCGGAGTTCAAACTGCCATGCAGGAAAGACTTCTTAGCAGCAGAATAATGACTGCAGGAGTAGTTATCATCTCCAGATGGATTAAAGATGAGGCTTACCTACAGATTTCATCTTCTGGAACATCACTCCTTACTGCCAGCTGCTGAAGCCTGAATTACAGGATTCAGTGGTACTGTATGTTAAAGATGGCATTCACAGAAATGGAAGACAATGGAAATTTTATTCCTCCACCAGCTTTCCACTGTTCAGACTTGGTAGCCTGCCTTTGCAATTAGAAACAATCTGCAGTTGTGATTTTTCACCCTGGCACTAGGTAATTGCTTCTAATATTTATGGACTTTGCTCATAGCACAGCTGGGCTTCCTGCCTCACTCTGAATGCTCCTTACATCAGGATGAGTGATTGTGGGAGCAAGTCCTGTAGTGCCAAAGTGAAACTTCTGAATGTCATTGCATATTTTGTGATTTTGAAAAGCAAAACAGAGGAGTTTGTCAATCTATGGAAATGCGCACGCTGAGTAGCAGGCACTGGAGAGTTCAATACAAACCAGTCTGAAAATCAGAATGCAGACTGGTGATAAATGAAGGGAGAGACCAGAAACAATACAATGCAAAGCAAAAGCTCCGGCACAGAAAGGCACGGGGAAACAAAGGCAGCAGTAGAATGTCACAGTAGGAAGCAAAGGAGAAAGAGAAATATGACTAGGGATGGAGAATATTGGAGTAGGTAACATGATGTGATTGGCAGTGAACAAACAAGGTGATGTGCCAGTGAGTGGGAGTGCCTCCATTGGAGTGGGAGGACCAAACATGAATGTTACATGACAGAAAGATCAATTTTGAAGACATAGAGCTGAGGTATGGGAAATGGAGCTTGTGCAGGCGCGTGTTTTGGAGAAAGCCCATTGTCAGACTTGAGGAAGCCACTGTGGAGGGCGATCCTCAGTGCCTTTGGGCATTACGCAGCCAACAAGGTGACCGATCTGCAGCCACACGTCACCGCTCGATCTGCCCTCCACAGAGAGCAAGACTGTGGGCCATCATTGTAGAGGCTGGTCAGGGGGCTATGGAGCCTACGCCTGCACCGCCATCTCTCTGCCTCCTCGCCCCCCACCCCATCTCTACACCATAAAGTTCACCATGACCCTTGCTGAAACAACAGTAAGGCTGAAATCAGTGCTAACAAGAAGATGGACTCCGTGTCCTTACTTCACCTTATCCCACTGCGCCTGGGGCAACATATGGGCTGTGAAAGCTGCCACCAGCCTCGGATTTGTTAAGAGAAATCCTGATGCATGGCAGCACTCACAGGCAGTGCAACGCGGTCAGTTGAGGCTGTGAGATTGGCGGGTTTTGTCTTAGCCTCTTTCTAAACAGCGGCTTAAAATGATATCTCTGCAGTGCTGCTTGCTTCTGGCTGCTTTATCCTAGCTTCATAGCAGTAAATGGCAGTCAGCATGGGGATAACAAAATTTATTTCCACTGCTGCCTCCCAGTTCAAAAGCCTCTTTCCAGCGTGCCCACAGATGTTGGTCAGCTTTTACTGAACAGCAGGCTTAAGCTCGCCTTATCGTTGATGTACACATGCTGAGCACAACACGAGGCTGCGCTGGCGATGGATGCTGCTCCAGGGCCAACAAGTGACTGGCAGCGTAATCTTGTAACGTGCCGACTGCTGAGTCAGTCACCCCCATCTGCAGCTTGGCTTCCTTGGCATGTGCTAAGGAAATCCAGCCATGACAAGGAAACTGTCCGGAACGGTTTGTGAAACCCCCTCCTCACTTATCACATATAGCTATCATAGCTAGAAATGTTTTTTTTAAAAAAAATAATATCCTGTGGGTAATTTAGTTTGATGGTTTCTTGGGGGGCATGGGTGGAGAGGCAGCACTTCTCAGCCTGGACACTGAAAACGGGAAAGATTATTTCAGCTTTAGTTTCTAGCTATCTCCTAAGCCAGGCTGCCAGCCACCGTGGTTGTTGCTATATGAATAAATAAATAAAACTGGTTTTTGGCTCCAAGGCAGAGTGGACAGTCACAGCTGATGTCTGCACAGATTCTTCCCTCCCTCTGCTGTGGCAACCCCAAAAAACTGGGCTGGGAAACAGCTTAATGAGCAAGGGGGACCATCAGCCATGGGCTGGTCCTGTAGCCCACTCCCCAGCCCTCTCCTGCTGCTGTAGCCACAGCCGGAGGGAACGCACTCCAGGGCAGCCAGAAGCCCTGTGCAGTGCTGTGCGTTCGTCAAAAGTCATAAATCTGAATCCCTCCCCAACATTTTTGCATACCTCTATATTGGTCTTACTTTTTGCTGGTTTTTTTTTTTTAAGTTTAACAAAAACCCCCGACAACACAGATTTTGACTTAAGTGTGACCTCTTCATAGCCCCTGCTGCCACAGGAGATGGCAGATGGGCTCCTATCCCGAGCGCTTCCTGATGGTCACATACGCAGGACCCCACAGGGATGCTGGCTGCGCGCCAATACCTCTGGAGCTGTGGTCATTTATTTCCCTTCATTAACCCACGCGTTCAAAAATGACCGCTTTTGGAAAGCTCTGGAAACAAGGCAGAAAGGACTTACAGCAGTGAGGCAGGCAGGGTTAGAGTCCCCAGGGGGCAGTTAATAAGACAGTTTGGTTCTGGACAGAATAGACAGAAAAGAAAAAGAAAGCAAGTAGGTTGAAAAGAACTGTTTTAATCAATTATATTTTTAAAGTGAAGATTCATGTCAGCAAGGAAGAAGTCTCCAGATGTTACTACCCATTCAGATCATGTTACCGCTGTTATCGCAGGGAATCTAATAATCAAAAATAAAAGATAAGCCACTAGCAGAAAAAGATTTAGAAAGGAAGGAAGCAAACAAACCAACCCTTTACAACCCTAGCACAGTCTCAGAGGTGGATATAGCATTAAACAAACCAAACATTTCAACTCGTCAGAGAAAGACACCTGTTGTCCTTTGTCAACCGCGATCAGAGGTAGGGAAAAAACACATTACTACGGAAGTGGAATAAAGCAACCTTTTTTTTTTTTTCCTTTGTTTGATTTCAAGAGACAATATCCCCTTAGTAAATCTTTAACAATTGAAAAAGCGACCGATATTTTATATTGCTCATGTTTCTCATGTTGCTCACGCTTATGTTGCTCAAGTTTGATGAAAGCCCTTTGCCTCATCCTTCTCCCTCATTCCCATTTAATAGTGACACTAGATGGGAGACTCCAACTAAAGCAAAAGCACTTTAATTCTGACAAAACCTTCCCTTCTTTTTAACATTCCCCCTCCCATCCTGAACGGTTCAGCAGCAAGCGTGAGGCATTGCTCTGTTCGGATGAGCAGAGGATGCAGCAGGTGCCCTCTCCATGGGTCCATGTGGACAATCCTTTCACAGTGCTGTCTCCAGAAATGGGTCTGACTCCCAGTCCAGGACTATGGTGTAACCTCTGTGATTTACAGCCTTGCTAGTCATAGAAGAAAAATGTTCATACTGCTCTTATGTTGTTAAGTTAGGTAATGCTAATCTGCATTTTTAATAGTAGTATTTATAAATCCCATGATATGCAAGTAAGATAGTGGTTTGGTGAATCAGCAGGATAAGACACTACTAGGCTGCACTGGGTGGATACGAATTTGCTTGTAAGCAGCTCTGGGCAAGTTGGAAAATACAAAGTTATTACTACTATGTATGCATATACACTCACATGCATACATACATATGTATGTAAATATATATATATGAACTGGATTTCATATTTGCAGCAGGAATATAGCACTCAGTCAGCATGAGTTTATGAAAGGCAAGTCCTGCTTGACTAACCTGATCTCCTTCTACAACAAGGTGACCCACTTAGTGGATGACAGAAAGGCTGTGGATGTTGTTTACCTAGACTTTAGTGAAGCCTTTGACACTGTTTCCCACAGCATTCTCCTGGAGAAACTGGCTGCTCATGGCTTGGATGGGCGTACACTTTGCTAGGTAAAAAACTGGCTAGATGGCTAGGCCCAAAGAGTGGTGGTGAACGGAGTTAAATCCAATTAGCAGCTGGTCACACGTGGTGTTCCCCAGGGCTCAGATTTGGGGCCAGTTCTGTTTAATATCTTTATCAATGATCTGGACAAGGGCATCGAGTGCACCCTTAGTAAGTTTGCAGATGACACCAAGTTGGGCAGGAACGTTGATCTACTTCAAGGTAGGAAGGATCTGCAGAGGGATCTGGATAGGCTAGATTGATGGGCTGAGGCCAATTGTATGAGGTTCAACAAGGCCAAGTGCTGGGTCCTGCACTTGGATCACAACAACGCCATGCAATGCTACAGGCTTGGGCAAGACTGGCTGGAAAGTTGCCTGGCAGAAAAGGACCTGGGAGTGTTGGTCAACAGCCAGCTGAACATAAGCCAGCAGTGGTGGCCGAGAAGCCCAATAGCATCCTGGCTTGCATCAGAAATAGCATGGCCAGCAGGACTAGCAGAGTGATTGTCCCCCTGTACTCAGCACTGGTGAGACTGCACCTTGAATACTGTGTTCAGTTTTGGATCCCTCACAAGAAAGATGTTAAGGTGCTGGAGTGTGTCCAAAGAAGAGCACGAAGCTGGTGAAGGGTCTAAGTTGAAGTCTTATGAGGAGCGGCTGAGGAAAGTGTGGTTGTTTAGTCTGGAGAAAAGGAGGCTGCAGGAGACCTTACTGCTCTCCACAAATACCTGAAAACAGGTTGTAGTGAGGTGGATGTTGGTCTCTTTTCCCAAGTACCAAGTGATAGGACAAGAGGAACTGGCCTCAAGTTGTGCTGGGGAGATTTAGATTGGATATTCGGCTAAAAGGTTGTCATGCACTGGAACAGGCTGCCCAGGGAAGTGGTTGAGTCATCATCCCTGCAGGTATTTAAAAGACATGTAGATGTGGCACTTAGGGACATGGCTTAGTGGTGGACTTGGCAGTGCTAGGTTTATGGTTGGACTTGATGATCTTAAAGGTCTTTTCCAATCTAAATGGTTCTATGATTCTAATATAAAAGGAAATTATATAACTAAACCACTCAGAAGCTCAAATTAAAGAAAAGCCATCAACAGATGCTCCATGCAAGTCTAAAAGTCATTAATATGCCATGCCATGACTGCAGAAACATGAAGGTGTTTGGTGGTAAAAAGGTCACTTGTCTTGGTCAGCAATCAACAGGTGAGGGGGAAGCAGAGCAGGGATTTACAGGAGGGTGGCAGGGGCAGTGCTGACATAATGCTGCCCCAAGCACAGCCTGCCTCCTCCAAGAATGTAATTCACTGAACTGCTGCATCGGGCTTTGTACAAAATGTGCTAAGTGGAATTTGTACAAAGTGTAATTTGAGGGGTCAGTGTAATCCATAAATAACTCAAGACATCTGCAGTCTAAACTTATTTGCAGTTTTGTTTTCAGCAGTGAACCTGTGCTCCATTAAGTACATCTTGTAGAGAATCACCTCACCTTGGAAAACCTAAGCTCATTGTGTGAACCTCTACCACCTTCCTTTTCAATGCATATTCCTGAGAAATGACAGGACTACCAAAGATCATAACCTGTGCATCTACACGACAGTCCTAACAACTGAGTAAGAGTTGCAAGGAAAAACAAGTCTTAGCTCTGAGGCTCAGAACTCAAAAAAAATAGGCAAAAGATGCTGAGAATTCAAATAGAGGAGCAATTTTCTGCCAGGTTGATGTCAATGAGATTTTACGAAACAGCATTGACCCAAATCTTCCACGCATCCAACCCAGATACTGATGCTAGCTGTATTTCGCCAACAGCAATTTGTGATGATGTGTGATGACATCCATTTACATATACTTGTAATCTACTGAGACTTCTAAAAGATGCAGGAAGAAATCCAAGGTTCCTGGGACACCTTGAAGGCAAAGCTGAGTTGAACCTATACGGGTGTAACACACTTTCTAAGAAGTACTGGTAGTGCATTCCCCGTATTTCAAACTAAGGACAAAATACAGAGATACCTAGAAAGAGTCAAATAAATGAGGCTGCTTTCCATTTTTATTCATTCTGATGTTTGTGCACAAAGCCCACTTTCATTCACTGTTATTTATAATGTGCATGTAATTTATTTTTTATATGTACAAACTTCCCTACTTATATCTGTTTAAATTGCATATAGGGAATATCCTCAGCTTTGGATCCTCTGTTAGGCAAAATGACCATGTCCTCTGAATGGTGCCTTCAAAAGAGGAACCGATTGTCCATTGAGAACCGCTTGCTAGTGCAAGGCAAACTGCAGACCAAAAGTCTCAGCACTCAGGTTCCCACCAATCCTTCAAGTCAGGTGTTGACTTAGAAAATGGGGTTTGAACCTTCCCTTGAGGCTATCTAAGGCAGTAGTAGGAGAAGTGAGCCCAGTGAAGCAGAGGGGGAATGTCTGGGTCAAGGAGGAGCTGCTGCCCTGCGGCTGGGGCCCAAAACACTGAGATGCTAGAGGGACAACATGGGGCAGGAGGTCCTCCTGCCCCTGCCCCTGCCCTGGGGAGTATCACCGACCAGCAGGCCACACATCATTGCAGTGCTGGACCAGAAAGGCAACACGTGCTGGTAAAAGTTGGGCATAATTCAGCTTCTCCAGATCTCTGCCAGGGAACACTCTCTGGTGCACAAAGTTTCACCAGAAACAGAAGGCTTAGACATGGTTAACTGAAAGAGCTTTTGTCCATCCCTACACCCTCTTTTTCATTGATTGCTGTAACACATTACTGTACCTGAGAATCTGACCCCCAATACTTGGGCATACCTGCTGGGACAGATCATGACTGTTACACTGTTGAGAGCCAAATATCAATAAAGAGTTCTTAAACACTAAGTATGCATGTGCTTAGGCTAGTTGATTATCTTTTTCTTTTTCTTTTCTTATTTTTGTGAGGCAGCAACAGTTGGTACCAAATGTCATGCCATTTAATCACATTCACAGACCCGAGCCAAACTTAATCAGATACATCCAGAAAAGGTATGCTGAAGGCCCTGAAGTTTTTGTTCAGGTTATTGTAGAGACTATTTTTCACACAGCTTAACACCCATTCTTGTGTAGGAGAAAGAGTCTACCTTTCAATCTAGCAAAAAAGAGAAATTTACTCAAACCTGGAGTCCCCAGAGCATCTGTAACGTGTGGTGTGTTTTGTGACAGAAAACCCTTATGTCAGTCATTCAAGGGACAATCATTTTTATCCGGTAAAGGCATCTTTATCCTGTAAAGGATAAAGCTCTTCTGATGCTTTCGAGCTCGATAAGCTGTCAGGATAGAAACTCAATTCTTTAATAAGTTCTTCAGTGACTAATCCAATAGTTTCATGAGTGGGCCTGTCTGGTTGTACTATGACAGGACTAAGATATTCATTGTAAATACTAGGTCTGCAAGAGATTTCATAATGCATTTGTTCAAAGAAGAATGCATTTAGCTACAGGAGGAAAAACAAACAAACTCATTACCTCTATGGACCCTGGATCTACTTTGACAATTTCTCCTGTGCTGTTGTCATTGCTAAGATTTGGTGGGCTGTGTGAAGGTAGCCTTCTCTCTTCCTTTAAGGCATGCTCCAAAAGTTTCTTATTCAAGATCCTGGCAGCATTTTCTGTCAGTGTATACCCTGGAGGAGCAGATAAGTCCTGCCTGATACTTGTCACCTCAGTCCCTTCTTCCTTTTGCGTCTCTGTTCCCAACCGGAGAGGACTGGGTGATCTGCCACGGGCATTTGTACATGGCTCCTGCAGTGGGCCCAGTTCTGGTCTGGGTTCTGCTGACCTGGACCGGCTGCTAGACCTGGGGCATTTTTGGAAGGTCTCATGAAAGATGGGGCTATGGTCAATAATGTTGAACAAACTAGAGAGGCCATCGTTGATGGTGGTGTGGACAGGACTCTCCCTTGTAGTAGTTGACCTAGCCCAGGCGGACTCACTGAATCCTTTCTGAGGTGTGCCAGGCAAAGTTCGGTTATTTGGCTGGTCTGATTTGGGAAGGATTTTTCTTTGCAACTTTGGAGAGCCATATTTGGGGGAGCAGCATGTGCGTTCAAACTTAGCCTGGACCTTTTCAATGACAGGGGTCACTTGCCTGCTTCTTAGGCTTCTGGATGGTGAAGAGACAGGTGTGGACCCCCCCTTTGGTGTCAGACACTTGTGTGGACTGCTGGTGATACTGCGCAGGGTTTCCGTCTGCAAGCCAACACTGATCGTCTGAGTGGTCTGTGTCCCTGTCGTTCTCATACCATTGGTTTGACATGCGGTGTCCTTAAACTGAGGCTCTGTTGAATTAGAGTTAGAGCGTATTGCGTTTCGGACAGAGAAAGCAACCTCCTTCATATCATCACTCATGTTTTTGGACATCTCCAAGCTGTGCAAGGGTGAGGCAAAGCCCACAGTAGTGCAAATAGGACGTTCAATGGGATGAAGACCACTCTCCAGAAAATCCTTATGATGTTTGGCCAGGTCACAAGACCATCTTCCAAACATATCCGAGGAAGCACCTTTTGTCTCAGCAACATTCCCCATACCTTTGGTCACAGAAAACAGGAAGTCCGGCTCAACCTGGTTTTTCCCTTCACTGCCAGCTATCATTGAGTTATCAAACCTACGGACAACCGGTGGGCTGTGAAAGACCCGATGAACTCCCATTTTTTCAGTTACACCGTGACTCCTCATTGGCTGCTTCTGGCAGTGCTCTGGGCTGGTCATGGTGTTGGTTGTCATAGTGACACTGGTGGTGAGGTACCATGATGATGCCTGGAAGGGATCTGAAGCAGGATCATTCCTGGATTTCCCAACTTCTGTCCTTTCTGCCCATCCTTCTGCAGGCTTCTCGGTGGCCCCACCATGGTTCCTAGTGTTACTGTAATCCCAATTTTTGTTGAACTCCTCAATGTATTTCAGATCATCAGGAGACAGTGGAGGTGTTATGTCGTCTTTGCTGCTGGATGAAGGCAAGTTTTTTTCTGGCAGAAATGGGGAAATATCCATCAGGCGCTGGAATTCTGACATGGAAGAAACAGACATCGCCCTGGAGAGAGGAACACGAGAGAGTCACTCATAGGCTTGGAAATTCTCACAGAACGACTTATTTTTGGCAGCAAACTAACTCAGGAAACCCAGCTTTCACTATTTACTTATATATGAAACCACTTTAGCTCTCTCTTTCATTAAAGTCCCCTTTGATTATCTTTAAAATAGCTGTGAAATGCAAGCATTCCTGATGTGTCATTAAAAGTACCAAATGGTTTATTAATGGCTCTTAATTTACTGCTTTCTCATGGATTACTGCTTGGCAAATGTCTGAAACATGGAGCAGTAGGATGCACTTCAGGAATACACCATTCACAGAAAATAAGTCTTTGCGACAATACAAGGCACATTTTTCAAAGCAAGTGTGGCATATTTCTGGCTTGCTGGGAAATCAGCAAGTCCACTCACACTCCTGAGATTGTCCAGGCTGCACAGCTGGTGTGTAGCGATGCGGGACATCCAGCCTAGATGCTGTTGCACTGAACTGGCTTGTTGAATTGAGCTCATGCTATAATTCAACCAAAGGAAATTGCTACATGATAATGCTGGATTCTTAGCCAGTTTGTACAAATCACAAGCATTCAGCTGAGCTGTCCTACTGCTTCGTTTCAAGAAAAAAAAAACGAAAAAAGAGAACTACTTAAAAATGCAAATAAGGCTCAATGAGGTAACTCAAGCTGGATGAAGATTCACTAAGCAGCGGGTTTTATATAGCAGTGATCCAGACAATGCAGTAAAATCGCACTGAGTTTTTAATCAAGAGCATTGGCTGCAGTTAAGTTGCATTGACGTTAGGGAGTTAGGTGAGATCAGTAGTGCAGTTTTGAAGTGGATCTCCTACTCAGAGGCTCTGGTTTACATCAAGAGGTGATCTCAGAGAGCATGGGCTGGGTTCCTTTGTGATGCAAGTGAGCTGAAAGATGCTCTGCAGAAGCACAACTAATGCACACTAGGGTTAGGTGGGTATTCAATCCATGGTATTAGACCAGAAATAGTCCAAAGCAAAATATCCCTGACATGCAGGCGCTTGTCAGGTCCTCAGCACGAACTGTTCTCCTCTATATATCGACGTCAACAGGTCTGCACTACTTACTAAGATAAGCGTAGCCTTCAGCGTAAGCTGCAGCCTCGTGCATGTTCATACAGTTCGATCTTCGTGCACCACAGCTGAATGTGGCCCAAGTTAATCAGAGTAGAACAGAAGCATATTAAGACAAATTAATCCCTGGGTAAATCCATTAATCTGGCTCGCAGGCTGCTTAGGAGGCGGCATGGCTCTGCCTCAGCTCTGTGGTTTGGGTGCCAGAGAGCTATAGCTCTGGCAGCTGAATATTTGCTGTTTTTTTGCCGGTAAGTTTTACTCACCTTTGCAGATTTCCTTTGTGTGTTTCTTCCTCCTGAAGAAAAATAGAAACAAACATAAGTTATTTCTGAAACTGTTGGTGGCATTAGCTTGTGGGTGCTTTGTCGTTCACTTCCAGTTAGTTCCACCAGGTATGTTTGTCTCTAAAAAGTGGCTGATCTTCCCTCTGACAAGGAATCTTAAATTGCCAGTAGGAATATCCTTCCATTTTGTACATGGGTAGCAAAATGGCCAATCCCATCAGGACAACAGACTGCACAGCGAAAGCCTGTGCACCAAATCTACCACAGCCTCAAACTTTTATAGTCCCATGCAATCACAAATGGAATTAAACTGCAAATGGCTTTTTTTTTCCACAAAGTGCAGTTTTGAACCACATATTTGTGAGAGAATTTGTTCTGTGGAGTTAATCTGCTTTAAGCCAGAGACCTAGCTGTGCTGAAATAAGAGATAAACCTGGGTGCTTTGACATAAGACTTCACTGTATGTTCTCTAGGAACCAACAAATGGCTCCAGTTGAAACCCATTAAGCTAGCTATATGAGAAGTGTGGGAAGACTATTACCTGTTTCATAGTGGGGAATACCTACAGCTTTCTAACGGCATTTAGATGTTTTTATGGCAATTATTTCCCTGTGACAATTCCCATAATGAGTTGGTTTTTTTAACAGATGCTTCTGAAGCAATTGCTCTACAGTTGTTTTAACTGCTTTCTTATATTTCTAATAAACTACAGGGTATACAAAATATGATCAGGAAAAAAAAAAGAGTATTAGTACCTATTACTTTTATTCAACCTCATGAAATCAAGAACATTACCAACACAGAAGTGCATTTCAAATTGTGAATACTCAAAAAGAGCGCTGCTAAACTCTGCAAACACCTTTCTGATATTTATCCAGAGTCGGGGGCAAAACAGGAGTAAACTGATCCTCCTTTCATTCACTCTGGTGTAAGTTGGGAATAATATTGGCAGCTTCAGTGGCATTACTACAGGGTAAGTTTGATGTAACTGAATGGAGAATCAGGCTGAAGGCTGGATTGACATCTACTGCAGTTAGTGCCACAAAGAAAATATAATGGAGAAGAACAGTCAACCGGCTGCAGTTGCCTCTATGCATCCCCAGTAAAGCTATTCATTAAACTCCAATCAGTCTCGCTTGAGTAAACCCTCTGAGGGGAAATCACTTTGCCTAGGTTTCACTAAAACATGCTTTGAAGGAAAGAAGCTATGCAAATATCACCAAGGACCAAATTTTGCTGCTGACACTTTTGTTAATGGTGGTACTGTCTGAAAAACAGAAACGGGAAGAGAGATCTGCCTTCTTAAGTATCAGACTGAATTTGAAGGAAAGAAAAAAGCTATCAAAATTAAACACAAAACATACATCCCTGACACTGGTACCAACATTCTTCACTGAGCGCTTGGATATGTGTGAAATAAAAGCTAAGAAATAATAAATATGGGATCCCACAGTGCCAGTCGTAGATTAATGGCACTGAGGGAGGAAAATCTAACTGAAACACACAGGTACCCACAGCTACTTAAAATGCAAGAAGAGAGCTCACATTTCTTGCCTTTCTTAATCTTTTTTTCTCTTCTTCCTCTCAAAGAACCTGATTTCCCAATCCTTTAGCTAAGTAACAATGTTATACATCTCACAGAAATGCTTGGGTTAGATTCTCACAGGCACACATGTTCAAGTCAAGGCACACCATTGAGCCTGGTTCTGCAGCTTGGGATCTGACCTGTTGACAAACTCTTTTCCAGAATGGTTTAATTTTCAAGCCAGAGCACACAGATACATCTTCAACTGGGAAGCTTCTGCTTCCCTATTTGCTATAAAATGTACATCCAACCAGTATTTACGTGCTCAGAGCACGAGCTGAATATCAAACCCATGTGCACAAAACTGATTTTTCAGGCAAGAAGAAAGTACTCAAAACTTGCATCAAGCAACATTGCTGTCTGCTTGCTAATTTTAACTTTTGTTAGTTTCTGAAGGCTTCTTGTTCTGTAACAGCTGCTAACATTCAAGAAACAATAGAAAATAAAGGAGATATTAGCGTTTTGATGTTGCAACATGTTTTTAATTTCACAGGAACCATTAAAACATATAGTTGTTATTAGTGTGGACATTCTCAGTGCCACAGACATAAAATGCCAGTTCACAGGCTACTACTTTCTACCAGCATATGGGGACAGGGAGTCTCGGTTTCATTCAGCAACAATATGAACAGAACTGTGAAGACCTGGAACTGGTGAAAGTAAGCCTGCGGTGGTGCAGATTTTAGCAGGACACAGTAGTCTATGTCCTGCTAAAATCACTATGGCCCAATGGCATCTCTTAGCGCAGTGTTTTACATCTTTACAGCTTTATGATGTAGTCTGAGGGTAAGTACTTTGCTGATGAATAACAACTTTATTTTTTTTAATACCCCACCACATTTACTCATGCTAATCTATTTAGAACGCAACCATAACTGAAAAATCAGAAGTGCCTCTCTACAGCACGTACTGCTTTACTAACAAAATATAGCCAATGTTTCTTCAGATATATGTATCTACTTACAACTGGAAGAGATTTAAGATCTTCTAAACCAATATGTTGTGTCAAATACAGTTATCATACATAATGCGAATGGCCAAAAGGCAAGGTAATCTTTGAGACCTTTAGGCTGGCGCTCAGTTTCTCAGGTGATTGACACTGATATAATCAGCTCATAACAAGGAACAAAATCTGGTCCATACCAAATTCACTACTGGGTAAATGCAAGCAGTGTCTGTGACACAATATCTTGCTTCCCACAGCAGAGATGCTGTACAACTTCTGACATAAGAGACAATGCGTTGGCTTGATGAAAGGTAGAAGAGTGCATACTTCCGTTAATCCAGTCAAGAACTTCTCCCGCTCCAGCTGCCGAGACCGGTGGTCATCACACTCATCGGGAGAATCAAGAGACAGCGACTCCAGAAAGAGGTTTTCTGTGGCGCTGCACCGATCACTCTCCTTCAGCTTAGACAGTGACCGATCATCAAACTGAATGGCGTCTGAATCAGAGTAGGACCTTGACCCCATTGAACGAGGCATGTGAAGGTTCCCCTGGGTTGTAAATGGACGAAGGTTACTCTCCTTCTGGTCACACAGAAAACCACCTCCTCTTCGTGGGCTCACTTCTTTCTGAAGCTGGAAATAAGGCAAATTAAAATTATGTGGCATATGGCATTCTGCAGAACTTGTCCTTCCCCAGGAGCAAGGCACCCGTGCCTTGGGGAAGGTGAGATCACTGCCTGGCTTCAGGGATGCTGGCTTTGCTGCACTGGTCCTTCCACAAAGGGAGATGTCTCTAGGACTTTGATGCTATTACTCATGGGATTTTGTGTGATGAAATGTGTATATGTATAGCTTTGCTTGTTTACGTATATATGTATGCATATATACACATTGTGTGTATGTATACACAAAATAATCTATCTGCCTGTAATCTGATTTTTAAAGAAACAAATCAACACCAACTGTTATTTAAAAGCAATCTTGATATGAGATCATAAAGCAACAGAAGTCAAAGCTCAAGGAAGCATGAATCTCACCAAAACAAACATATTTTTCTTCTGGTCAGCAATACAAAGGTTGCACTTTTATGAACATCAGTTGTTTCCAGAGGTGGAGAATCCTGCTTGACAAAAGCTTTGTTTTAAAGACTGGCTAGTCCTAATGCATGGCTAGAAAGCTAACTATTTGTATAGAATATCATAGTCAAATGGATGAATTAGGCATGCAAAGCATGTTTGAAGAAAATGCATATTTATAGAAAGGCCACCAAAGCTATTAAGTCTACACTTTGCAAAAGCTGGGTGAAGAGAGGGTGAACCACTAGAGAAATTGAAACTACTTCCCATTTTAAAATTAGACTACGTGATCAACTTTTCCTTTAATTTTAAATACAACAGGATAGATGAAGTAAGTGATATTTTCAAACATGATGACTGACAGCAGGAATCTGGTAAGTAACTGATGTTTTGCTAGAGCAGCCTGCTCAGGTTTGTGACAACAACCTGCAAACCCAAGCCATTCCCTAGGACTCTGCAGACTGATGACCTATAAAACATATTATTCTAATCTTGTATGTGTTTCAAAAATAAACAGACACTGTATGGCCCAATGTAGATCAAAACATTTTAGGTCTCAAACGACTACATTTGCGCTTGGGCTGAAGTCAGTGAGATTTTTTCTTGATTCAGGTCTGCAAAAAGAGGAATGCATCTTCAGTGTTTTGCTCATGATATACAAAACTGAAACAGTTTTACTGGAAGGAGCTAATTTAAGGTATCTTAAAAGGTAGGAATCAGAAGGTATATCTCAAGAGATCCTGGAGACCATTCCACAGCATATGGGGCAAGACCCAAAACAAGGAGAAATGGTAATTGCATGTTTTCTGTATACACAGTTTCAATTGCAAACCCTTCCAGATTTTCAGAGATCCTATGAGGATAACAATCTGGGAGCCTTTATGAGAAAACAGCACAGTTTACTGGCTTACTCTCTGAATCTCAGACAGTGAAAAGGAAAATTAAAGTTAGAAATACTGGCCTAACTTTTCAAGAGTGACTGATGACTTGGAGTCCCCACCTGTTTATACCTTTATACCTTTAAACAGACAACATTTCATGTAGGTGACTTTGTCACCTACATGATATTTGTCAGTGTGCTCTGTGCACAATTAGCTTTAGGAGCAGAGTGGAGGGGGATTCTCTAAGGGAAAACAAAGTGACAGTGTACTTGAAAAGAAAAAAGCAACTTGGAGCTCTGAAAAAAAGTAGGCCGTCATGTTTTTTATATGCAAGTGGTATTCCCATAGCCGTCCAGAATAAAGTATTTTATATATTTTATACATTGGTGTGAGCTTCCCCCTTATCATACATGTATTATTCAGGAGCTGTGTGAAAGCAGACAGACATAAAGCATTAGTATGGAATTTGGCACACGCTTCTGCTATCTCTTAGACTCTGTTTTCAAAAACACACGCACTGGTGTAGTCTCCTCATCCTCTACGTATTGCCATACATGGAATACACACAGAAAAACCCTGGGGAGAAAGACTTCAGAGATATACTAATTGTTTCCATATAAAGCAGGGCATGACTGCAATCCGAGAGGATATTCAGCTAAAAGCTTGCAAATATTTGGAAGCTCGCTGTCACAAAGGGAAATGTTTGATTATAAGCAAAGATGGAGCTATGAAGTTTTGCAGGCACGTAGCCAAGATTTCAAATGTTATTTCTGATCATCTTGTCCTCTCAAATTAGCTGATATAATTTTTTTTTTTATTTCCCCTATCTATTGCTAATTCTGTGTACAACTCTGTTGTACAGTAAATACATAGTTGTAGTCTAGAGGTTTCAGAATAGTAACAAAAGAAATCCACTCCAGGACTAGTTAAAAGCTATTTTGTAGGCTCTCCCAAGATGACACTGGAAGGTTATGTCAAATTTAAAGAGAATCAAAGGCTAGCTAACACGAACAGGGATTTCTCTGTTGCTTCTTTCAATGTGCCCCATTCCCAGGGAGTAGAAAAAGCAGTCTTTAACCAGGTTAAGTCCCTCAAGCTACGGAGGATACATTGAAGAGATAACATTATAAAATACAGTTCATAGGGACAGCAGCATAAACATCCCAAGAGGTACCAGTGACTCTCCAAAGAAAAGTTTGTGTCCACATCCTTAGTATATCGGGAAATTTTCTCAGGGTTATTTAATTCCCATTTTGCATGAAGGATGCACAGGAGGCAATTTTGTCACTGAAACTCAGCAGTTAGAAACCAGCCCAGTGAAACTATGGAGAACTCGGCATCTTCTGCCACTGAACCCCGGGAACCAGGTGAGTTGGATGGAGAGCTCTGCTACAAGCCTTCCTAGCTCAGGAGCTGGTTGTTTTATCTTAGGAGAAGTACTATTCGTCTGCATTACAAGGCAACAAAGAGATAGCTCAACAAATTGCATGAAGTATTTGAAAAACCCCTCAGATAAATCAGGGATTGAAAAAGCCAGAATATAGTTTATCGATATTTTTAAATTAAGAAGCTCAAAAATCACCCTGCTTGGTCTGTAAAAGCTTCCTATTGGCCGCTTCCCACTCAGACCTACATTTTTAGTATTGATTTCAGAAATACCGTAGGGTACAGCATTTTCCTAAGTGCTTCCTTGTGGGTTTAACAGCCATAGTTTAAACTGAGGTTTAATCTTGCACTCATAATATTTACAGCCTGGTGTCTTCTCTTTAGCTTCTTGTTGCAGCCCAGGCATGGGAACATGAGACGGGGATAAAGAACCTTTTCAAAAACTGGTCATGAAGCTATACCGGCCTTTCATCAACTTAACCTGTGAAGCTACTTTGTACTTTATTCAAGAGTAGTGCTCCCTCGAGAGCATTCACAAATCTGGGGCAGTTCCACTTCTGATGTCCTAAGGACAGAAAGCATTCAGTTAATTGAGGACCCACAATTTCAGTTGGTTTTCTTACTTTTCCTGGAATGCATGACTCAGAGCTGAACAATGTTCAGTCAAAAATGGCATATTAACTCTCCCTCATTAAACTTTTTATTTTCTTCTGTGGCTTCCAGCCAGATAATAAATCCATTGGGTATAATTTGGCTCTAATACTAAGTAGATAAAAGTGTGTATGGGCACGAAAAGCAAGGGGACAGGTATGCACTTATTAGATTTGCAAATGACAGCAGAGGTGTGTACAAAATTAATGTGACCAAGGTTAGAAATGTCTTCTGAATATTTAGTATTGATAGATGTCTATTTTTTATCAGTCAGGGCTCTTCATGCTAACTCCTGGGTTCCTCAGCTAGAGAAAAAGAATTCCGTTGAGATGAAGTAGTCACAGCAGCTGCATCTTTGGTGGCTAACTCACAGAAGAACAGATTTCTTTTTTTGGCAGGAAGCTGTATGTCAAACCTTGAATAACCTTGCATGTGGGATTGAGCATTTTAGCATGAAGAGATGCACAAAAGCTTTCAAACAGAATGAATCAATGGGACCATGCCTGTCTGGGGTAATTGAAATGAAGCAGGAAATGGCCTTTAACCTGGAGTTGATTTCTCGTAAGTGGTCTTTTACAGGGTGTGTCTAAATTGTTTTGTAGAATGAGAAAGACTGATGTAGCCAAGGAACCAAAATTGTTCCTGCACTGCTTCTTAATACAGCCTCTTGACCCTGGCCTGAGCGCAGTAATGGTGCAACGCCTCACGCCTGCAGCCAGGCATTGCTCACCCAAGATGATTCCTTACCTGCTCTATCCGCCTCAGCAGCTCCTTCTTTTGGCGCTCCCATTCTTGCCGGTCTCTATCAAGCCTGTCCAGGAGCTCCACCTTTTCCCGGTTCCAGTTCTTCTCACTGTGCTGGATTTGCCAGCGGAGGTCCATCACCACACCATGACTCTCAGCCAGAAGCTTCTTGTGCTCCTCTCTTTCCCTTTTAAAAGCTCCCTTTGCATCTGAGGTGAGGCCTGTTTCTCCTGAGGTGTTTGCACTCTTCCCTTCCAGCTGGCATTAAAATAAAGCATTACTAGAACATCCAACTTTCTGTTGTAAAAGCTTGTGTCTGACAATGAATTTGAGTTAAAGATCTAACTCCACAAAGGTAATGGCAAAATTATGGCAATTCTTGGCTCTTAGGATCTCAATAAATGATCAAAGATGTTCAACTTGAAAAACATTTTAAAATCAAGACAGTGAAAACCACAGGGAATTGTTTCTCAAGCTCTACCAGCTCATGTTATTAAGACATCAGTTGTGATCTTTCTGCTGGGAGTGTGGGTACCAGCAAGGAAGGAAGCATGCAGAGGAACTCCACCCTCATCACCATCTCTTGAGACAATCACCAGGACAATGTCCTCAGCCACTGCTCTGCCTCTGTGCTCGCACCCAGTGCCCCTGAAACCTAAAGACAGAGCATTCACCTTCTGAAGAGACTTTTCCCAGAACAATCCTCAGCAATGGTCTTATCACATAGGTCCTCACACCTTCCAACATAAAAGGGTGTCAGCAGCACTAGATGTACTGAGATCATCCTCCCCACCTCTGTAGGTTCTGCTGTCTGAATTGATTTCTAGGGCAGTTAGCTACCTTCCTTTTCTTCTCCTTCACTTCATGCTCAGGGATCAGCTTGATCAGATCAGGAGAGCTGGCCCAAGGAAATGGATTTATAGGAAAAAACAGGCTCAATGGGGTGTCAGGAGGTCTCTGGTCCAAGTTCCTGCTTTCAGCAGGGCTGGCTCTGAGATCACATCAGGCTGTGCAGTGCTTTGTTCAGTAGGCTCCTGACAAACCTCCAAGGACAGAGACTGCACAACCTCTCTGGCTAACCTGGGCCATTGCTGAACTGTTGTCAGAGTGAAAAAAGTGCTCAGTGGTTTTGTGTAAGTTCAAGCGAGTGATGAATTTATCCCTGAAGCCTGACCTTTTGTTGACAATTCAGTAGATGTGTGAGTGACTCAATGAGATACATCTCCATCCCCTGGCTCTGCAGGTGAACCAGAGTGGAAAGCAGTGAAAAACTTCTGCTTCTGAAGTTAAAGTTGCCCTCAGAAAGGAGGGGCAGCAGGTCTGCTGGGAAACATGCTCCTTTAGCAAGAGAGAAGGACAACACCTTCACATTGCCCTATGTGGAAAATAGGCCCAAACTTTCTGAGCAAAGGGAAGTTCAAACTGGATTCAGGAGGGAAGATTACTGTCTCTGGAACAGCCTCCCCAGGTAAATGGCAGAGAGGTCATTGCTTGAGGCATTTAAAATTGTACAGAGCAGAGAACATCCTGTTCAAGTCCCCAGCTCCATTTCATGGTGCTATGGCAGTCAAAGTTGCTGCTGCAGCCAGGGTCAGCCATGTTGGAACCCGTTCTTCTAGGTTTGTGTGCTTTGATTTTGTTCCAGTATTTAAAGGGTGGCTACAAAGTAGATGGAGACTCCATTTTTACAAGGAGTCACATGGAAAAGATGAGGGGTAATGGGCAGAAGTTACTCCTGGTGTCATTCTAATTGGACACAAGAGGAAAAAAAAATCATAATGACAACAATCAGCCATTGAAATAATCTCTCCAGGGAAGTGGTGGATTCCTCAACATTGGACACTTTTAAGATTCAGCTGGACAGGGTGCTGGGCCATCTTGTCTAGACTGTGCTTTTGCCAAGAAAGGCTGGACCTTGAGGTCCCTTCCAACCTTGTATTCTATAATTCTATGATTTTACTGCTCTGTGGCCTCCACTCCTTGGCTTGCCCTTGCAAGTTCCTGCTGGGTTTACTAAGCAGCTGTAACACTAAATAATCCTCTATTTCAGTAGTGTCACTGCTAACTGCTAAGGGTGACCAGATGCCTCTTCATGTGTACCACATCTTAGATTCCCCAAGGCGTCCTGAAGCTGGACCACTGGTTGGCGTCCTAGTGAGGGTCCATGTCCTTACATGCAAGGGTTTGTCCCCACATACTAACTCCCTCCTCATTCCAAACCTTTCTCAGTTCCCAGTTCCCAGAATACTGGGATTTTTCACTTGCTCAGCTGGAGGCTGAGAATTACCAGGAGTCCTTTTGTCTCAAAGTTATCACAATCCCATGCTTGGGAGTAGTCTCATTATTTCTTATCTTACAAACAATGCTTAAGGATCCTTCTGCCAAATAAGATATATATGCATTTCTGACAGCCAAGACTTATTTTTAATGATATATGCAGTGCTAAAGCTCCAAAGCAGCAGGCAACAGTACATTGTCACCTCTGATACACAGTGCTTTTGTATGAAAACAGTTCTCTTTCCTTTTTTTCTTTCCTATATGGAAAGCTGAAGCATCAAAATGCAAAACCATTGCCAGTGACTATTAATGAGGAGTTGACTCTCTCAAGGAAAATGCTCTATGGTCTTGTCAAGGGTTTGGCAGCTCTATACCCCCCTGGGGTGGGAGCACTGTACAGCCCACTATTTCATCACTACCAATCAAAACAATACATGATGAGAGGTTTTCCTACCCACATTGACATGACAGACTTTGCTATTTAGTCAGAGCTGTTGTTATGCCACACGTTGGTACAGAATAGCTAACAATGTTAACGTGAGTCAATGTAATGCTAGTATTTTACATGTTGTTCACTAGCTCCTCCCATTTTGATCCTGAAATTGAATCTATAAAAAAAACACCCCGTATTTTGAATCCTTAACATTAGTTTGAGTTAAACTGATGTTTACATTATTTCTATTTCAGGCTTATTATTATTTTTATACTTAATTTTTTAATTCCCTCCTTGTAATTGTGAGCACGTACACCAGACTTCAGTGGGATACTCACATCGTTTGCTCTTTACTAATTGATATTCTATCAATTTATGTGCTATCTTTTTGCTACTACATTAGGGACCTGTTTTTACTGTGAAGTAGAAATGCAGTTTGAGGAACTGGCTAAGGAAGACAGTTTTATATCTTAAATATTGACCAGTTTCATTCTTTGCATTTGCTGGAAAAAAAATGTAAAAAATAACATCCACGGCTTGATAATTACTATATGTTACATATTACCAGCAGAGCAGTGGAGGTAGCAAAGAGCCCGATAAAGCCACCAGAAGAAAGGATGCAAATCTGTCCTCTCCCTCGGCAGGAATGGCAGCACCATCCTGGTGCCAAAGTGGCAGCGTGGGAATTTATCGCCCATGGAAAAGCCAGTCATGCAAGCTCTAAATTGACAGTTTGTTGTCAGAGTAACTTTAAGTTTTGCTCTTCATTGCCATCTCGAGTTTAAGGTAAATCTGTCATCGAGACTTTATTTTAGGAAGAGTGAAAAAGGGGATCGATTTTGTTTCCCTTTTCAAGTGATTTGTTGCCTGGAAATGTGTATGCACTAAGACGCAGCTGAACTGAGAATCTGAATACGTTGAGAGAAAACTCTGCTAAAACAAAAGCTTCTTCTTTCACTCTGGGAAAGCAGCCTAGAGTACCTGGGCAGGAAAAGCAGCACTCGCATCTCAGCTCTGTGCGTCAGAGTGAGTTTCCGATGCTCAGTAAATCCTCCTAAATGTACCACCCTCCTGGCAGTGAATATTTTTATTATATTTGTCTTCTGCAGAGAAGCTGTACAATTAAAAATCTTTTTCCCAAGGCTTGAACTACTTCTCCCACTCCTTCCCTCTTCAGTGTGGAAAATAAGAGCTTTTATGCCATCAGCTTTGGAAATTAATCCTTGTGGGGTTTTTGCTGATTTGTTTTCATATTGCTTCAGAAACAATACGTCTGTGAACAGTCGTACATGACGCTGAAGAACCTGGCACCACATTTTATATACATACTTCTAACAGCATCCCATGGCAGGCAGCTAGAGCTCTGTCTTCAGCAGGGTACATCCATCACTAACCAGCACCTTTGAATAGCTAGTTTAATATTAACATATTGATCTATTACTTCAGTATTATTAAATCACTTTTCTCTCCTATGCATCAAATACGGCAGTTGTTATGTGCCAAGGCACAGTGACGAGTTAATTGTGAGTACACTAACATCAAGACACTTTCTCTCCTATAAATGCCAATAAATAAAGACACCTGCATGTCTCATTACTGCAGCTGATATGTTACCAGCCAGCTCTTCTGAGAAAATACAGTAAGAAGAGGTTTGATTCCTTTGTCCTCATCCATGTTACACAGTACCTACTACTTGAGTACTTGTACTGGGAAAACTGGAATCCAAGAGGCAATTCGTGAAGCAAAGCATTGTTCACGCTTTAGAGGGGCTTTCAGGCTCCACGGTAAAATGAATAAATATAGTCCCTTTCCTAGCTCTCATAGATTTTGTATTTCATTAAGCACCTCAGCCATTCTTTACTGGTGTTGGAGGCGCAGGACGTTACCTGCTCGAGGTGGCACTTCAGTTCAGTCATTTCCACCTCCCAGGCTGCCTTGTGCAGGGCATACTGCTGCTGGAGCTCCTGGCGCTCGCGCTCCTCGTCCCGCAGCTCCGAGCGGAAGTCATCCAGCAAACTCTTCAGAGCATTCAGGAGCTTCCGATTTTCTCTTGCCTGCCGCAACAAAGCAAAAGAAATGATGTCATTGGATAGCTTTAGCCTCCAGTTTCTTTTTTTTTTAGGGGGAAACATGCCTGCACATCCACTGCATGGAAGAGAAAGTGCCTAGGCTAACTATTACATGAGAAAACTAAGAATAGCAATACCTTCTCTGTCAACAGGCTGCCAGGGAAGTGGTTGAGTCATCGTCCCTGGAGGTATTTAAAAGACGTATACATGTCACGCTTAGGGACATGGTTTAGTGGTGGACTTGACAGTGTTAGGTTTATGGTTGGACTCAATGATCTTAAGGGTCTTTTCCAACCTAAATGATTCTTTGATTCTGCAATTCTATAATTCTACTTTTTAGCTCTAGTCCTGAAGCACCCATGAAAGCCAAAGATACTTAAGTCGCACTGAAAAAGGCATTAACCATCTTTCTGGATTGAAGACATCTATATAACTTATTTCTTAATACTGTAAGCCAAAGCTAGAGTATCATTCCTGAGGTTTGTTGGGTAGCTGGATGTCTCATAGACACAGTCATTGCTCAGCATCAAACCTCAAATATTTGTAAACTACATAGAAAGAAAAAGGATTCCTTTGCAATGCATTTGAATTATCAGATAAAATTACTATGGAAAAAAGTGTGAGGTTTTGAGCTGAGTATCTCTGTTGAGATGTTTCACTGGTCTGTACTCCACATTTCTCCTCAGTCCCAGGCAGGTTAGCTAACACAGGTCAGCTTTACAGCAGCACCTCGTCTGGTACTAAAGTCAGAAATACCAGCTAGGCCACTTTCCCTCTTGCAGATGGGATCAGAGAGCAAACCCTCATCCACGTCTCGTTGAGAATGTCATGGTCATACTGAAAATGTTGTCTCTGCTCTTGAGCTAGCCAGAAGCCAAGAATGGAGTTAAATTAAAAGTCTACCCCAGAGCTGACATCTGATCTTGGCAAGTACTGAAAACAGCATGTGTATTTATTCAAATATCTTTTTTTTTTTTTCTTGCTTTTGGCATTTAATTTCTGTAAATTCTCTGGAGACTTGCAAAACCTGTCATTTTTATGTTTTTTAAAGATTCATTCTGGATCAGTAAAACAAAAGGTATCCCACTGGTTTTTGCAGTCATTCAATTAGAAAACAGAAATATGTACCATAATTTATTTATCCAAAATTTAAATCAAATATTCCCAATGAGCCTCTCAAAGACCAGGCAGTAGCCAGAAATTGGATCTGACAACTTATTCTGAATAGAAAAGACTTTAAAGACAATCATACTTGATTAGCAAACACAGCATGAGCAGAAAGATGGGAAAGCTTACTCAACAAATTCAGCATTTAATCACCTTGTTTTCATGACTGTGTTAGCTTCCTTGGGAAGGCCTAACTCAAATTAGCTGTCTCAATTCTTGCAAGGTAGTCTAACTAATTTTGTTTTTTATTTATTTTCCCAAGTGGAAGCTTTCTGCAATCCCCCTTATCTGGTGTTTCATGAAGCACCTACATGGGGACTGCTTTCTAGACAAGGCAAGTAAACAGATGTATGCAAAAATGTAAATAATTTTCAGATGCTTTTTCCAATGACAACACATGTAAAATTTTATGCAGACAACTAAGCTAATTTCACATGCTCATCAGATTTTTGGCATCACTGAACCCACCTCACTCACTTTTGTAATCACTAATCAGGCATACCACGGTGCCTTTTTCTTTTAAAAACAAACAAATGTGGTCTACTTTTTCCAAGCCATTTGGTTCATCAGCAAAAATACACTAGATGCAGGGAATTGACTGCAGGTGCTCACTGACTGACCTATAATCTGTTCGGGCTAATGAAATGTGACGGTGTACAACGTGGGGTTTTATAAGAAACTCACCCACAGAAGCAGAATTAATTCCATTAACATTTAATGCCAATTAGCAGTTTCCTACTATACAGAAGCAATCTTCATCATGCATATAAGATCACCTACTTTTCAATATGTAATGAGATTTTATGTTTCCACCATGAATTTTCATTCTGATACCCAATTAAGGCTAAATTCTCCAAACATCTCAAGCCCCTTGCGTAGCAATCAGAACAAGAGCTCTTTTGAAGATTTGTCCTTAGCATCACAACAGGAGCTGCTGGGTATTGAGTGCATCAAAATCTGGCCTCATCCTCTTTGAAAACCCAGACCTCCAATGTTTATGAAGTGCTTTCATTCCAGAACCATGTTCTGCATTTTCTAGTATGCCGCATAAACCTTTCTCTGGCCAAGTAGTCTAAAGGCTCCACAAGGGAAAGGAAGCAGAAGAAAAATAAAACCAAATAACACTTAAAGCAAGCTACATCCCTCATTCCTCTGCATATATTTGATAGCTTTAGAGTCCTGCAAAATTAGGTTTGCAAAGAAAGAAGTGATGGACTAGCAGAGACAGGAGCCAAAAGAACCTCATTGCAGGTTTGCAGCCTATCAGGATGAGGGCATGTCTTATTTCTAGAGGCATTACATCAATGTCACTGTTATGAGACAAGTACCCCAGGTGCCCCCTGGGCTTGCTGGGATTTTAATTAGCTTGCCAACATAAATCCAGTTTTGGTTACATACTTCTAAATCCTGCATAGAAGTCTCTTTTGCATGAGTTTGTACTTACAGTCTGAAATTGGAGAAGTCTGTGGGATTATTTTTTCAGTTTTACCAAACTAGAGTCTTTTTGGAGAACATATAAAGTACTTTTGGGACAATGTGCTCTGAAACACATTTACATCTAAACATGCTTTAGATTTCTGCTGTTAAAACTGACAAACAGCTTCTGCATAAGTCCCCTAGATACACAGTAAGGACTGCTATAGTCTTCCCATTCCTCCCAGGAATGTACAGGTAGAACGAATATTGTACAGGTAGAAGAAACCAGGCATAGCAGTCATTCCCTGGACAGTCTCCCATGCAAGGAACTGGCTCTTTGGTACCTTACCAGTTACAGAAATGTAGAGCATGGAGGAATCTGACTGATTCACAAGTGATCTAAGACAAGGGAATTACAAAAGCAGTTTAAAGTCTTGTTGCATCCACAGCTCTGGATTTATAGGTAAAGGAAACAGCTCTAGAAAAGTTTGGGACCAAAGCAGTTGTTCGAAGCTTGGTTCTGCTTTTAATAACAATTTTTTTTCTCAGATAATTTCACTTAAGACTTTAGCCACAGTCTGGTATTACAAGCAGCTTAGTAGAGCAGTCAATTAAAAACACAAGGTCAAGAGCCTAAACAGCAAACAAGAGCTGTGTGTTTTCTCTGTCTAATCACAGATTCAGGCAAAAGTGAAGCTGGATCTTGGTGTAAATCATTTCAGCATATTTAGGTCTTAATTACTATTCCTTTGGGCTTTTTCCTTAGCTAAGATTTGAAAACAAATATTGTATGAACAAAAAAAGATCTAACTGGATTTTCTTGACACTCCCTACCCCCTGCAACAACACAAGTGTATTGCTTTTTAATGCTTTTTCCACTGGACCACAGATCCAACAGGCATCTCACCCTTTCTACCTACTCAACTGAACCAAAGCTCTTCCTTTTTCCACAGGCTGTTTTTCCTGACCTCTTATTGCATGCAACAAAAACACTGATTTACAGCAAACCCTCCTCCACCATGCCATCAGCTTGACTCGCCTGCTTATCTCCTGCCCCTGACCAGACTTCCCACTTGGCTCTTGAGCCTTGCCAGTGCTTTTCCCAACACTTTATGCAGTGTGCCCCAGGTATCAGCCAAGGGACAATGCCACGAAGAGAAAGATGAACTAGCTTCTCTCAGAGTCCTCAACTACTCCACCTCTCATCAACCAACCTTTTTTCTCCCCTCTGCTACGCCTTCATCCCTCCACACACTGGCCACGTAAAAATCCCAGAGAAGCGAGATGTGTATTTTCCACCAAGTACCTCAAATCATAATATTATAAAATTAGAGGCTGCTTGTTGAAATTAAGGCCTCAAGGTTTATCATCTTTCTCAGAACAATTGCAATTTCCAAGCAGGGTGAGAAAGTCAGCACTAAAGAGTGCAGGCTGAAAATACAAAACATTAACTATTAATACTAAATGTTAAAAATAAATATGAGTTAATTCAAGTTACAGTAAGTCCTTTATTTTTTCCGATCTATTTATCTCAGCCACTCCTAGACTATCACAAAATTTCCTTCCTAATGTGAAACATGTGCTGATGCAATTCAACTCGGAGGTTGGTGAGCATGGAGGAGGTCCTGCACACAGGAGGTTTGCAGGGTGAAGCCACCCACCACAGTAAGATGGACAATTCAGGGCAACTGATACTAAGGGATGCAAGAGCAGAGCTTGGCTCTGGCAGAGCATCAGTGGTGCAGGAGATGTACAGGTAGCTACTCCTCTGTCACGGTCCTCCAGAAGACACTTCTGATGCCCTGAATCTAGGATAGCATCAGAATTAACCTACACTAGGGCTTCCTATTTCTGTGCCAGAGAATAATCATAATCCTTTCTTGCCATTGACAAATACAAGCCCTGTAGCACTGAAAACCCTTTTTATATGTCTGTCAATAAACACTGTGCTTGTTAGAAGATTCGCTAGTGTGAGTGGGCAAAACAAGTAATAGTGTTTAAAATTAGAAATATTTAGCAAACTCAGTCACTCCTGTAGTGCTGAAATAACACATTTTTTTTTCCTGATTGGAAGGCAAGAAACCTATTTTACCTTCACAAGTCCATTTGGATATCATGCACTATTCACTATCAAGAGGGGCACTGAGATGTGGTCTGTTCCTATGGGTCATTTCTTCAAGCAAGATTAGCTGCAACTACTGCATTAGAACATCATGCAACGTATATAAAAATGAATTATAAGCAACCCTACTTCCCATTTCTGCCATCTTAATTAAGATTAATGCCTAAGCAATGATTATTCCAAAGAGGAAATAATTTATTTGAATGTTCTTCATCATTTTACGAGATCTATATGGAAAGTTAGTACATGACAGAGTTTGGGCTGAGATAGTATGTTGGTTTATATTTATTTTACGCATTATAAATTAAATCATTCCACAGATGGAATGCAGTTAAATGACATGTTCAGGAGCATCTCTTCCATGGTCTTCTTCAGCCTCCACCAGAGAAGAGCTTGCTGAGAGAATGACAATGATGGGTCTGGGTAACTGGCAAGGTAGAACCTTTCCAAATGCCAAACTGATCAAAGGAATACTACTTTGGTAGCACACTTCACAGAAAATAATAGCTAGAGAATGGACTTAGTACTAGGAAAAAGGAAAGGAAAAGAGTATATAAACTTAAAGCAGAATATGAAGTAGCATAAAGACCACAGTTCTTCATTATTTTTATTCAAACAGATATTCTAACTGAAGCTACATCTTGAGCTAGGGAGGTAGGTTGCAAGACAGCTTGTGCATCTCCCAGCACCTGCCTAATCTTATAGGATAGAGACTTACTGTTGCCTGCTGTGTATCTGTTAGACCACACAGATAACAAGTAAATGGGTTGTACATAGTTGTGAGAGTCTGGGGAATTCAAGGTGGAGAACTGAAATGTAAAGACACACAATCCCCAGATCCTACAGCGAGTCCAGGGAAGTAATGCGGTCACAGAGAGTACATATTTGTCTGAGAGCTCTTGCTGTGGAGAAGGCACCCAAGCCAATGGCCCAGATAGAGATGAGGCATAAGGCATAAAGTGTCACGACCTTTTTCACTGCATTTGTGTTTTACGCAGAATTATCACTCCATTCTACTTATGCTTGCAAATAATTTGATGTAACAGGATGCTCTCATCTGAACATTTTCCATTTAAAAAATATAAGAAGATGCTCCTGAAGAACTATTAGAAGCCTTAAATCTGTTCCCTTTGAATGTTTGCTATTATTATTTTTAGGACTGCTGGTGTATTAAATGCACAAAGGAAAAAGCTAGGATATATGGCAATGCTCTGACACACATAGGCAGGGCACAGGAGATGTCAGGAAAAAGTCAGCATGATTTGCTTTTAGGCATCTAAAAACAAGTCCAATGACAGGAAGGAACTTTTGCATTGTCTCCCCATCATCTCGAAGGGAAACATTAAATACATGTGCTAGCTTCTTAAATTATTTAAAGGAAATAGAATCACCTCTTCTTGCTAAAAGTTTGACAGTAGAACACAATAGATGTGCTCAGGCAAGAGAAGCATGTAAATTCCGCAAATCATCACATACTGATAGATATTTCTGGGCAAACAGCCACAAGAGGAAATAGGATTTTTCACTGATAGCATCTGCCAACAGGAGAACAGTAATCACATGGCTCCTGATTAAATATAAATATAATGGATGAAATCCACTGTAATTGCTGTGTAGCTAGCAGTATTTTTACAAGCATGATTCTAGGTGATCTAACACAGCAGCAGAAGAAAATTAACTCCCTTGGAAAATCCACGGTTTCCATTCCCAGGTCATGATATACAAATGTTATAGTACCTGTTTCTGCTGCTGCAATAATTCTGCAGTCTGCAGCTGTGGTCCAGGATCAGTGCTCTCTGCAGTGGGACGCTGGGAGAAATCTGTCAGTGCAAACACCACATCCTCTTCCTCCTCCTCTCGCTCTGCATCATCTGCCTTCTGCTCAGACTGAATGCCGAAGTCTGGGAGGCCCTCAGGATGCTCAATCTAAAATGCAAGAGATGGGACATAGCAGCATTCTTTTGCCATTTACCTCAGAAATCTATTGAAGGACAGAGGACTATTTTTCCCTCCATCTCTGTGGTGGGATATATTGACTTCTATTCTGTAGGTTACAGGCAATGACCTTTGGGTAACATAAGACGTTGCATATGTGAACACAACACTATGCAGGCCTGCAAAATAGGAGATCTATGCAGCTGAGGAGATGGGTGTATAACTGTAATACAGCATGACTGATACAGTCCATCACACATTAATGAAAAACTATACACTGTTGTACTGTCTGATGAAGATATGGAGATCAGGAAATATCCAAATCTAGCACTTTGTTCTCTCCAATGCATTAGCAAAATACCTGACTCCAATAATGACTGGAGATGGATTGACTGTAAATTAACCTGTCAAAAAATCCAAACAGTGAAAAAATGAAAGCTATTTTGATATTAGAAGTTGAGCTAGTTTACACAGAAGCAAATTAGTATTGCTGAAGTAAAGTAGAAGCAAATTATATCTAGCTACTCATCTCTTTTTTCTGACTCATAATACCACAGCAGATGAAAGTAAAGATGTTCATCCACCCTTTGTCTAAGAACACAAAACATTGAAGTATTCAACTTAAGCATACTCCTACCAGACCTGAAAGGTTACTTGTACTGTCAAATGTAGCAAACACTGAAAAACATGAGGCACCTAAGTATGAAAGATACTGAGAAAAATTACTTAGTTGCCTTAGCAAATGGTTTCAGAATTGCATGAACCTGCAAAATAAATCTATTATTCTAAAGAATTTTGGATAAAATGTCGGAATGACCAAACATGTTTTTCTACTTATTTTTTCTTTAGGTAAGATTTCCAAAGCAAAGGGTAATTCTGGATATGCAACTCAACACAATTTAGCAGCACCTTTCTTCACAGTGCATGTTGGCTGGCAATCACACCCCCGCTGAGATGCGTCAGCTTGGGGATTCCAGGTTGTTATGTACTTCTGAAATTCCTGGTCTTAATTTAGTTGCTACTTGGAAAATCACCATGATGACTACTGGAGTACTGCTGCTGACAGCGATAGACGTGTGTATGGAGAAGAGGAACAAACAAGAATGATTCACTGTAAGTTCCCACAAGAAGCTGTATAATTCTCCTGTCAATGTGAAAACAGAGCTTCCCTCCATGTGTTGCTGAAGGCTTTGTAAGGAACACACTGTGCACATGATGAGAAAAATGACAGCACTCAACCCATCTAAATAGATTTGACGCCATCAGCTCGCTAACGTATTTTTCCTTCCAAAAATTATTCAGGAGTCATATCTTTCAGATCTAATTCAATTTTCATTTACTATGAGAGAATTTTTCAGGACCAGATGTTTGTACAAGTTAAGGGTTTAGATTTAAAGATGGATGATCTGTAATATATCATGCAGAATATACTTTAGCACAAGCCAACCTAAAAAAAAAGCTTCATGTTTTATTTGACCCCCTCTTTAAATCTATGTGTAATTATAAAGTTGCTGATGCTACATCATATTTACATTCTACATTTAAAGAAGGGACATCACAGTACTCCCACCGCTTGTAATTTCATTGGGTTAATAAGGTGAGACAGTTACCTCTAACATGTCCTCTCCTTCCTCCTCCATTCGCTTGCCTTGCCGCCAATGTTTCAGCAGCCACTTCAATTTGACATACAGGAGAAAGGTGTCCTGCTTGAAATGCCTGAGCTCTTGCTGCAGCAGACTTTTCTCCTGGCTCCAGGTCTTCTCTTCCAGTTTGTTCTGCAAAGTCAAGCTCTGCACTTCCAAGTCTTTCCTCCGCAGGGTCTGCATATGCTCCTCCTCCAGCTTTAATGGAACGACAGACACCATGTCAATGTGGTGGTGTCCTGGAGCAGTTTCCAGGACTTGTACTTTGTCGAGTGAGACAAAATGAAATCTCTAATTTTCATTAGTAGTGAGTAGCTATTGAGGTTGGCTCAGTAAGTTCCTCAGCAGTTATGACTGTTGAGGAAACTAGAGGACAGCAGCCAATAACCTTAGATAACCATATCCAAGTAACCTGCTGTGGAAGTTGATAGTTTGTTTACTCTAAAGATATATGAGACCTTTGCTGATGCTTAAACTTTTTACACCACTCATGTTTTCCTCCCTCTCTTTATTGTATTCCTGCAGTATGTTCCCAGCACAGCCACCATGCCACACTGCTGCACATATCACATCTGCTAAATGTATTTGCAGTCATTCTTACAAGGTGGGACCACAGCTGCCCTTCAGACAACCTGGAGGGTTGCCTCTTCCCTCCTCAGTCACAGACTCATCCTTTCCTCTGTAGATACATCTCCATCTCCTTCTAGAAGGGCAACGCTTCCCAAGGAACCACATCCAGTATCTCAGATACAATTACGGTCCCTGACTTCTCACAGCTCATACTTGGAGGCGTCTGAATGACTGACAATAAACAGTTTCTCATTCTGATATGACCTGATCAGGGACACACACAGGAACTGAAGAGACAGCAACTGGTTGCAACTCGGCATTCACCATGTCTTTCAGTTTTGGTACTGGAAGCACCAAGAAAAGCTTATTCTTTGGAGCACACAAATAATTACATCTGTTTCAACACCAGGCCACATGAAACATTATTCTTTAAATGGGACTCCGCCCTCAGAACGTCAAAATCAAACCATGGCATGACCTGCACCCAGTAGCACACGTGCAAGTTAGTTGTACAGCATCTCATATTCTATGTGGATGAGATCACGTTTCCACTTCAACCAAGCTGTGGTTCACAAAGATCATGAAAAGGCTGATGGAAAATGAGTACAGAGCCGCCACTGCTTACAGATACCAGTTTCTACTGTTTTCCATTCTGCAGAACAACAGCCTCTCCCTTTGATGACCAGCTCCATAGATGAAAGCCACAGTACACTAATGACCACACAATTTAAACTATAAGAACATATCCTGCAACAAACAACATTCACACAAGAATGAAGAATACTTTAGAGAGATTCTTCTTCAGGAGCATGGAGCCCCTAGCAATTAATACTGCTAAGAAACATATGCTTGATTTTCATGGCAACGTTCAGATGCTTCTGATACAGGCTATTCATCCATACTAGATGGTTTACTAGTGACTTTCCTGCCCTTTAAGTGATGTGCTCTGGCATAATGCAAATTTTCAGCATCTACACTACTATACCTTAAGAAATCCTGATTAAATTAAAATTATTTACAGTAGTTGCTAGTTTAAATGGGTTTAAAATGCATACCTGCAGCTCCTAATAATACTCATGGCGATTGTACACAGCTAGCACACATCAATTTAATGTCATTAAACATTGCCAAAAATGAAATAGTAAAAACGGAGGTTCTTTTAAATTTAATTTTTACTGAAAGAAACAAATAGATTTTGTGTTGATGTAAGTTCTTCCACCAAATGAAGTTATGGTTAAATACAACAAAGATCTGAGTCATTTCCACCAGAAATCCTGGAAGATTATAAAAAACCAACAATATCAACAGGATGGGCATAATCTGGAAAAAATGAAGAATCCAGAAGATGCTTTTATTCTTCTCTTTCTACTGACTGTCAACATAAATAGCTAGCTTTGACTTTGCTGCATTTTTCATTGTTTCGACAAGCCGTTATGATCTAAGTCCCTGTGGCCACAAATTCTTGCAGAAGACCCTGGTGCAGGTAGCTTCATAGAGTATTACTCTTTTTCAATGGGTAGCTATTGCAAAAGAAAAGAACTTTAAAAGGCAGGCATAGTTTCCAAAAAGCTTTCATGGCCAAGGCAACTAGGTAAATCCATTAACTGGTTGCCTTCAAAAGCCTCCATGAGAAAGTTCCTATGGAGATCAACTGGAAATTAAAGCTACTCATGAAAAAACGGAGATATACCGCATGGGCATAATGAGATTAGCTGGCACAAGGAGCAATGCTTTACAGTATGCAACAATTATGCTGAATTTAGTCTATGAAGCAAATTTTAAAAGAAAACTTCAGTTAAGAGCCAAACAGCCTGCAAAAATTAACAACAGATTTTTTTCACTCTAGGAGCTAGAGATCACAAAATGATTGACTAATACATTCCAGCCTTCAAACGAACAGGGGGAGCCCATGTAACAAAATATGATTTATTCACCAGTTGGAAGCATAGGGTACTGAGAAATACAAAAAGTCCTGATTTGTGTCTTGGTTATGAGCGTGTAACAGCTCCAACTTCAGAGAAGTGCTGGATTTTCTTTGGTCTAAGAGGGGCAAGACTAAGACATAGAGCCAAACTGCGCTCCCAGAGATCAGAAACACCCTTCTCCAGCTCACGGAGGGCTGAAAGGGCTGATACAATTCCCATGCAGTATTTCACGTCTCTACCTCGACTTCCCCTGCACAGGAGAGGACAAAACTTCTCCCTATCAAGCAGAGAAGACAGATTCAAAGTGGCAAAACAGGCTTCAGTTTACTTTTCTCCAACTTCCAGATTCTTCATTTACTCAGATGAGCTCAAACAGGCACAGCTGTCAGGACACGAGTTCCCATGGTCCTGACAAACAAGGTCCATGCCACACATTAAGGTCACACGTCTCTCCCAGCAGGCAGGTTTCGTATTTACCTGGATGATCCTTTCTGCAAACTTTTCTTGCTCCTCTCGGTGAAGTCTTGTCTCCTGCTCAAGCTGAGCCTGAAGCTCCTGTATCGATATATTCTGTACAGGTAAAACATGGGAATCCCTGAGCTGATCAGCAGGACAAAGTGAAGGTTTAGCAGAAAAAGTCTCCATGGTGTAAAAAAATAAAGGAAAAAAGAAAAGAACTGCAGGACAGACATCTGCACAACTCACGGTTATCAATAGTTAAAACCAAAGCACAGTGTGCAAATAAATAGCAATGCCCTAAATTTGTGTGGGAATTTCCTGTGTGGCTGCTTCTGAAAACTAAAGCTGGGATGCTGATGTTACATGTTGGATATTCCCCTCAGGCTTCTGCTCTGGGTAACTGAGACAGTGCACCATCAATGATGTTTGCTAGACGAGCTCCTATTTACAGGATTACATGTTTGGTGCCTTATGTCTTTATGATAAACAAAGCTATAAAATTTTAACATCTCTGCAGAGTATGTATCTAATGCGCATATAATTATTTATTCATTTGCAACACTTCTGATTAGGCAGTTAATGGCATAGCATTTATTAAACCAACTAAGCATATAAAGTCCCTTTCTTGAGATACAGGACAGCTCTCTGCACAAGTCGACTTAATTCTGCAGTTTCTACTCAAAATAATTACTCCACAAACGGCATGGTGATAAGCTGTGCGAGCCTGAGATCTGACTGAAATGCTTAAGTAACTCCCCTTTCAGGTCCAACATTATTTTAATCTTAATACTTTCCATTTTATGTTTTCATTAAGTTTTCCATCCCATCTACTTTACTTCTGAAAGTTACTTTCTTCAAAACTAAACACCTAGGAAAGCAGAGTCACAGATCTCATTATTTATACTATGTTGATTAATCTCATGGCACTTATATTCCAGATCAGAACTTTCTATGTCCTTCATTTTGTGTCTTTCACATTGGATCCAAAACTGATTTGTCTGTACAAAGTTGATGCTCGGCCAGACACCATCCTCTTCACATGTGTGACCACAGAAAACACTACAGCACTAGACTCCTACTTCCCAAAGATGCATTTAAAGAAAAGATTGCTTCAGGCTTCAAAGTGTAATCCCAAATTCTGTACTGGCTGACGTCCAGTGTGCTCCAACCTCAGCAGCTGCAAGGATGTAACACAGGTCATGGGATTGCTCCCAGGGGCTGCATTGCCATTTCCCCTCCAGCATCAGCCCCAGCACCCTTCTCCTCTCCCCGAGCACTCCTCTCGCTTCCCGAGAGCAAAACCAGCTGCTGCCACTGTTTGGGCCATGGCAGCCCTTGCTGGGACACTTTTGGTTATTCAAAAAGTATTTGTCACTGGAACAGATGCTCCTTTCCTCCTCTAGAGAAAAAGGAGATAAGGCAGTTGGAAGTATCTCATAAACCGCTCGCAGGACTATACTCTGTTAAACAACGAAAGTCACCCTATGTACACTTTTTGGATGCTATCAGTTCCTTCTTTACTTGATTCACTTATTGACTTGTGCATGTCTGTTTTGTACCTGAAGAAGAGACACTTCCAGCCCTCTGAAAAGTACACATAAAGTGACCAAGAGCACATTATCTGCCTCATCGATTTCATCTTATGCCTTAATGTGGCTGCAGACATTTTGTATTGCACAAGGCCAAAATTTGGTCTCACAAATAATTTGGGAAAATTGCTTGCAATGGGGTTTACCAGTTCTGCACAGTCGTTTGTAACTCATGAGATGGTTATGCACAGATATATCAATTTATATTCCTCATTCAATAAAGGAAAAATACTTTCATCAAAAATTTCTGCATTCTGTTATTCTTATCAGGCTTCTTCAGGAATAAAGTAAATAAGAACCAACGTACCTAGCTAATTCAGGTGTAATTAAAAAAAAAATTGTGTTCCTTCTTTTTATTAATTCAAAATCAGCCAGAGTCACGCAAAGTCTATGTGGTGAAAACAGATACAACATGGCAACGTAATTCTGTTGGCAATAATAACTTTAAAAAATCTTATGTGCCTTCATAAGTGGAAAGAGCATGATTCATATAAAAATGCACATGTTGATAATTTAAAATATATAGAAAACATAACTGGTCTTAATATGACTCTCCCTCCAGTCATACGATTACCCATTTAGATAGTTAAAATATTGCTGGTCTTGGGATTCATGAAACTGGAAGCTGGATCAGAGCAGCAAAAGTTACCAGGAAAGTAAGGTTTGAATTTTTCACTATTCACTTCACTCGTGTGTCTCCAGTGAAAAATTATTTGCTAACAGAGAATTTGTTCTGCTTTAGATTAGTATTAATTGGAATCACATAGTTACATATATACTAACACCTTCTGTCTGCATAACTAGGACAAGAAAATGATAAACTCATGCAACTTTTTGATAAACATGCAGCCCATGCAAAGCCAAGTTTCAGGAAAGTTGGGCACTGAGATTATGTGATAACTGTTGGAATTACTAGGAAGAGATTAAATACAAATCATAAAGGCAGACAGACTATTACATGCACACTGGATAGTGCAAATCTTTTTTACAACTGCTTTGCCTCTCTAAGTACGATAGATTTTTATAAGCAGTAAACGTTTTGCAAAGCAGTTAATGCATGAATGCAGAGCTGAACACCTTTTGCCTTCCAGTGCAACCTGAGGACTCTTCGTAGTCTGTAATTTCATACAATGTCATTTCTACCAGAAGCATTGGGATTAGTACTGCTCAAATCAAGTGCGATAAGGCTGCTTAACTGCCTAATGGATTGCTGCTAAACATCTAGGTCATGAATGAAGAATGTGTAGAATGTATCATGTGATATCTGTATAGGCAGTTCAGGTACCTGGCATTGCATTGATGGACATCTATATGCTTATACATGGATATCAGGCCCCTGTCACATCATCATCAGGGTGGAATCTGTGGCACAACTGTGATTTTGTTTTGTTTTGGAAAATAACACTGCTACAAAACGGACACAAAAGTTGCTACCCTGCTAACTTCCATTCTTTGTCTCCTCTGTTCTCATAAACGAAAACGCTACATGAGGAATGGAAAACACCCTGAATGTGATGGCCACCACACAACATACCGACACCACAGAAAGACACAAACTCACTACAAGACATACAAATACAATATAATGGGAACTATGAGCTAGTGCTACTCCATCACAGTACCACAGAAACAGCTGCACTTCATCCACAGCTTGACATCGACTAACAGTTTCCCATTTAACCCAGTAATTGCATTTCCAGATCCACTTCCACTCCCATCCTCTCGGACAGACAGTACCAAATCCTTCTACCGAGTCCTTTTCTCTCACCTGTTACCACTCCAGAACAAGCTAATCCATGCCGATGTCTTTACCTCAAGAGGAAACGCAGAAAAAAGTCATCCACACTTTGGGGTCTTCGCCACCACTTCCTCATTGCACCAATCCTTTCTTTCCCTCTCAGCGTTTGACTTTCAGCCTTTCAGGTGACTTTCCAGCTCACACAATCTCACACTTCTACCATGACTTGTTTTCACAAGACTGCCATGTGCCATGAGGTGTGGCTGGGTTTTATTTGTCTGTTCTCTCCTTTTTACCATAGCTAATTGCAATCTCAATTTGCCTGCAACCTTCATTGGTTTATATGCAACAACCATGAACACCAAATTTCATGGAATCTTTCTTTTTAGACTTTTTTTTTCAGGAGGGATAGAACAAAATAAGGCCTGACGAGGCATGGTAGAAAGATGCTTTTCAGCATTTGTGTGCAATTCCAAGAAAACCATAAGATGGACATTTTATTCTGCTCCCCTAATGCTATGTTACAATACTTGATATTTGGACCTTACATTTGACCATGCAGTTTAAAAACTACTACTTTTTTCACACATGACAGCTGGCCGTTGCCTGCACACAATCAACCAGATTAGAAAGGAACTTCCAGTGCCTTTTGTTTTACTTTTGACATATAATACACATCTAAATGAATTCTCAGAGGCTGCTTCTAAAGAGGTGCTCTTCTCCTCATCCCTTAAAAATAAGTGACATATATTCCATTTAATAACGTACAATAGGCAGTTGTGTGGTTATTTGTCTGTGCTTATATGGAGAGTCTCTGATTTTGGGAAAACACAGAACACTTTGCTCCAAGTCTTTAAAAATCCTTCTCATTGTATGGATAGTACACAAAATCTCACCGAGTTCAGTTAGGACTGGGAAATCCAGATTTCCATGATAAAGGGTCTTTTAAGCCATTATATTGTCAAACTTTACGGAATCTTCCATAGTAAGAAAGAATACAATTCATCAAAGTAAATTATTCTTGCTGCCCCTAATCTTGGTGGGAAGGAGTACTGTCAGCACCAGTTTGTATTTCTTCTTCCCACCACTTTGCATTGGAGGAACAGTGGACACGAAGAAATACAACTTCCTATGTGATCTTCTTTTGTTGATTTTTTTTTTTTTTTTACAGAAGAAAGAAAAGTCACAATGTATAAAGCATGCACTGTTTCCTTTCTGGGAAAAGAACATCTTAAATTGGGGCAAGTGAAAAAGATGTGTAAATTTTCAGCACCATGGCTGGGAGCTGCTGCAAAAGCCATCCAGCTGAAAAGCTCTCGGACGGAATTACGAAAATTGCACAGAAGGAGCACAGACACTCCCAAACCAGATAAAAATAGAACACTCAAAATATAGATGGAAATTCTCTTGTACGTCCAAAATGGATCCATACAGAAGATTTGATTCAAAGCAGGTGGTAAAGTGACTTACCTAACTTGCACATCACCATATCCAGTTGGTCCACACTTAACCCAGGTATTAATTTACAGTAATAGAGATGTTTTATATTTCTTAGGGGCATGATAAGTAAGGAAAATGGATAAACAGATTAAGAATGGCCTAGAAGAAATTATTCTTCACCGTGAGCTCTTTCTACTTTATTACTAGACTTTATGGAAGACTTGCTTTTTAAGATATGCTCTCACCTTCTCTAGCCTACCTGCTTTTATTTTAATTTTCTGAAGACAATTTGTTCCTTTTAAGTGAATTCACTTCAGTGGTTCCTTTTCCATAACCTGCGAGTCTCAGAGATTTTGTGGCATTTTTCTACACAGAAACAAATGCCCAAGTCTTTAAAAGCCGTGTATGAAAATAATCCAAATCTGAAATGCAAAGATGACTGCTTTTGCCTTTGTTGATATATACTTACACAGGTAAGGGCAGAACTGATACCCTCTGAAGGAACAACCAGAGCTAGGAGATACAGCTCCGTTTTAGAGCATCAGGCATTAAATACTGCAACAAACTATATTTGGTCATTTGAAAGAGTGACATTTTTCTTCTCCAGAATGTCTTTTTCTTTCTGAATAAATAGGAGGAGACTATGTGGGGAAGCTGCCTTTTGTTTACAGCTATTCCATTGGTAAAAAGGGTAAAATTCACCAGATGAAAAATTATTTACCATTTTCCCACTGATTCCCATTTGTTGCCATAGTAATCAATCCTTCGATTTGTGCGGGGCATTTGCTTCATGAAGCATTGTGTTACCTTTCTTAGTTCCTCTGTGTCTTTTAGTCAGGGCAATTCTCACTTGCTCACTCGCTTTTTCTTTGGATGGTAAAGAATGATTTCTTCCTCCCACCATAACAGACTCTGCTAAAATCATGAATAATGGATCGAACATCCACCCCAATGGGCTCCAACCTCCTGCAACAGCAGCTGAATGGCTTGTTTCAGCAAGAAAACAAAGCCCTGCTCTTCAGGCAATTTCAAGATATAATTTCCCTTGGATTGTGACTCTAACCTACCTCTTTAACATGCAAATACATTCTAATAATACTGTTGCACTAACAACTGCAGTGCAAAGCCCAAACAAAGGCAGATGTTTACAGTTAGGCTACAGGGTAGTTTCAAGCATAAGTCAGTCTGCATTTATTGTATTTAATCAAACAATTAGGCTCCCAGGATGCTAATTTTTAAAAATAGGAGAAATAGCTAAATGGAAACAGCTCAGCATTACTTGGGAAAATTTTCATTTAAAATTCAGTTTGGAAAAAATGAATTTAGAAAAACGGGCTTATTCGCTTAAAAAGAAAACATTTGCCTCACTGAAATGAAATGTATTGGTCTCATGCTGAAAATCCATATGCAGTAAGAAGATCATCAATCAATGTTATCCCCTGGCCAGTGTGTATATTTTCATTTCATAAGTTAAAGCAGATAATGGCTTACATGTAGCCATCTCTGCTGCGGACATTGAAATATTTTGAGTCTCCATCTGAAATTTCTGTGGTAATAAAAAAACCTCGTCGGTATTTGAATTACATTTTTTCCTGCACATTCATCTGGCCCCCCCCAAAAATGGTAGATTTTGCTAGTACAGTGTATGAAATTAAAAAAGAAAAGACTAAAAATTATACCTTATAAAATTGTTTGGAGGAATCTTCTGCTTCATTTGGGTTTGACTACTACAGATTAGAAGACTTCAATTGGCTGTCCATCCACTGCAATGTTTCAGCATAAAGCAGTGTAATATTCTTTGTTGCTTAAGTAAACCCAACTGAAACAAACACCTTAGTCTTCGATATTTTCTCAAGTTAGGCCATTTGAACCCCAGTCTTGCTCATCTTTTGAGAACATCTGGACCTCAGCTGGATATTCCCTACCTTTGATTATAATTACTGGCTTCTTCCTTGTCAGGCTATGGTGTGAAAACTATCCATCCTCTGTTTAAACACAGTTTGCTGTACACACTTTACGTATCATCCCATCCTGGGAGAGGAAAAAAAGATGCTGTGCCAAAATTACCCAAATCTGTAATATTAACAGAGAGCTCACATATGCAGGGCTTAATATAATAACAAAGCTCATCTAAGATAAGGGGGAATTAACAAAGATGACATAATTTTAACAGAAATATTGTAAACATTGGCTGTGGTAATTTTCTGACCTAATCTACCATAACTCTTGACCAGTATAATTGCAAAATGATGTATGCTGAATGGTAAGGTTTCTCTGCCTCATTGGCCCCATTCACAGCTGAGGCAGAAAGACTTTACCTTTCAGTCAGAGACTTACGGTGTCCTGGGTTTATCAGATATCCTTCCTGAGGTTTATTACCACTGCTAAAAGTGAAACGTTGGAAGAGAAACTGCTGAACAAATTAATTATTCTAATGCTACCAAAACTCTGCACTGTCATGATAATTTAAAACAAATAAAACAAAACCAGCAAAGAATTACCTGTGTTAAGATGAAGGGCCACTCTCCCTTTGATATTCAATACAGCATGGTGCTTCTTGGCTACCATCTGCCCTGAAACTTTTTCTTCCTACCTCTGCTTTCCAGTGCTTGTTACTGCTTACTCACAAATTCAGCTGTCCCAGCCAGCATCCTCCTTTTCCCAGACTCAGTTAGGGGTTTCATATATACTAAGGCCTCTGCATTTGTTTTTTGAAATAAGAACATATTAAAACTACTCTAACCACCATGGTTTCAAGGTAGATTTGTCATCTCAGTGGCCAGCAGAAAAGTTGCTCCAAGCTCGCCTTTATGGAGACAGATTAGAAATTGTTTTCTTCAGGACCAGTTGTAGTGCCTGGACAACCTATGTTCATGAGAAAGCAGCTAAGGAGATGTTTACTGAGGCGGATATGACCTCTGTATGGATGAAGAGTTAAATAAAAACTGATGATGTTTTTGATGAATGGAAAAGTACTCAACAACCCAAACAATGGAGAATTCTGCTTTACATCTTTTTTTTTTGGAAGCTGTAGGGTGCTGTGTTCCCTATTGAGACTCCTCGTGTACATCAGCATCAAACCCTCTCCTGCTAGGCTACTGCCAGGCAAAATGCAAAGCAGTCTGCCTCTGTAAGACTTTCCAGATTTGAAATATCCAACAAGGTGAAACCTGGAAGCATGATCTCACATCAGGGATTACAACCTCTTTCAGAGATCTTTTGTTACTATACTCAATTGTAATGGGTCCCTGAGCCGTATTTTTCCACTTAGCAAAGATACTAGGAGTAATGTGATGAGTCCAATGTCAGGACCAATTTGCTTCTCTGAAACTGCAAGGGGAAAAGAGGTCAACCGCAAATTTCACAACAGGACTGCAGTGCTTGGTCCAATTTACTCCCCCAACCCCTAGCTTCTGTTACTCATCTCCTGCTAAGGCAGCAGGAGGCAGTGAGTAAGGTGGGCTGCTTTGCTGACCTCTAGACTGAAACAGCCCTTGTCTCCTGGCCTGTAGAGTTTAATGTCTCCATCAGCTCTGCGGTGTGGGTCGGTGGTGGCTCGCTGGTGGTGAATCTCTCGCTCCTCTCCACGATCTTGTTTGAGCTGCCACTCCATCTGATCCCTCAGTTTGGACTGTTAGGTGCATGGGCGGTTTATAACAAAAAAACAAAAGGACAGGAGGGAATAAAGAAAACAAAAATGGGTAAAGTAGACGACTGAAAAACTACAAGACAAAGAAAAGCGTGAACAGAAAAACCAACTTAAATACAGTGGCATAAGAAAGTGAAGAGAATAAAACCAAAATGAGGATGAGCAAAATGATGGGCTGAAACATCTGAAAAGCAAAAAAGAGAAAGAGAGGAAAAAAGAATGCAAACACTGGTTATGAGGCGCATGCAATGAGGATGCATGAGTCAAACCAACAGCAAGCATACAAGTCATGAAGGATACGGGACACAAAGCTCTTCCTTCCTTACTTGTGCTGTGCAGAAAAGCCATATCCAGTGTGGCAGTTGTGGCAGTTTAGACATGCGCCCATGGGCAACGCTTTAGGCAAGGCAGTCCTTCGCTGGCTACAGAGCTTCTCACTCGCTGCTCGGTTAGGGGAGTGAGCTGTAAGCAGGCTTTTCAAAACACATCACTTAGAAAACTGTGTTTGGTTGGGTTCTTTTGGCAAGGCTTTTGAGAACACTCCTGACCCTTTTACAAGAGAGCAAAATAAAGACCTCCTCACATTTCTTAGCAAGGCTGCTAATTTACATTCATCAGAATTTTATTTTTTTTAATTAATCTCCTCTTTCACGGGGAAACTTTGCTGTTAGAGACAAAAAGAAGACAGATGTCTATAGCACCAGTGAATTAGCCTTTTTGCCATGAGGAACCGCCTCTGAATCAAAGGAGTTGTGCAAATAAACAAAAGAAAAAAACCTATAAAGTGTTTGTATAACATTACACGCTTTAACACATTGCAGGTCTGAAATCATAACAAAGCAGCTGTGAGGAAAATTAGCTCTAGGGTAGCAATGCCAGAAAGAAAGAGAAACAATAAAGAGAAAGAAGGCAAACAAGGGGCTGACCTACCTGGAAGTCAGTGATTAACTCCTTCCCCAGGTTACCAATGGGAGAGTCTCGAGACATGGACGTCATTGTGGATAGAAAACTGGAAGACTCTGTGAGATGAGGAAGAGGGGAGAGGTCCTCTATCTGCTCCTTAAGGCCCTCTCCAATGTGATCAACCTTCTCTAGGAAGGACTGCAGCTCCTTCCGGAAAGCTTTCATCCTGAAGTTGATGGTGTCCAGAAGCTCCGGTTCATGCTTATCTTCTCCCCTTTCCTCACCACTTTTGAAATCCTGCTCAGTGGATGGGCTGCTGGTTACATGCACCTTTGCATCATAAATCAAGCTGTCCGTATCAGTGATAAGGCGGTCCACAGTCCTTTCAAGCCGCTCAGCCTCACGTTTGATGTTAATTAAAGACTCAGTGTCCTCTTTCACTCTCATAAGCTCAGTGGAGCACAGGTCACTGACTTCCGATGGCTTCCCACTCCCAAAACCCGATGTCTTCTCATAAACTTCTTCAGAGTCGCTCTCACCCCCAATGGGCCCCTCCCTCTTTGGCTGGGGTGGGCGACACTCTTCACTGTCACTCTCCTTCTTCCCAGCATCACTGTCAGCATCGCTGTCCCTGGGGCTGGAAGTGCGCAGGCCCAGGTGAGAGGCAAGGTCGTAACGCTGGACATTGGACATCAGGACCCTGTTCTCATACTGGAGCTTCATCACTTTCCCGCTCAGTTCATTGATTTGCAACCTGGCTGACTTCAGCTCCTCTTGCAAGGTGCCGCCACACTTGGATGCCGCATCATCCAACCAGCCTGGCTCCTGGCCTGGCTCAAACTTGAATTTGTTCAGCTCATTCGTTAGCTGCTTGTTGTGATCCTCGATTTCGGAGATTGACCGCCTCAGCAGTTCTGCTTCCTCTTCCACGAACTGCAGGTGCCGGCGCAGCTCCGTGGCTGACTCCACAGAGTCACCGTAGGGTGAGGTAGGAATGCTTGAAATGTGGTCCCTGCTGAGACAATCTTTTTCATACTGGCACCTCATATCCTCCATCTCAGCTTTAATTCCCCTGTTCTCCACCTCCAGTTCCACTATTTTTCTGCCCAGTATGTTGGCTTCCTCCTCTACCAGCTTCAAACGAAGCTTCAGCTCGGCCTCCCTGGTGCTGGGTGGGCCCCCTGCCTCCCCTGTAGGCAGGGGACTGTCCACATCTCCATAGATGGACTTGTACTTCTGGAGCTCTTGCTCCAGTTCATCCTTCTCCCTCCCCAGTTTGGCCATCTTCTTCCGCATCAGCGCTGCTTCCTCTTTGGCAAACTGGAGCTGGCACTTCAAATCAGCACTGTCCTCCTGCCAAGAATAATTACCCCCCCCCAAGATTACATTATAATAGAAGCACAATCAGTTGCTCATTTGCCAAAATCTCCACCTCCCCACCCTCTGAGCTGTATCTGTTAGGTATGGAAACAATACAGAGACAGAGCTGCCCAAACCACACAGTTGACACATTTAACGACTCAGTCCTGGTTAAACTGGCAAAGCAGCTTGACCAGAGCTAAACCCATAAAAATGCCAGTGCAAGTGTTCAGTGATGCAAGAGTGTCAGGGCAATGCTTAGTTTTTCTCAAATACTGAGCAAATTTTGTGGAAACTAAGAACTCCTCAAATTAAAAGGCTTCATGATTTTGGGGGCTTTCTGTTTAATGATACATTCACTCCCTTTTAGCATCATGAAACAAAGACCCCTCAGATGAATTTGCTTGTCATAGCCTGAAATTTTGGGCTTCTTTAGCTAACAAGCACAAAGAAGTGCACTAAGCAGTACGGCTGCCTTGCAAATTGAAGACTTATTTATTGGATCTCACAATTCTGTAAAGTAGCCTGAGTGTCTAACTCGCTTTCTGAATAGGAAGTATTACTGTTGTCTCTGCTGCTGTTATTATCAGGGTGGACCAGATTGTGATCACTGTTTCTAGAAAGGACAACTGTTCAGGAGGGAGATTGGTGAAAATGTATCAAAAGGGAAAGAAAAATTAATAAAACCATGGTTACATCCAAACCCATCCCATGTGAAAACCTGCATTTTTCAGGAAGCATCAGGGTATTTGGGTTTGATTTTTTTGTGTGTATGTGCTGGGCATTTTAAAGAACCGCATCTCAACTCAAATGAAAACTCTAGTGTGTATTGTGCTGAAATAAGAGACAAGGTTAAGTAAATTCTAAGCCGATGAACAATTTCTTTGCCTGAATCACTTTCATGAATTGTCATGGAGATACAGACACTTGGCCTCGTAAGAGACACATTTATCAGCATTAGCAATAGAAAGGAAGGCAGGCTTTGAAAGATGATCTCTTGAGACAGCAGATTTCAGCATTGTTGGTAGGCCATGTGGACATATATGCAATTATCTACGGAAACTTTATTTTAGTCTCTGGAGCACTGTTATCTTTCACAAGCACCATTTGGTTATATTTTCTAATAATGGCAGCCAAATCCAGAAGAAAACATGACTGACTTTAATTGTTCACCCAGATCGGGCTATTAAAAAGAAAAGAAAAAAAAAGATTTACAGAACTAATTATGGCTCAGCAATCTGAGGAAATTATTTAATTTCTAAAGCACACATTGTTGCACATTGGTAATGGTGTCTTTTATGTTACCTAGATTAATTTTGCCCCTTTCTATTTAGATATTTACTAATTATGTCTTAATTTCAGCTCTTAATACCTAAACCCACAAAAGTAATTGGTTATATACTTCTGTACTCAGTCAGCTCTCTTACTGATTCTGCTTGGCAGAGGTTGGGACTTTAAAATACGAAATACTAAGAAAGCTATCTTAAATGTTAATAACATGACAGAGGTAAACGATAGTCAAACTTGGTGTTAATATGTGGTTTTCAGTGACAACAAGGGGTCAAACACAACTGCAAGCAGTTGATCAGTTGACTGTCTAAAACTCTGGTCATCATGTTTCTGGCACCAGAAATGTGAGTTTTCTATGAATACAATCGAGGTGCATATAATTGTCTAGAAGCAAAGTCGATAGAAGATGGGTTTTCTTTCTTCTCTATCGTCTCCTCACATACATATATCTCTTTTTCACACATATATTTGGAAATTGCTTTTTTTTCTTTATAACTCAAAACTGCAAATTAAGTATCAGATTAAAACCTGGCAAAACTCCGTGCACTCTCCATGGGAGTCACTCTGAATTTTGGTTGCTCTGGCTGGAAAAGGCTGTAGGATTAAAGCATCATCTTTGGTCAGGGCTGCACAATACATCACCTCTGTTTTTCCTATCATCGAGAATCAGTTTATTCCCGCAGCTGCAGGTTTTGCATTTAGGAAAATACAAAGATCACAAGGAAGGTTACATCCAGACCAGTGCTGCACGTCAGAGCTCATAGGTGGGGTGATGACTGCAGTTTATTTATTTATCTGTTAATAGCTTGGAAATAATCACATCTGACATTTTCCTTATTCTGTCTTTGTAACCCAGCATTCTTCCCCATGCTCCCTGCCTGCCTTTGACTGCAGGAGCCCAGCCATCAGTGGCACTAACCGCAGCCTCACACCTCCATGGCTGCAGGCAGCTGGACCGATGCCCGCGGGGAAGGGCCAGCCTGCTCGCATCCCTCTCCCCAGCATGGAGCACTAGGGGCCAGCTCCTCCTCAAGGGTCAGCGGGGGTTCCAGCGCGACACCCACTGCATTTTAAGCAATATAAATAAGAGTCACCGAGTTGCATTCGGGACAACGGACTCAGCATTTTGAAGCTTTTGAAGAAAAGGGAAAGGCTTTGATGGATTTGGGGTCGGGGCTCCAACGTTTTTGCTCAACATCACTGCACGACTCAATGCATCTGCGGAGTTAGCACATTGTTATAGCAGGACAAAACCACCACTAACTTCTTATAATGGCATTACTTTATTGCTAGGTTTTGTCTATGAAAAAAAAAGGATCACAGTTTTAACTGCTTGTTTTTGCAAGAGCTGAAACAAATGACATTTTTTTTCATTAAACAAACACAAGTCTCACACAAAACAAAGAGCTGATGGATGTTAATCTTGTCTACTAAATATGGATCCCATCTGGAAAGGTGACAAAGCTCTAGATCTTCCCTGCTTCTCTGCCAGGGAACATAACAACTGAAAATCCCATTCCCCGGACAGCTTTTTTTCCAAAGGAAAATAATGATCAGGAGAGATTTATCAGCCAGATCTAAGCATGCCAGAAGGGTAGGACTCCAGCCTTCATGCATCTGTCCCTCTGAAACTTTGTGTACAGAAATATCAGTGATTTCTTGATCAGTTGAAAGCAAGTAGAAACAGCAAGAAGGTGAGACACCTACATAGGCAAGTAGAGTTCTGACATAAAAGGCAAATTAAGGAGAGGCCAAATCACCAAATTAAGAATAGTTTGTTATTTGTTAAATCATGAATTAATAGAAAGGGGAAGGAAAAAAAGAAAGGAGAATACAGCCTTTCCACCATTTTGGAGGAACAAAAGGCTTGAATCCCAGGGACTGAAAGCTGGGCTATGGCACAGCCTGACTGTATTTCACATCCAATATGTGGATGCTTTCCTAAAAGGTATACATAGGGCAAACTGTATAGAAAGAAAAGAAGGAATGACAGCGCAAAAATGTTCCATCAGTCATGGTGCTAGTCATGGACTTTAAGAGATCATTAAGGATAAATGGGAATTAATGACTACTGATAGTGATTATTTGCATGCAGCACTGCATGACACTTCAGAGAGATGTTAATGGAAAAATAAAGCAGAAAGAAAAAAACCCAGGATCCCTCCCTACAGAATCTGCAGTCTAATTTAGAGAAATGTAGAACGCGGAGATAAAGAAATGAAACTTAAAGGAAAGAAATGAACTTAAATTCATTATGTAATGTAAATTATGTGATGAGAATGAAGAGCTGATCAAAAATTCCCAATTATGATATTTCGTTTCTGGCAAGGAGACACAAAGATAGATAGAGACCAACACCATCTCCTCTACCACCACCATCGGCTCAAGGGAACTGCCAGGGCAGAAGATAGGTAAGCGGTTTTGGGGTTGCAAGTCTGACACCAGGGCAGTACGACCCGCACCCAAAGCATCTGGCTGAGCGCCAGCACCCCTACCTTGCGCTGAAGAACCACTTTTCTTTGTGGTTTGCCTGGTGCCTGGTATTTTCCAAGAAGGTCCGTTTTGCAATTCTGCTGAATAAAAACTTTTTTTCTTCAATACTGCTAGAGGTGGGTAAGTGCTACTACGAATTCTGCTTTTACATGACTTCAAGACAGTCAATTTCATAGGCATTATTTACTCGGTGTGTCCTGCGGTGGGTGTGATGTTTCAGCTAATTTTCCTGATGAGCTCCTAGTAAGTAAAAACAGTGGTCTTGCCATATGCTATACCTATCTGTAAGCATGTGGATGCACAGAATCTAAGTTTGTGGTTGCTTTTCACAAAATATGTAATGGGTATGTGAACTTATTTTAGGTACTTAGGGTGGCTGTCCCTGAAGAGCAGTGTTTTGAACCTCCCAGGCTGTGCCTGTTCCCATCCCTTTGGACCATGCCACAGCACCTAATGGCTGTTTGACCAGGTCGCGCACTTGCTGTGCCGCGCTCTGGTCTCAATCAGCACATACATCTGAAGGGATACCTGGGTTTGAAGACAGCTCTGGGTAGCACCCTAGAGCTGGGAGACAGCTAGGACATGCATCTGTAGGCTGGACCACATGAATACAGAAGGTTTTTTCCCTGTCTTTCCTACCTTAAAGAATTGCTGAAGAAAACTGAACAGCCACCTTGCACAGTGCTATCGCAATGCTTTTCATCTTCAAGCCCAAATCCTTTGCTTGCATGAATTACAATGTGTGTGTACAGTGTAAAGGTGGTTTCCAGGATCACTTCCCCACGTTGTGAGTGGAGAAGAGCTGATCCAAGGTTACTCGGATAATTTTGTGAAGTCCTTTTTAAGGCTTTCCAAGGCAAACTACAGCTGCTGTTAATGCCTGGATTTGGGCGGAGCAAGCAAACACAAGGAATCCATTTCCTCTATAACATTCTATATTTCTGGGAATGAGGAAAGGAAGGACAGTGCCGCCCACAAACTCCGGTGGACACAACCATGCCTTCATGTAGCTTCATCTGCAATTTGCATGTGTGTGGGCATATATATTTCATCCATGTATTTTACAGACTTGCAGAAAAACAAACTGTCTGACCTGACTGATGACTTAAATAATTCTCCATAGCAGGCACTGCAGGCAGAAAGCCCAGTGCCCCATTTTAAGGTCTGATTAAGCTGTTCTTGTATTGGCTCCGTGGGAACGCTCGGTCTGCTGTGTCCTGGGAAAGTAGGCTGCAGGGCCCAGCCACCACGAGCCCCTGGTCTGCCCACCCTTCCCACTCAAGTGCAATACTTCATAAAGATTTATTACGGTTATTGTTACAAATCAATGGATTTTAAGCCTCCATCAACTCAGAGAAGACTCATAGGGTCTCAGTTTGCACACACAAGGTCTGTCGAGGGGGCAGCAGGGGAGGTGCAGCCTTTCTCTAACGAAGGCATGATGTCGCTCTTGGCTCCTTTCGCAGCGAAATGAAACACTATCCCCATCTCTCTGGCTATAAACAGTAACTGTACGGGTGCTGGGAAAAGCTTTAACTCCTACAGTCAGCACAAAAAGCAGAGGAAACCGGGCAGACCGCTTCCCTGAGAAGGATCAGCCTATGGGATTTCAATAAAAGCAGTGTCCACAGGGAGACTGAGTGGGTAGCTTAGGTTCTGTGTTGTATCTTGGCTTGGGAGAGCAGAAGTTCACACAGTGGCCCTTTGACCCCAGAGCGAGATCAAACCTGGGGCTGCGACACAAGAGCATGCAGAGTGCCGTTGCAGCGTGTCAACCACATTCCCTGCCAAGATGCTCATTAGCACAAAATCTTTGGCATGGCGTATAAATTTAGTTAGTCCCTCAGCTGCGATCCAATTACTCTGTGAAGCAAGGTGATTTTCTCTTCTTGTAGAAAAACCTGCAGCCTGATCTAGTCATACAAGCTCAAGGAGCCTGAGAAGCTGCACAGTTTAGAGATCACACTTGTGTCCTAAATTGCTTCTACATTATCTCTGGGGGGTCTCAGTAGATTAAGGCCTAATTGCACTCTGGTTAATGTGTCTGATGGCCCTGTCAACACCCATAAAAAGAAATTTTCGGTTTTATCATGTGATTTTGCTCAAAATTGCACGTTCTTGAAAACCATACCTGGGTAAATGCCTTTTTTTCTTTGTGCATTTCTCTGCTGCCTCTTCTCTTCAGGGAACTCTGCAACAGAAGCAATGCTTAGTTATTGATAAGCCAAACAGAAAGCCTGCAAGTTTGGCAGGGCCTACCACCATAAAACTAATTGCTGAGAAAGCAAGGATATTCTCCTGAGCAGTTGGGGATTTAAGTTTTTGTATTAATCACTAAAAAAACCAAGATGATCAGGGCCTTGTCAGTGAAATTTTCAATGCACAAAACTTCCCATAGGAAAAAAACAAAGGAAAAAATTAGCTAAAAGTTCACAGGGGAAAAAAAAATCTTTTTTTGTCTCCTCTGGACCACCATAATTTTTGTCAAAACTTTCTTTGTGCATGGGGCAATGATTTATCTTTGATTAATCCAGGGCAGAAGTCCAAAAATTTTACTCACAGTGGATGTGAAACACATTGTGGAAACCTCAGAAGACAGTAACCCCAAAAAAAGGGGAGGACGTGCATGTTTAAGCTATGTGGCATAACATCACTGGTTAAACTGTGCTAGCAAATGTACTGAGGAGCCCAGATAAAGACCAGGTATTCTCCAGGTATTTCTGAATTTACTTTATAAATTAGATTAGATTGGGTTTCCAAATCTTTATACTCCTTTATAAGCAGTTTTTTTAAGACATGGAAATGACATCACCACCACCACTTGGTTTTCATAAACCCCTCAGCACCCAAATGGAAAAGCACAGTTTTCCTGAGGAGCAGGAGGTGGAGCACCGTCAGGACATTGCCAGTGTTTGCACTGGCTTGTGTTTCAGGATCAAACAGGTGTGAGCTGGATCTATTTAGAAAAGGCACAAATTTGACTTTTGCAGGTTAAAGTATCAGAGGGGAGTGACAGATATCAGGTAAAAAAGTGGGAAGCTAGAAACTACAGGGTCCTTCGAATTCAAAGCTGGCTGTATTGCGTTGCCTGTGCCCAGAGTCTGCAGGCTGATACTCCCAGCAATCACTATGACATTTTGGCCTCTTTATTTTTTATTTCCGTTTATATTTGTTTTTCGGGGACAATTTCCATCTGGGGCTGTCATGGGCTTGCCCACAGTGTGCCTCCCCTCTGGCCCGCGCGATGGAGCAGCGTGTCCAGACCAGCACCAGCTCCTGCGTCTGAGGGGCTAAATCCTTATCTCTGTAACCCACGCTAACCCAGCAGAGCAAAGTGGGAGCCCAGCAAAGAGGAAGGAAAAGGAGGGAGAGGAAACCTGTTAATTAGCTAAGTCCAGTCTTGTGCCCGGCCATCAGCTGGCAGATGATGCAGCGTGAGCTCGGGGACAGGCGCACACATCCCATGCAAATCCTAACCGAAAGCTTTCCATGGCTTTGTGGTTTCTGACTGTTAAGCTATGCAGCTACTGCAAATTATAACTATTGCAGGCTAAGACAAATCTCTCCTTCTGCTCTTTGTTATACACAGTTAAGTAGTTAAAACCCATTTATACACGGCACCATATGCCCAAGACATACTACAGTTTCCTTTTTGCTAATCTGCTCTCTACTTTAATCCAGTGATTTCCTATAACTAATGAAGCTGAGTAAGAGAAATGTTTTTTCTTTTCTGTATACTGAAATAGTTTAATGAAAAAAGACTTTAAACACCAAAAAGATAATTTGAAAACCTGTTACACAAGCTTAGTCAGGATAAACAGTTACTGTTTCCTCTTTTTTTTTTTTTTAAATGTGGTGTTTTTCTGGAAACAGATATGTAACTGAACGCAGTCACCAGTCAGCAGTATTGTGCCCCAGCGTGCAAGATGGGTCACTATGGTTGAAGAGATACAGGGCATAGCCCTGGCCCTCACACTCACTGCTTTTCTGTGTGATATCAAGTAAGAGCAGCTTGAGCAAGAGGAGCTTGTCTTGTTACTGCATTTAATTTGTAAGCCCTTAGAGTCAGGGATGAGTCTACCAATTTATGGAGAGGCTTCAATGCATGACTGTAGCAAAAAGCTACCAGTCATGCTAGAAATGTAAAACTTTGTGTCAAATCCTAAAAACCTCTTGTTCTTAGCTATGAGCAAAAGGTCACACTTCGACACATCCAACTTGAGAAGCTACGGAATATAAACACATGGGCTACACTGTGCAAGAGACAGTAGTAAAGCTTTTGCTCTGTGGTACAGGATAATACTTGGAAAGTAAGGGGAAAGGAATTAAAATTTAGGTAGGAGACATAGATGACACAATGAGAAACAGGCAGGTAGCTATCTGGCTTTGGAAGGTATAAGCTCCGCTCCTCACTGAAAAAACGGATTTCACAGATTCAGACTAAGAAGTTTGTCATGTATTGCCCCAGATGGGGCCTGGCTTTAAGCATTTTCACACTGCCCTGTTTGGCTTGCGTAAGAAAAACCTTCTGATCAGTGCTCAGCTGGAAGATTGCTTTGTATTTTCATAACACTGAGACTCAACCTTAGGCTGAGCCTGTCTTCAGCTTAAGAAAAAGAATGGAATAGTTACCTCTGGGGGCTACCAGTGGACTACAGGGAGAAATCTCCCCCCCCACGCGTCAGTGGAGGACTCGAAACACAGGCCTGGCAACAAGGGTTTGCCTGGCCAAAACCCCCTAAGCAAAGAAATATCTCCATTTCACCACTGTGGGACCAGGCTGCACACGTGCATGGAACACCAAGCAATGCAGCTGATACTTCAGTGTGATTAAGGGCAGAGAGTGCCACTGCAAAAAGGAGTAAGTGGAATGGGCTACAAGCATAAATGATTTAAAATGTGAAATGGTGCCATAAAGGAGCACGTCTTGTTGATGTACGGGAGATCGTCATCAGAAGTGGATATGAATTAATGCTAGAAGGAGCATTTCTATACTAGCTTTTATACTCAAGAGACCAACCAGGCTTGGCAGTCTACCGAAAAGTCTTTCAGTGATGGCTGAACAAGATTTTTTCAGTCCTTTGGCTAACATAGTCTCTTCGGAAAGAGGTTACTCGCCAGACATTTTCTACCTTCACAGTTTCACTGCCGTTTGTCGCCATACCTCTTGGCTGCCAAGAAGAGCTAATATATGGGTGTAATAAATTACTTGGTGTTCTAAAAGTTAAACTTCCCAAAAGATTCTTGGATGTAGTGACCACAGTATTAACATCAGGAAGAGACATCATTATTTTCACATTCCCTAGAAGCCTAGCATGGAGAGGAAGAGATAATTTCTGTCTTTCAGTGAATTCCATTTTCAACAGGTCTGAGAAGAGTCCTCCAAACTGAGCAGTGAGAGCTAGACTGCCCATGTGGGAAACAGTAAGCGGGAATCAATGCCCTGGAATTAGAGGTTGAGCAAGACATGGAAACAAAGATTGAATTAAGAGCAATCATACATGTAAACACATGATATGCCCCGAATTTTAATACTGGGGCAAATGCTGAGTAGGATGAGAATAGAGCTGCAGTAGAGAAGGACTTGGAAAATAAGAAGAGAGAACCAGAAGTCCCTAAGAGCTGCCAGCCTGTCACTTTATTCACTGCTATTAAGAGAAGCAAATCATTTTGGGTGCAGTCTGGCATCTGCAGGCAAGCGTGGGCTTGCTATCATATGCACATCAAACTGAACCTGCAAAATCAAGTAGTCAGCCATTGAAGTGACGATGTCTGCAACCTAAAAACAGAGAAGCTGGCTTGGAAAGTCCATCCCTGAAGGCAATTTCTATCACTGATATATGTGAGGAATTATGCACGAGCATCACTGTGGCTTATGAGCTGTATAAATAATATTTCATGTGCAACAATGGCTCTCTACCAATTGCTTTGAAATGGATAATCCCAATTTTTATTTGCATTCATTAGAAAATACTGCCTGCAAGAGATCTGATGGTAGTTTAAAAAAAAATATGCATGAGTGACCAAATCCACTTGCTCTAAATACAGCACTAGGTGAAGCAGACTGCTTTCAGATTGCCGGTATCTGCAAGGCTAACAGCTTCAGAGTTGCACATTGGCATTTCATAATAAGAGCTACCTTCTTCCTAGCTGTTAAGTCCCCTCATGCTCAAGAATTAACAAAATATCTGGAGAAACATAATTTCTGCCCCACAGTACATGACTCATTGAGAGACCTTACCAATGGACCAACTTCTTCATAGAGGTTACTCTCCAAGAAACACCAGTGATTTAAATGAAGGAAATTCTACTTGGCATGAATGTGAATTGGAAGAAAAGCAGATCTACTTGTAACAGATGGTCAGAAGGTGGATTTATCCCCAAGTGATGTAAACCAGTGTTCATTAACTGCACCGCTAATCACTGCTCAGGAACACCTCACTGCAAGCGTTTTCCAGGCACTGTGCAGGACCGCATGGGAAGATTACAGCAGAGGATGGAAAAAGCAGGGGGACTCTGTGCTTCTTCTCTGGCAACCCCCCTCCACACAAATCCAGCTCCGCTGGCCACTGCAGGCAGTTTCCCTCTCAACTTTTTGCAGCTGTGGATTTGCCAGATTCTGGGTTTGAGCAGGTGCATGAGTCTCTTTCATCTCAGTGCTTCAGACCTACCCCTGCTTGCCCAGTCTAGTATATAAAGAAAATATCATTGTGCAGAGCTCTGTCACTTTCACACCGCTAATGAATAAACTCTTCTAACAAATACAGCACTGAAAGAACACGACCTGGACCTGCTTCATTAGGAGGGGCGGTTTTCAGCTACCACACTGCAGCTTTCTGAAATCTCTTTCTTGGTACCATTGTCTGCCCATTTGGTGAAAGAAAGCATTTCCCATTTCTATAGCAACATCCCTTTTTTAATGGTAGGACAGGGTAGCTTTCCATTCTTTCTTAAGGCCTGAAGTGTCTCTAAATTCCAAGTATTCAACTGAAGTTTTGCTTTGCTGCCATCCCATGCTTCTGTGTTACAACGGCTGCGCTGTGAAAGTACAGTGGCAGCTTTTTCTATGTAGACTTTCTAAAGTATCTATGGGATGGTTAATGGAACAGCAAAATACAATTAAATTCTAATTGCTTTTCAATTGCTGTAGGCCCTTGAAAAAGATATCTCACCAAGCCCTGATAAAGCCGGGTTTGACGCAAGTGATCTATATCTGCATTCATTCCCATGTGCATTTCATTTACTAGAAACCTCGAAATACTGCGATATTCATCATTCACATGACCCAGCAAAGCAAGTCATGTCTGAAATATCATAAGAATTACAGTTCAGGACAAAAGCCATCCCTTGAGTAAAAAAGCAGCAAAGCACACTAGCTTTCAGCATCAGCTTAAATTTCATTAATGTTGCATTACTCTATTGTGCTAAGCTTATGAATAGGGGCTTTGGAGGAGCCTCTTTCTTCTG
>WHYT01017255.1:369845-417475 GCA_009806455.1 Tetrax tetrax
TTTTTTTTTTTTTTTTGTCCTATTTCAGGTGAAGAAAACCAGAAAGAAGCCAGGTAGATCACTGCAGACAGTGCTGCTTCTCCCTCTCCTGCTATATCAGCACTGTGATGGTAACAGGCTATGAGCCACGTTAACTTGCACTCCTTTTGGAAAAAGCTTGTTCAAGAGCCGGGCCTAATCCGAGTGGTATGTGCCACGCTGACACTGCCTGAGCCCTTTAATTGCCTCGTTAGTGCGATAGCGTAGCAAACAGCCTGTGAAAAATGTGCCAGGCACTATATACACACAGAAACAGACCTGTCCTGAAACGGTTTGCCAATGGGAGCAGCACTCATCCTCGGCCACACAACCCTATGTAATGATACACGCCTGGTGCCCATAGCCCAGGCCACAGTTCAGCACGCCAAGAGAGAAGCGGTGTCCTTCACCAGGAGGATGAGCACCCAGCCCCGCAGTGGTGCTGGCTGTGGCTCTCTTCTCTGCCTCTCTGGACAAAACAAGGGTTGCAAAACTCCTAGAGAAGATGAAACAACTTGTATGACTTCTGGAAGCCATTTTTTTTCTCTTGTGATTACATTTACTGCAGCAGCCTAGGCAAACTAAACAACTGTTGGAGAAAGCAAACCCTTGGAAACAGCCCCCAACATACTTACTTGGCCATCCACCATCCACGTCGCCCTGCTCAGCATCGCCCACGTTGCCCAACACTAAATGCAGACTGCCCAAAAAAGGCACTAAACTGCCCTCCTCTCCTCCTCTCCCTGAAGAAATGCTTTACACCCTGCATCTTTTCTGAGGGATCGCAGCAAATGTCCTGCTGTCATGTCACAGGCCTTTCAGCTGGGAGCTGCTGATGGGACTGGCTTTAGGAAATTGGATTTCAGGCCAGGTAGTGCTCAGAGAGGGGATTAGGAGTTTACATTGCCGAAGAAAGAGAATATGAGAGCATTTACTGCTGATCAATTGATCAATGCACATGTAGCCTGGCATTTCCTGTAACACAGGTGATCTATTACAAGCATAAAATTTTTTTTTAGAAGACAAAGAAGGCAGTATACACACAGGGATAGATATCTGCTCACCAATTGCAGAGCACTGGGAGAGGGAGAAAACACAGAGGTCTGAAATCTCTGTAGTTTCAAGGTATACGAGTAAAGAGCAAATTTAATAGAAACTAAAAAACCCCATTATGTATACACATATTTTGGAGGTCTTTTCGCAGAGAAGGATATTCAGAGCTCTGCAACATCTGTGCTTTCTGCACCTATGGATCAACAGCTACAGAACTGTTTTTCGTATACAGGATGGAAAGAAAAATTTTCTTCAAGCAGACAAGTACAAGCATATTCAATCTCCTCTGGATTACAGCAACTTGCTGTTTCTATAAAGTATTAAATGAAATTCTAAAGAAGCAGAGAGATTAAAGGCCAACTGCGATGATCCCCAACGAACATGTCCCAGATAGTCCTTGTAATCCTCAGTTGCCCATCTATTATGTCACAATTTTAAGGACACTGCACTCTGACAAAAGAGGTTTATAAAAATAGAGTAAAAAGGCAGCAAATTCACTCTTCAGTAGCTGGTGACATTTTTGAACCTAATATAGCTGCTACTGGTGACACACTTCCCTACACATCATTCAGCGCCCACGACTGTTTACCAAAAGGTGATGGGTCCTCCCCAAGACATCCATAATCAGCAAGCCATGGGAGTCACAGTTCAAGCACAAATAAAGTTAGTTCTGCTAAAGCAAGCAAGGCCATCAATTACAGGAATTAAATTCAAGCCAGAGCTTAGCACTTGTAATTAAGAAACAGTGGAGCTCGGGCCAGGGCAGGAGCAGGTGATGAGAAGGGGAGGCAGCTCCTGTGAACACACCAGCTGGCTGGTGAGCTGTGGCACATGATGCTCCAGGAGCAGCAGTGCGATGTCCACTCGCTCTCCCAACACATTCTGTGGGGCAAGAGTTATCCCTCATGGGAGAAAACTGATAGGTCACCTACAAGCCCAATTGCAGCTGGAAATGGCCAGGAAGGAAAGAAATTGTTAGAAGAGAGTGTCATTGTAGAAGCTGCATTCCTTCGTAAAACCAGTCTATAAAGATGTGTCAGCAGCAACCCTGTAAATATCAAATGAAAACTCTATGTGATGGATATAGCTCCACAAAGACGCACTCAGAAAGGAGTGTGACAAGCCCAAGTAGGAATACAGTGCTTTAAACACTAAAATTCAAAATGCAGAGAAAAATTATAAAGGTGGCCACAGATGTTAACAGTAAATTATTCTGCTGTGAAGCATATTTCTGAGGATACCCTGATCTGGGTGGGTATTTGGGTTATCCTTAACCATTCTGTCTGCTCCTGGGGCTGGGCTGTGATTGCCTGGGAACCTGCTCCTGTTGCCTGTGGGGAGCTGGGGTGACTCTGTAGTTGTGCAGGGGCTGCACCTTCCCATGCTACCACTGCTTTGAAGTCTAAACGAGCTGCCTTGCCTCCTTGCAGGGTTTTGTGGTCCCTGCCCCTGAATACAGAGGTATACTCTGACCCCGAGGACCAACGCACAAAATTAAAGGCATATTTTGCATTACTGGGTCTTATGTGGGTAAGGGAGACCAGGGAGAGGGTTTTCATGCTCTTAGACCTCCAAGAGCAGCTCCTAGGGAGATGGATGAAAGGATGTGGCTTCTTGGTCTGCTCTGTAGCTCCTGGGAAGGACAGACATCTTTCTCACCCCTCAGCGCAGGAGCTGACTGCCCCAAGCTTCCTCACTGCAGTGGCTCAGTACTTTGGGGCAGTGATTTCTGGGGAACTGATGGCACTCAGCATCTGCCCAAAGGAGGAATTCATGGCTTCAATTTTGTTGGTATTCATCTCTCTAAATGCATCCTACTCAGGGCCTACCTGCTGCACTTTGCTTGGATACAGATTTGCTACGAAGCACAAGGTTTTATCTGTTTCTTCCAAAACCGAATAGAAGAGAGAGAGAGGATGATCCATTTATATACCCTTAAACCAGAAAAATGATTAGTTTCCAGACCATTCAAGTAGCAACAACCCAAGGCAAAAACCTTTATTCAAGCAACATATTGATTTTAGGATACACAACTAGGGGACTTGGATCATCACTTCCTACTTCAAGTTGTTATATGAACGGATTAGGATATCTTTAGGGACATGTGCTTTTTTTTCCTCACTATATATTATTACTGTATTTTTGTTTACTCTAATTCATAACTTTCCACTTTCATCACTCCTGTTGACAATTTAGCCTACGCTTTAAGTACTCCTGACAGGAGAGGATCTCTGAGAACTTATCCAGCTGTCCTCCTCTCTGCCTCTCTTGCTAATACCTAACCAAGCACAAGAAGCCTAAAATGGCAATATGGCTGTACATTTTTTAAAAAAATACAATTATTATGCCCAATAACATCCCACATTTCCATTCCTCTGTGTGAGGTGAGCTGCAGGCATAAAGGCAGGGCTGGTTTTCAAGAGCTTCTTCTGCATAAGAAACCTCGGACTCTCCAAAAACTCTACCAGAGCAGTGCAGGCAGCCACAACCAGCCCTGAGCCAAGGCAGTAAGCAAAGGATCTTGTCTACACTGTTAGGCTGCTTGGGAAACTTCTCTCCTATCGTTTCCTAACCTTTCCAGTGACTGAATTTGTAACCCTAGTCATGTTGTACGTAATATTTTTATTATGATAATTATTATGATAACAAATGAAGACTGACAGCATTTGTGTTTGATGGCTTTCTCTCAAAGGCTGTAAAATTATGCCCTTTTCTCTGTACTTTTACACACCTGCTGTAAAACGTGTATATAGCGAACACATACAGTCATCAATGAAGTGGAAAAATCCCACTCCAGCTATCTGGATTGTGCTGGTGTGCACATTCAATCTCAAATACCAAATGAAATACGAAAAAGGTGAGCAGCACTGTCAACTTCACAAGTCTCTGAAAGCTGCACCAGTTGGTGCATCCTCAGTTGTAACCATGTACTAAACCACATAAATTACAGGGAAGATCTTACTGATCCCATTTGCACAGCTTGTTGATGATGCTGCCTAGTGAAAGAGGTTTCCGAAGATTATTTTAGAATCAACTTCTGAAAAATCATTTTTAGACAATAACTCCAAAGGCCTTCTAATCTCTGGGTGCTTCTCAAGATGAAATATCTCAGAGCAGAAACATCTTCATGTGTTTTGTATTTGATTTGCCTACTCCAAAAAAACTCTTCATATGTGGAAACTTTGCAAAGCACACAGGAAGAGTAAAGCAGCAATGGCGTGTGCCTGCTGGGGACTGCAGGCTGGGAAAATATTCCGGGGAAGTACCTTTTTATTATACTTGTTAACTAAAAAGAAAAGGAGGCACTCTTTTTACTATAAATCAGCGTATGAAGTATAGGGATTTAACTATATACAAATGACTGAATACCAGATTCCACTGTGAAATACAATTCTGTGTCAAAATCACACCAATCTCCACTTTTTAATGATTTTTTTTTTAAAATCTCCTCACATTTTCATTAATGTCAAGTGAGGCCTGGACTAGGGCCTCAGGCAGTGTAAGGTTCTCGTTTTCTTCTCTGAAACTGCAGCTTTGAGGAGACAGGACGGCATCATACAGCGGTTGCTGCAGAGAGGTACCTAATGGTCACTAATCCACAACTACTGTTGTTCTGCTGTGATCAAAAGTAAGGCAGCAGGGATGCCTGAGGAAAGAACATGATCAGGTCACATCCTGAAGCCATACAGAGTCTGACATGCAAGAATACAAATCTGGGATTATTTTGCAAAGCCTGAATAAACAGCAAGTGTAGATTTGTTAGGGGATGTGATAAACCTTCGCTCTTTTCTCTGACTAGCAAACCAAAACAAAAAGAGGAAAGAAAAAGGAAAAACCTCAAACCATCTAGATAAATTTTCTTTTTCTACCACTGGTCAGGACAAGGGTTCCCAAAAGGCTGTTACTTTCCTGGCAATAACAAAATGGAAATGTCTGAGGCACGCCAGTAGATGAGCTTTTGACCTGAAACATGGCAACTAACAGCAGAATAGGCTTTATTCCAGCCTGGGTGCAGAAGATTGATGACTATGAATAATATGTAGGAATTAGACTGAATGATGACAGCTCTGTGGAAGGACTGCCACAGACTCATGATTTTTTTAATCATTATTTCTCAGATGACAGAAACTATTGCAAGGAGGAAAATCATACACTTTTCATTTTTCTAATTAAAACACGAAAACTGTTTCTCTCTACCCCTTAATTCATTGCTTGCTCTTTCTTTCTGTGTTCTCAGACACCTGAAAAAGCAGCTCCTCACAGGTAAACTTCTTAGCTGAGGGTCCATCCTATCTCAAAGGGTTCTGTGGTGTCAATGCTTAAAGTAAAGGCATGAATACCTGCCTTAAAGGTTCCCACCACAAAATAAGTGCATAATTTGAATTCCCAGTGGTCCTAAAGCAAGCATGCTGCGGTCGCTACGTGGGTGCACTCTCTGACCACTGACCGATAAAGAAAGGGAATCAAACTGCTTATGGGACAGATCTTCCAATGTAGCTGCTGATTAGCAATGAAAAATTTGTGTGATCACAGTTTTTATGGAGGATCTCAACAAAATATGCATTTTTACTCTGTTTTTAGAAATCTCAGTGTACTTTTTGGGGGCTTTGTTTGAGAAGCCTGAGGTCCCTAGATCGTTTTGGCAGCTATTTTCTAAGATCCTGGTAGTCCTGACACCTAAAATATTGGGAGGTAGAGAGTGAATAAAACCACAGGTGATTAGCAGTCAGTCTCAACCAAGACATCACTTCTAACGCTTGCTTTTCAGTTCCTCACTCCTCTACCTTGCCAGGCTCCCAGGAGCCCTGAAGGGAGCTCAGAGGCAGACTCTGGATAAACAGGAACAGAGAAGCATCTACTTTTTCTCCCAAAAAATCTCTAAAGTGCAGCAAAGCCCAGGGCTCCCTCTCCAGACAGTTTCTCCCCCACCTTTTCCAGTGTTTTGCCTCTAAATGCAAAGCAGAAGATGCAGTGCTCTTATCCTTACAACCAAAGAGCTTCACACATGTACATTGAGGCATTTTTTTTTTTAGGGAGACTCATGGTGTGCATTTGGCACAAGTTACTACACACAGTGCAGGACAGGGAAGTCAGACCCCACACGCTGGCACGGGCGAGTGAGAAGTGAAAGGCCTGAGAGACGCACAGCATCTTGGCTCACTAGGATCAATGCCTGAAAAGCTCTTCCTGGCCACCTCGAACACCCTGAATGACACCCAATTTCCTAATGTGGCTTCATTATTATCTCTTTATTTTGCATATAACTGAAGTATGAATTTCTAACCTGTTTTCATTTACATGGGAAAACTGGAGAAAGCTGTTAGTGTCCCAGAAGGAGACAAAGAAACCTGAAGCAAAAGTAGATCTAGAGTTAAGCAAAATAAAACTCTAATTGAGATAATTATTTTTAATGACTTGGAACTGAAACTCTTTTGGACGAATCCTCTTCAGACTTCGCGTGTTCATTTCCCGAACTGTCAACACAAAAATGGCAGGTTTTAGCCAAATAGTCTACCCTTATAAGAAAAACTAAAGTAAAAGTGTGTTGCAACCATAAATTCTAAGGGGCATAAATTATCAATTTTATTAGAAGGTATATATTTATCTGAAATGTCCTCTTACTTCTCAGATAATAAAACTGCTCACACTTTAGGAATAGCAAATGATTGATTCTGACTGATACTTAATGAAGATACTTCTTTTTTTAACCTCACTTTCTGCGACTGGGCTTCTGTACAGCATTATGTATGCTCTGCATTACTTGTTGCTACGATTCCAGCAGTGACTTGCAGATACTGCAAGACGAAATAAGTGGCTCTACGTTCCTTCCAAATGATTCAGCGGGGATTCTCTTTAAAAATAAAACTTTTTGAACATCATTCAGCACTGCTGAGACATAAAATAAAAAGCTCTCTACTCCCAAATAAGACAAAAATAATTAAAAAAATTTAAAACTCCAATTGATAACCAAATTTCAAGAACCATTTCTATTTCTACAGAGCAAAGTGACTGTATAATATTTGCAGCTATTCAGGCTCCAAAGTGGTGCTGCACGTACCAATGCTAGTGGTTCATGATTAGCCATGCAAGGCATCCCACTGACCTCACTTCAGTACGAACCGCAGAATCACAGCCCTATTATGGGCAGGCCCAATATTTATGCACACTTGTCAGATTTCACACGGCTCCTCTGAATGACATATTCCCCTCTGGCCCCGCTTTTCTTCTCTTTAGGCGCTTCTTTCTTTCCTCTGCCCTCAAACTTCTATGTGGCTTTTCATAATAAGTGTGAATTTAACCAGTGAGCCTCTCTGCAAACTCACATGTAGGACTGTATGGTTCTCACAAGGAATGCTAGGCATATTCATTGAGACGCCGGGCTGAAATATTCAGTCACACAATAAACCTGCAATGGAAGGATGCTCACTGGCCAATGCTGAGCTGAGCCCAGGGTAAGAGCTCAGGGAACGAAGAGACTTTTAAAACTTTGCAATTACTGTCTGTGAACAGTCTGCTGAAAATACTCCAGGCTACCCCCTGCTCGTACTTCTACTAGATGTTTTAAAAAGCATCTTTGACAAGCTTTCCTCTGAACCAACTGCTTTTCCTCCCGATTTTTTCTGGAAATAGTATTCTCCATAGAAGCCGGAGGACTCTGCTTTAATACCAAAAGTGTTGGAGATCGGAAGCAATGCCAGGTGTCCCTGCATGCTGCGTGGAGGGAGCGATGTCCTCACTGCTGCCATTGCATTAACACATTTCCAGTGCAGAACAGCACTTCTGGATACATTTCACAGCAAGAAACTACGTGGGGTCTAACGCAGGAATAATCTGCAGAAGCAGTATTTCCTTCTGGCTGGATTTTAACAATGAATGCAAATGCATATAGGCTTTTATAGTCTGAATGTTTCTATTCAAATCTTTTGATTCAAAAGCCTTTTTTTTCTCAACCACTGATCATGAAAACAGAACCTAAAAACTAACCAGTCCTTTCTGAATCAATATTCTGGGTACAACGGTGCAATAATATCACCTAAGGGGTTACAGTTTTTAACATCATCGCTAGCTCTTACATTTTTACTTGGCCATTTCAGCCTTTTAAAAATGAAAACAGAATAACCTTAATGTAGAAAAATTGCAGTTTTGAGGTGTTTCTTAGGATACTAGCTTGGTGATTTACTCTCAGAATGCTGCCTCCAGATGAGAGAGAGGTTGCTATTTTCAGCTCTTCTGGCAGTTTTTTAAATTTTGTAATTTCGTTTCCTTATGATCCTACTGTTGTTTTCCTATCTGTCAGTGTGTCACCACAGAGAGATTAGCTGAAATTTCAGACTCCATTGAAGTCTCTTTGTCCTCTCCCACATGACGCATTAGCTGCAGACTGCAGTCCCCCAAACAAAAAGGGATAACTGGCAACACAGTGGCCCAGAGCCCACACTGCTGATGCAAATTTCTCCAAACCATGAGTTTTAAACCTCATTACTCTTGAATGTTTGTGCATATGTGCCTGGACCTTTGCACACAGTTGTAAGAAGTTGCTAAAAGAAGAAAAGAAATAGTGATTTTTCTCTTCTTCCCTACAATGGGATATTTATGATGCAAATAACTCCTAAAATATGTAGACTTTCTTGCAGAGCCTTGAAGAGGCTGCACAGTCAGCAGAGTCCGAAAGTTCAGCTGCAAAGGTCAGACAGACACGTAGAAGAAAAGGAAGAAAAATGTCCTGAGACTACCCCCACTTTGGAGCAGAACAAGCAGATTATTCTGCAAGAGAGGTCACAATTTCAATTTTTCTACACCTCTATTTCTACTCCATACAGACAGACCACCGAAGCAGCAGATGAAAGCAAAGATGTGGTAAAGAAGAATGCTGAGTTCTAGTTCAACATAATTTTTGTATCATTTAATTTCTGGACTGCAGTTTGCACATGTATGTACCTCACAGGATTGTTGCAAGGATTAAATCTTTGCAAGGAATCATCTTTAAATCTGTGTTTTGGAAAGATCTGCATATTATATGTAGAATAATAGCTATAGATAAGGTCACTTGATTACTCTCCAGGCAATAGAAATTAAAAGATCAGCTGGTAGCTATTGTGTAATGATCTCACATTGCATTTAGAAAAACTATTATCCTGGGATAAAAATCTGTGTATAATTTGGCATAACTTAAAAGGCAGACAAGTATTGTGAATAAATATACTTCAGATGATTTCACAGTAATACAAATAGCGGTCATAATTTATTCTTCGATTTCCTTTGGTGTTCCCCAACACTGAAAACACACATGTCATTTCACATTATGGCTACTCTGGAAAGGAGCCAAATTCAGCATCAGTGTTAATAGGTGCAACCTGGCATAAGCCATCCACGATACAGCTGCTGTCAACAGAGATGAAGTTGTTTCAAAGCTCTGTCAAACCAGGAACGTGACAGTTTTATATAGTTCTGCTCCTATGTAATTCTATACTGTTGTCTTCTTAAATAAGAAGTATTAAAGCGAAGCGAAGCGAAGAGAAGAGAAGAAGAAAAAAAGCAGTATAGATAAGAAGTTCTCCACAAAACACAACGGCCAAGTTTATAGCTCCGAGGAGCTACTTCTCAGCCGCAGTCCTGCAGTCAGAGCCATTCAGATCTCGCTGTTTTAAGCTCTGACAAAAGACAAGAACCTTCAAAAAGAGATGTGCATTGAGTTCAGTAGAAGAGGCTGCCATGGGTATGAAGACTCATGCAGAGAAATAGGCATGCCATCGAGAGGGGACAGGAGCTGCCGGGAACCCTGCACGTCCTTGGTGACCCCCATTTCTGGACATGAGACCATAAAGTCTGTTTTGGACAGAGGAATTTTTCACAAGTTCCTTCTATGAGTTGCTACCAGTGGCTTCACAAGAGCTTGCAGGGCCTGAATCCCAGTGGGGCAGGGTGCAAGGGTAAAGACACCCCCATAAAAGGGTCCTTCCCTTCGTCTGGAAATGGATACGTAAGGAAGGTCTAGCTTGAGAAGGAAAAGGTCTATGATCTGGAAACCCACATTAGGGAAGATCTCGAGAAGAGATTAGTTGTAAAGTCAATGTAGTGATAAAAGCAACAGCAACCAGAGACTTGTATAAGTGGCAAGAGTGGCATGACAGCGGTGAGAGCTATCTGGCAGTAAGAGACAATAAACACTAAAATCAGATTTATACTTGGAAAGTAACACTCTGACCAAGAATTAATGAGGCTACTCTAAAGTCCGCCCCAGCTGCTGCTGATATAGTCCATAACTAAACTTGCTCTTCCATGTCCAACCAGTTCTTCTAAGCTACTTCTGGAAAAGCGAGAGAGCATGTTATTCAATTGCATCATTTGGTAGGGAAATGCTCAGTCCCTGCTCTCTGCAAATGTCTGTAATCTCCACATCACAAGAATAGCAAAACACTCTTCCCTCTTATCTGTGGACCAAAGTCTGACATCAGTCCCACGCTGGTCTGGGCCCTCAAAGCTCGCACTGGATTCTCAGGGGTTTTCTGCCCAAGAGATGACTGATTAATCCCCATTCATCTAAGAGAAGGAGCACTCTGTGCTCCCCTGAATATTGCACAATCATAGGATTCAATTTAAAGTTCCTAAAGACCAGCAATCGGCTCCTCTGACACTGATCTACCAAACAGTAGGGTGCTCAGCTACAGAATAAAGGAAAAGCAGGAGAGGGCATTTCAGAAGTCTATTGTTAATGAGCAAACCATCTGTCTGTCTTCTTCATGAAAATTGGCTATTTATTCTGACATTTCCTTTTCCTCAAACAGTTTTTCTGCTGATGACCTTATTATTTTAAGATAATGTAATCTAATTTTAATGCTAGTACTTGTCAGATTTTTTTTTTTAAAAAAAAAGCAATAAAGATAATTGTAGCTATCTTAGCAAAAGGAAAAATAAAAATGTACCATGCCCATGAGACAGAAAAGGTGCAAGCTATCCAAGCTGTGAAGTCCCGCTACAAACAAGCCTAGCTGGTGATAATTACACTCATTATTAAGAAAGAAAACCATGGCCACAGCTGTGAAATGAGTGACCAGTACTGAAATCTTCATATGGGATCATTCTTCCATCACAAATTAAAAAAACAAGCTGAACACAAATTAGAAAAAACAAAGGAAAGTCTCGCTGTTGACAAAAGCTTATAATAAATACATAAACTGGGATGGACTCTCCCTGGTCTGCCTTACTCAATTTATGTCTCTCAAAGGAACAGGTCCATTTCAGAACAGCAGACTGTCCTTGAATGCCTGTAAATGCGAACACCATTTTAGCAGAAATGTAAGAAGAGGATACAGAAACTAAGCAAGTTGTCCAGCCATCTTCCGGTATCACATCTCTGCTGCAGACACCACCAGCTGCTTCAGAGAAATGGGTAAGAAGCCTGATGGTAAGTTAATAAGGATAATAGGCCCAGCCAGGAAGTCTCCTCTCTATTCTCATCAGCTATAGACTAGTTTAGACCTCAGATATGAAGTTTTGTGTCCCTTTCAGGACTTTCTTTCAGCTTTTTTTTTTTTTTTGCCTGTTGGCAAGCAGTATCATTACAATCCTAAATCTGAGCAGCTAGAGAATGCCTATGCACTTCTAGCAAACAAGAATATTCTAAAATGTAAAAAAATAGTGTATAGCAAATGGCAAAACGAGGTCTGACTGCAAGTGAGTGGTTATTTTTGGATCCACACTCCCTTTGATCTGTTGTCTCAAATCAGCAAGTATGGGCTAACTCAAACCTCAGAACAGAAGTCAGGGAAAGTAGAACTCAAGAGTATCTCGCCAACCACTTTCTGATATTCATTTTAATCTCGGCTGAGCCTGTATTTCTTTCTGTGTGGTTTAATATCAGGTAGTAAATGAAGAATGTTGCATTTGGACTCATAATTGGACTTCAGTGAGGCAAGCATTTATTCCAAATGAACACTTTGCTCAGGAGCTTTGTCAGCAGTGGCATATTCTGATGCTTACACTGAAGTTCAGTTTGCCAGACTTACAGAGTGAAAGGAGAGATTTATGAAGAAGGACTGACACACCCTGCTGCCAGGAAGGTCTCACAAGAACGTACAGCTCATAACTATATGTGGCTCCTCTTTCTTCAGCCCGATGCCTTGCCCATCAGCCTTTGAGATGTCTGTGACACACAATGAGAAGAGGCATAACGAGCCTTGAGCTAGTACAAACCTAATATCTTTGAGATGCAAACCAGTTGTCAAGGATCAACGGCAGCAGTAAATAACATCAAAATGTACAAATCAAGGTGGTACAAGAGTTACATCTCCTTTACTAACCTATGTTTAATGAGTGCCGTCCCATATGTCAGGAAGCTGGATCAGATCCGCATACTAAGAGGAAGAAGCTGGTCACCCCTGGTTTGTATAGTGTGCTACCCAGCATGCTAAACAGTGTGCTGAAGCACTGCATGAAGTCAACAGTAACCAACATTTTTCTTTGATCAAGGAACAGAAGGCACCCAAACAGGAATTGCTAAGAGCAACCAAATTGGCAGGATCTTCTCTTCTGATGGTGAGTAAAGCTTACGTGACTCTTGCTTATCTGGTGGTTTATCTAAAGCACCAGGAGTACTCCACTCTAAAGGCACTGTGGACAACTGCTCCAAGCAAAGCTGCTTCACTGAAAGGGGACTTCAAAAAACATGTTGTTAGCATTTATCTGTTTCTCATTACTCCAACTGAATACTAAATCTGAACAAATCTGGAAAAATATACTTCCTACACAGACACTTTTTCCTCATTATTGTTTCTCTAAGTATTGAAAATGCAGCTGAAGGCATGAACAGCTGCAATACTGGATGCTACAAATACACTACTTACGCGTAGCAATGCTGGAATAACCGGAGCCCAGTGCTACGCTTTTTCCAAAAGGAAGAGTTTTGAGAGGGAACTGATATAGCAGATTTTCCTGCTCCTCTAAGAGAAGAGGATACTTTGGGGACATGTGTTCATCAAACGACAGGACACATATTCTGGTTTTACAATCCAGTAGAAGAGGATGAAGGCCTAGAACCTCCACAATAACCCAGAGTATGTCTCACAGTTCTAAGTTGTTCCTTCTGGGAACATTAAGCAATGTGACAATTTAGGTTTTTTTCATGAAATGATGAGCCCAAGCAGTATCAATAGCAATGTGACCTGGGAGGGAGAAGGATCCAAGACAGCCTAGTTACCCACTGGCATCTGCCACCAGATTGCTAATTTTATTTGGCCTGAGAGTGACTGACTCAGGAATATCAAGACTATTGTTATAAGAAAGCTACACCTCAAAAAAATGGAAAAAAAAAGTAAAGAATGAAAAATGAGGGTGTAAGGTTATGTGACTAAAGGCTTTATTACAATAAATACAAAGACCTGGAGAGGATCAGAGGAACAGCGATAGGTGGAGGAACACAAATAACTTCATCAGTGAAAACAGAGCACAATTGCTCCATCAAAGGACAAGATTAAGCTGTTGTCCCTGGAGAGACACCCAGAAGAGCTGAGGGGAAGAAACTTTCTTCCTGGACTGCAAACTACAGGGGTTATTGCCTCAAGGGGCATAGATCTTATTATGGGATGCAGGGGGAAGCAAATTTGGGGATTATGTAAAATCCATCCAGTTGGCAGTCTGTCAGTTTAAGAAGATGAAATACCATATTTTGCAGATCCAGCTGCTTCAAGTGGATAGATAAATAAGTTTAGGGAGAGAGATGGTGCTACTACATTTACATTTATTCTCTTTTTCCATTTGGCATGGCTTAGAAATCTCCATGGATATGCCCACAAAGTCACAGAGTGCACTGTGGCTGTATGTTCTACATGCCTTACATCTGCATATTTTATTTATAGGGCTGAAGAAGACAGGACAGATACTTTTACTTATCCATTATAGTCTTTACTAGCTGTGTTTAATTTCATTTAAGCATCTCATTTTGACATCAATGGCTCACCTGTTCTGTGCTCGCACTGAGCAAAAGACCTCATCATGTAATTTTCCAGAAATGAAAATTCACTCAAATGAAAAGGATTGAAGCCACCATTGCATATGATGAATGGGAATCACATGCCCATTTCCAAAACTGGAAATCCCATTCTGAAGTTTCTGATGTTCTGGACAGGAACTCAACACAATCCCCTAAGATTACCTCAAGTTATGAACACCAGCTTACAGAGGGACTGTGAATCAGGAATTGTTCCAGTAGGTTAAGAAGATACGCGACTTCAAAGGACTAATTGAGTCCCTCTTCACATAATGCATCAATATGACCAGGACATGAGGAATCGCAAGGACTTTATGGCCTGTTTTTAAGCTTTCAATAAAAGCAGTCAGTGTGAATGAAGACATAACCTAAGGAGCTCTCTCTACATCTGTGTACAGTGACTAAGTAATAGTAACTTACCTCTGATTGCTCCTCAGAGGCATCTGCTATCAAGAGGTGCCCTAAGAATGGCTGTTAGCAGCACATATGCTCTCAACAGCAACTTGGTAGGCGTACACTTTACTGGCCCTATGCAGAATTGCAGTTACAACTTCTTCAGACCATCTTCATCTTTAAGCACTACACCCGCATAAAAAATAGAAAGCATCAAGGATCAAGGGAAGTGGACTTCTATAATAACAGGGTTGCTGTACCAATATACTATCGACTGGAATATTCACACCTTGGTAAACCTCTGTCTGAAGCAGCTGAGAGAGTCCTGGAAGCACATGAGTTTACACCGGTCAGAAGCATATAGCAGGTCTTTCCATCCTAATGAGTCTGATGCCTCATGGCACATAAGGAAGGGTGGCACTGCGACCCTCCATGCTGTGTTATGCAGCTCGCTGAAGTGAAACGCACCTTCTGCTTTCACAAACACTGTACGTGCTTCTGACTTGGATTTCTTTGTTTCTGCTCTTTTGGGACAAGGGCCTCCTTGGGTTAACCATGAATTTTGGAAATAGCACAAGTTATCTAAACTGCAGCTACTGATCTTAACTATTTGATATAGGCAGAACTTTCTGGAGAATGGCTAGAACAACCTCTAGCAGAACGTAAAAAGCAGCTGGATCAAAAGACAGGAACTAGTATTTTTAGATCTCGTTGCCACTGTGCAGGAGGTCAGCATAAAACTTCTTGGTTTACAGAGGTACTTTATCATTGCTAAATTAAGAAAGAGAGTCTGTTAAGGAGAATAATGCTGCAGCTGCGTTACAGGAGAAAATTGTTACAGGAGAGAGATCGCAAACATTGCTCGCCTTTTCACAGTTGGCAATATCTTCCCCTGACTCATGCATATATAGGAGACCTGCCTACAGCCCAAGTCTAAGCAGGAGCTTTGAGTAAGAATTTATTGCAATCCCTTTCAGTGCGTACCCATAAACAAGTTTGTCTTCTCGATATAAATAATCTTTTACATTCTATTTATGCTCCACTGCATGTCTTAGGAAAATATTAGAGGGTATACAATTGCTAAAAAATTCAGATATACTACAGCCAATGATTTAGAAAATTATTTATTAGCTGTTAGAACAGTTAATCTAAGCTTCACTTCTAAACTGTAGATTCTTTATGACAGAGAAATTGGCTTCTGCCTTTTTTTGTGAAGTATTTGGGATATTTTGGCACCATATAAATTGATAATAATACCCTTGCAATCAAGGTAGTGAAACCTAGCATTTTATAATTGTCTCTCTGATAGAAAAAAGTGTTTCAGAAAAAAATTGGGCATACCTATCCCTAACTGGAAATTTTATTTATAATCAAAAAACATTTGTACCTTACCAGCTCTTGTTTTCATCTCTCTCTACTTTTAAACAGGTTCTCACTTTAAATCATACTTTCACAGGAACAAACAGCTTCAAGTTGCAGTCTCTTTATTCTTTGCTTTCACTCCTCCCTTATGAAAAAAGCACGAGGGAAATAATGCAAATACTGGCCTCCTTGCCACAGGTCAGCACCAGAAAAATCCAAAAGCATTTTTTTAATATAATACTCCTTCTGTCTGCTACATATATTAACATTTACGATGGAAAATGTTGAAGACCTCCCACCTCCAGTTGTTCAAGAATTTCTTGTTTAGCATCCACTGCATACTGTAAGAGATTTGCTGGAATACACATCTCTGCATCCTCAGATGAATACTCTGTGTGTTTGCAAAGGTCTAAGGGATGGGCATGCCAGAAAGTGAGGTTTGTTAATAGCTTCAGACAGTTTTCACTGGAGTTTCTGTGTGCCTCTAATACATATCTCAGTATTCACCTAGAGAAGAGCACGCATAATTTCTCTGCATAGAGCTAGAACCTATGGGTTCAAAAGAGCCTTGGGTTGATATCGGTAGTTCCCTGCTATTCCATGTCCTTGAATATTGTCTCAAGTGAATAGCTTCCAAGGAAGTTCAAATCTTCAGGTTTTCTGCCTTTTTCAACTTTTTGGTAAAGACCTCCCTCTATCACCTTTACCATCTACTACTTGAATTCCTGCTGCACACAAAGAACATGAGTCAGAAGTAGACATATGAAGCATAATAAATTCCTGAAGAATCTCACCGCTAACCTGATGAATAAGGTTCTTTGTAAGTCAGTGATTAATCCCCGTTTGTTCGACTTGATTCAAAGGCAGAGGTGTGACAGGAAGCACACACTTCCTTTTCAGGTAGCCTTCAACTCCCAGATCCTTCATGCCATTGCCTGCTTTTTCACATGTGCAAGGACTTCTAAATCAAACTTACCCACAAAGAGGGCCCTAATACTCATTTCAAGACTGCCCTTGTTTCCAAGTTCCCAGCTAGTGCAGAGAAAAAATGGTTCCCGTCTGAGTTTGGGGTCATTTTGGGTGCAAACAACGATGCTGCTCCATTGTCCTGTGTGAAGAGTGAGAACAACTCCTATGACTTGGTCATACTTACCACTCCTGTTTTTCCTGCATTAGATCTCATAAATGTAACGAGGGGACCAATAGAATTTATATAATCCCTGCCCAAAGGATTTAAAAACTTGGAGGACACTTTTAAACACATTTCAATAATCAAAGGATAAGGACTACACACATTTCTGCGTTGAGCTTGACGCCTCACTAGACTCAGCTTCTCCAATCCCAGCACAAAAAGCGATGCCCACCGGGCTATGCTAACCTCTGCCGCACCGTGTCCATCCCTCATCTTGGAGAAGGAGGGTTGCATGAGCCTGGCACTGAGCGTCAGCTCTTCCCCTGCATGAACCCAGAGCCCAAATCTCTCCATGATGCTGCAGCCCACAGGCTCCACAAGTGGCTGTAGATGTGTTATGCAGCTGTTCCTCTCAGATACCTACCCACACAAATCCTGTTTACTCCAATTCTGCTGGGAAGGTACAGAGCAGCACTAAATCCTATTTTACTACAGTCAGGATTAAGCATATACAGCTATGATGATAGTCAGCTAATAACTGGACTCTCAGACTTCCTAGAAATTCTGTAACATTATCTTTCCTTCATTCACCATTGGGAGAAAATATTAAAAATAAAGACTTTGGTTCAGTTGAATTATTGATTAGATGTTAATCTAGCAGTTTTGATTAAAAAAAAATCATCAGTAAGCAGCAAGATGATACAGCCTACTTAAATTTAATTTATTTTGCCAGAGAAAACTTACACAAGCAACTGCATTATGAGGATGTATTATTTTTAATTAAGGTTCCTGAGGAGAAGATAAGCATCAACTAAGAAAAGCTAGCCATGTCTGGAAGCTGTATAAAAAAAATGAGATGCCAAAACACATTACAGAAATGGACTTTTGACATTTGAATGAGGATTTCTAATACCTCAGATGAAGGAAGAATATGAAACTGGAGTTTCAATCTAGGGCCAATTCAGATATAACCCCTTCTGTTAGGGATTTGGGGCTGTGAAACTTCTCAGCTTCAATGAGAATGTTTTTAGCAAGGTTGTGCATATCAGACTGAGGGACACCTGCATGTTCCCTTTGGGAAGCAAGCTGGGGATGATCACCGACAGTGCCCAGAAGAAGCAGCTTCTGCAGGAAATCCCTTCAAGCTACTGGGTGGGACCCCAGGTACATCTCCAGATTTGATGTGCACTTCAACCCTAAATCCAATGTCGCCTTCATTCCTAAATGTAGGTAACATTTGATCTTGTACAACAGGTCTGGTTGCTCACTTCATACAGATGCATGCCTAGTCTCCTCTGAGTCTCCCTAAATCCTCACCCCTCAGTGACAATCACGTAGCACTGAGTTTCACAGACTGTTGACTTGTTTACGCTGTCTACCCAACAACTTATTCTGTAATAGCTTCTGCCTCCGGCAACCCTCTGTGCCAGTATAAAAGTCACTTATCTTGGACTGGGGGAGCAAAGTAAACATCAGCAGAAACTCTTTTTCTGCAGTAAACACTGAAAAGAAATGATGGGAGTTTAAAGATTGATGTTAAAAGCTGTGATTTGGGGTGCTGTCAATGAAAGGATACCCAAACTGGGCAAAAAATCATTAGCCACAGACACATATTACAATTCTAAACTGAAAAACAAAATAAAATATAAAGCTGCTTTCAAACATATCCCTGGACAAATTACTGTAGCTGTACCTAATGGATAAGAATGCATTGCATAGTTGAGCCTCATAGCCCAATGGTTATCCATACTCAAGAGATCAGGAGTTAAAAAAAAAAAATAGCCAACTATAGCGTATGTTTTAAATAATCCTGTGCGTCACTTTTTCCCATCAGTAAGCCTGGGGTAAATCACACAGATATAATGACGTAATTTATTAACTTTTGCGAATTACAGTGAGGATCTCCAACTGAAAACATTTTGATAGCCAAATACATTACCAAATGTCACAAAACACTCTGAAATATCTAATTTTCAATTTCATGAGTATGAAAGAACTATTCATCTTTAAGTAGTTATATTGTCTAAAAATCTGTTTAAAATTACTAGAAACTCTTGCATACACAACAGCCCTGCACACTTCTGATTTTTTTCTCAATGACTGTTTTCTTTGTAGTAGCTGTAATAGTAATCAACAGTAGTTTAAACTTATTTTCAACATGCTCTTTCCTCTTTATTAATTTATCTTTTCCCGCTACTGTTCAAATCACTCTGGAACTCAGTGGAGACAGTCCTCGAGCTTGATGGTGTTAGCAGAGGATCTACCTTGTGCCTGAAACCAGTCTCACGCTGACATTGGAAAGGGCTCCCTGGATGCGGTGGAGCAGCAGTTTGCATGTGGCTATTCCCTACCACACCCAAATAAGCAAACAAGGCATCAGAGCTCTGTTTATGCCTTCGCAAGGGATGCTGTAAACATCATGAGATCATCACAGGAAATTCACGTCGCAAAAAAGCTGGGAATGAGTAATATAAGCAGATGAACGCTCCTGGGCAAATAAACTTCATGCCAAACAAAAAGGGGGAAGGTGTCTTCCAACCTCTGCTGCACCAAAGAAGAAATGCCAATTGCAAATTAAAAACAGAGTGCCTGTATTTCATTAAGGTTAGGAAGGAAATTCTGTCTCCTCTCAGATAGCTGTCTGTGCCAGTCAAAAGTGAATTCATAGCATAACTGGAATTACATTCCTTTTCTGCTACTCACTTGCTTCTGCTCAGCATCATTATGCTGATGCAATTTATCACATTTTATATCTGAAAGAGCTGTTCTGTTTCCACAATCCTGCTCTTTGTACTATCAGCCTCTAAAAATCTGGGCATTATAATCTTCTTCCTCATCCTGACTCCCTTTCATGAAAACTCTGCAGACAATTGTGAGGCACAACACAGAGGATGCATACAATCCCAGAAAGTTATTAAATCTCTGGAGAATTAAGACATACTTTCACTGTCACAGGTGAATTTTCGCCTTGAGCTTGGCTCTAGAGTCCCTTCACATAACAAATGCACCAAACCCACCAAAGAGCAGAAGCAGGCGGCAGGAGAGAGGCAGCAACCTGCAGCTGATGTATCGGTAAGAAGTTGGTCACCGTGCAACTGCCCCAAGCGCCAGCTGCCCAGCAGATCAGGCGACTGTTGTGCGAGTGGAATATTTGTACACCTAGTTGCCCCTGATGCTCGGCAAAGAAAGGAAAGGAGACGTATTTTCTTCCATTCCTCCTGGCAGACATATGATTTAGCATCCGCTACCGCAGGCAAAAGCTGGTAGGTTGGCCGATGCCCTCAGATGTGTCATTGTAAGAAGAGGCTGCCTCCACTGATCATAGCAGAGAACAGTTGATCTGTGCCAAGGAATACAGTCTGTTCAGGAGAATGGTTTTTCACTGCTATTTATGAACAAACCTCATCCCATGCTGAGATTTCAGGACTGGTAATCAAAAAGTACACTAAACAGATTTACTTTGAAGTTCTGCTTGATCAGACAGCAAGCCCCAGAAGCTGCTTTACATACCATTTTCAAGAACAGAAATACCCTTTTAAAGCAGCACACTCAAGCTCACCTAGTCCAGATTTTAGTTTGTTACTTGTTGCCTCAAAGCCGAATTGATAGTCTGAAGTTAACAAAACGGTACGGGAGATGGGGAAAAGGGACTGCATGGTTGCTGGATCCCACATCATGTGGGTAGGAGTAGACACTCCACCAGAAGACATTAATTGGTGGTTTTTAAAGCCAACTATTGAGAGTATCCACAATTGCAAGATACTGAAACCTTGATATTTTATCAAATTACCTTATCAAACTTGTTTGCTATTGAATGTCAAACCAAAATAATGGGTGCTTTGATGCCTATGTATTAGTCTGAAGGATTCATTAGGTCTGTGAGAATAATCAGTCTGAGACAGAAAAAAAGCTTTCCGTCGGGCAGTCTGCCTCCGGAAACTATCACTGTTACCTTGACTTGCCCTCACCAGATAGCCAGCTTCTTTTTAAAAACTGCAGACAGACAGCAATCAGACCTTTGACATCTCCAGGGATCCAATTCCCCTATCTCCAATCCCTTGTAAATACATAAGTACTGTCATCAGTTTCTCCCATATTTCAAAATTCTCATGAACTGAATGCTGAAGTCCTAAAAAGCTTAACATGGACTGATTTTTCCCTATGTGGGCAATAATGTGATATTTCACTTTACATTTTCTTCATCACACCACTGCCCAAGGCTGCCTTTGTAACACACACTCAGTCATGAAAAAAAACTAGATCTGAAATTAAAGAAACAAAACAAAGTAAAAAGCCAAAGAGCTATTACACCATGAGCTTAAAAAAAAAGGAACTGCAGGTAGCTATGATCATTCTGACATCTGCTCACTTCTGGTCAAATTCTCCATCTCCTATCAAAGAGGAAAAGGTAAGTTGTCACTGCTATGCATGCTATAGAGGCAGAGTCTGACTGCCTGGCTATAATAGCTAGGAGTGCTGCCAAAAAGAAAAAAACCTAAATGCACAGTCACTAATGATTTTATTATGGTAAATTTTTCATTTGAAAATAATAGTTGGTACTTTAATGGAGAAAATAGAAACTCAATAAATCCTTAATGATGCCTAGTTTCTTTTATGCTAGCAGTTTTACATGGTAAAAACAATTCTTTTTGTGAATGTCAACCTGCCAATCTGGTTCTTAAATCTTTATAAGCAATTTCAGAGGGAGAGTAGAAATATTACTGTTAATGGCTTTGTTTGAAATGTCTTGATTATGGATAATCAGCTATGAGCAGCTGCAACACAAGAAGCCTCTGAAGGAAAATTAAAGCTAAATCAGAAGTATTCTGAGGCTTTCTATTCTTCATCCTCCATCTGAAGTCTCCATGAGGTGACTGCCATGTTCTCCTCACTCAGCAGATCCCACTTCTGAGACAGGAGTAAAATGAGCCTTTGGTGGTGGGCGATTTATCTGAACTATTTCCTCTCCTGATTGCCCAAGCGGAAATCTCATATTCACCCCCTTCTCCTCTCTGAGCTGCCAAGTAAAACTCAACTCCAGGACCTCAGAGCAAGAGCCAGAGTGACCAAGTGAGTAACCAAATCAATTGCAGACCAGGGAAAGCATGGAAAAAACTACTTCATTTTTAAAGACCAGATTGTAATATGATAAGAATGACAACCCTTGCATTCTAATTAGTGCTCCCGTCCCCTTCAATTATGTTGGCTGATGACCTGGAATGAAGGTGCCAGAATCCAATCAACACCCATATTTAAAACCAGTTAACAGACTGTCAGGTTGAGTTGTGAAAATGCCTTTATTAGTAACCAATCTCAGTGAAAACTAGAAAGCGCTGTCAGTCTTTATACACTGCACATTACATGCTGAGTAGCTTAGGAAACTGAACATAGTGTATGGAAAAGTCTCTCTTGGTTTGTGTTTGCTGTGAAAATCATGTAGTAAAGTTATGGAGATCCTTCTGTTAATACCAGATTCTTTGAAGAAGCACTGTATTTCTTGTGGAGCATTATGTTGTGGATGCTTATGAAGTATCACTTGTGGATACTTGCAGGCTATCACATCCACAGCCCTTCCATTGCTCTTGCTTCTAAGGAAAGCATCCATGAAGACATGAAGCACATGGGAAATGTCCATGCCAGCAGTGCTTATCCCCACGTGGCTTCTCTTCCTTCCCTTTTACTAAGAAAATTGCTGCCAAATTTTCTCCTAATCATCTTGTATCAAAGAAACAAAAGTGCTGAAGTTCTCCACAGTGCTTATTCATACTGACTCAGGACAGTGGTTCATGCAGTGAAGTAGTTGCTTCTTCCAACAACCAGATACCAGGAAAGCACGTTCAACGAAAGACAGCTATAAAAAGTGCTGATGCCTAATCTTCCTGTGCAGAACCGCAGAAACTCCTATTTTCTACTTTTTTCCCCAAAGAATACACAACAAATTGTTACATATTGTTACTTTTACAACAATTATGGCCAAGAGAAGCAAGGGATATCTCTGAATGTGTGCTACCTGAATTATCACCTCCTCCACGGCTGTGTGGACTGATGGACAATCCATTCAAACAAAACTGAACAGACACAAAACTTTACCCAAGAGTGAAATCAACACTGTAGAATAAAAAACCCCATGACTTCAATATTCACTGACATATTGTTTTTAATTTTGTTTGATTGTACTTATTAGAGTCAGGACCAGAATGGAACTGACAAATTATCCCAATAAGAGAATGCTCTCACAGTACTTCCAGGGAAATTGAGAGCAGATGGAACTAGAATTAGCACAGAAAAAACTTCCCGTTTAAAGATTTTTGTGCTTGCCTGACACTGTGTCCAAGGGAAGCAAAAAGGATGTAAAGTAACTTTTCAAACGGCATAGCTCAGCTCTGAGCACTAGAGACTGCTGTCCCGGGGTGTGCCTCAAGTCCTGCCCATCACAACTGCCCCTCACCTCAAGGGCATGTACTGGAGAATTGGGGATTCTACTTAGCATCTGCATCTGCAATATGCAGAGGAAAAGCCTAAGATGAAGAAGAGAGGAAAGGAACAAAAGATGCAAGGATCCCACCAAGGAGGGACCAGTAGAAGGGGAGGGAAGAAAGCTGATATGTTTGGCCATCTGAGGAGATGGAGGACACCAAAAAGGAGTACTGGTGTGCTGGGCATTTCAAAGACACCTTCTAACTGATTTTTTAACTTTTTTTTTTCTCTTTTTTTTTTATTTTAAGAAACTAACCCTATTTTTTTTTCCTCTTCCTTGTGAAAGTAGCCCAGAAACCACAGTCACATACCCTGACAGCTGACCACAGCATGACACAGTGGAGAACTTAAGAGCTATCCTTCTATAATTTTGATGCGTGATGGTCCAGGTACAACAGTAACCTCCTCCCCACAAGTGATTTCCACCATTTCACATCCAAATAAGTAATGTAGGACCTACATTTCAGGCCCTCCCCAGACTAATATGGGAACCTTCCCCTGCAGCTGCCTACAGTTTGTGATACCTGTGGCAATATGCAGTACATCTTCTGGTTTGGGAGTAATCAATAAATTAACAAAGCCTTCATAAAAGACAGATGAGCATGGCAGTGGACAAACAAAAGGACCAGGGGAGATTAAAAAAAAAATCTTCAATTATTTTTGATAGAGAAAAATACTACATATGATGAAAAACATTAAAGACAAAAGCAACTTAAATGCTTTCGGATTTAAATCTGCCTAAGAACTGTTTATTATGTAACTTAGCTACTTTATTCCTTCCTTCATCACTTCAAAATCTGCTGGTTTGACACCACTGAACCCAGGGATGGGAATTTATCCTGAACTCTGCACACAGTGACTGTGAGGAGAGCCGCCTTCACCAATCTCTGCACAAGACCCAGTTTCTCTTGGCACAGCTGACTGCAGCAAGAGCACGCTGAAGAGATTGGACTGTAACTATTTTGGAGTGATCCCTGAGAAAGAGGCCTTAAATAGACCAATACGTATATCTGGCAATCTCAGATGGATCATTGTGCTCCTTCTACCCACATACGTATTATGTTCATGTCCCCAAATATCAGCACAATTTACCCTCTCCAGCTCCAGCTTCTACGGAGCAAAACCTAAAAATGTCATATTTAGGCAAGAATGTCTTGCAATGCTTACATTCATTAGGGCTCCAGCTTTTGTTTTGTAACAAATATACAGTAAAGAGAAAAGGAAACACAGAAATCAGAGGTAATGTACTCATTAGGGGCAGATGGCCTCATTTTTCTTGGTTGAATGAACCACCATTATAGGTACTAACAGAACTTCCAGGCTTTCTCACATCAAGGCACAAACCCAAACCCAAATCAAGCGAAGGCTTGAAGTGAAGTTCCTCCTCCCACAGAACAGAAACCATCTCCTCCTCAGGCATTTCTCAGTAGGCTGAGTGTAGGGACAGGGTGAAAAAACATGCCAGCCTTGCAAAGAGCTCCCTGGCAATCTAACTGCTGGCAAAATCCACAGGAATCTGTGGGATGCTGGGATTAATCCTATGATGAGAAAGAGGCTGAAGTACTGCACATGCCACCGCTTTGCCATTAATTGGGTGAGTGGAAAGAGTGAAATGGGTGACAGTATCCTCATCTGTGGCAAAAAGGAAACAGCTTATTTACAGAAAGCAGCAAAATGTGCTGATTACAGGTTGCTTGAATACTCTCAACTGCTCAATTCCACCTCTTTGCCACTCAAACCCTTTTCCTGACCCAATTGCACCGACCGACTCCATTTTCCATTCCAGGGGAATGGAGGACTTCTGACAGATCCAGGCAACGTGTGATGCACTGCCAGGCTGGGCTGCCTGACAGCCAGCAAGGCTTTGGGCAGGGGAGCAGGCTTACCAGCACAGTGCCAGGCACAGGGAAGGGTGAAAGCCCAGTGCAATAGCATGTGGCAATGTAAAATTTGGCAAGACTGTCAGATCTTTCCCTCTCATTCATCCTCTGACAGCTTGAGTAGTGCGATGTTAATAATTCAGAAGTTATCTGTGCAATAAGTTACCTTCTCCTTTTAAAAATAGAGCTAGAGAAGCAAGTGTAAATAATTAATATGAGAAGAGAAATAATCAATTAACCCTTTCAAAGAAGGACAAAAATCAATAGCTCTGACTTTTTTCACCTGCCTAAGCATTTCCAGACAGTGCTGTCCCCACGGCTGCCAATACTCTGATGTGACACATATTCCTACATGTAGCATCACCACAACAAAAACCACAGGCAATCTGGGAAATTTGGTAAGAAATGACACATCACACAAAGCTCCTCATCTCACCCTGAAAGACTGTCTCTTCCTCTTTTCCATCCCACTACCCAGAGCTCCAGATGCTGGGATGAAATTACCAGTGATGTGAGATGAAAACAGTTGGTGCCTGCTCACCATAAGCCAGCCAAAGCGCGGCATGAAAGCTGCGCCTCGCAGGAGTGGCAGCACTGAGTTTGCCAGCGATGCCAGCTTGCACCAAGCGCCAAATGAACAGTGCTTTTTTACAGGTTTATATACACTTTCTCCTTTAGCTGAAGCTCCCTGATATGCTTGAGGCCAGATTCACTTAGGATCTGTGCTGGCTCCTCTGAGCCCTGGGTAGGAAAACAGGGAGAGCAGAGCGTGAGACATCCCTAAAACCGCGATGTCCTGTGTATTCATCTCCACTCCAAACACCAAGTGACGCTTCCCGTATGAACAGCTGGCAGGCAGTAGCTGATCTGAATTTCATCGGAGTTCGGAAATACGAGGGATATTCCTAATTAACTCCAGCGCATGCTCAGCTGTGGATATTCCAACTTTAAATCCCAGCTTCTGCTCAAAGAATAGCAACATGCTGTGAAAATTTGCTGGCCTTGGGACAAAGTCTTGCCCACACTTTGGCAAGGAAAGCAAAGGGTACTGTCTTCACTGAGGACTTATATGCCATTGAAATGTGACTTAGAAATTGGAGAGCATGCCCTGATTCTTCCCCCCTGAATTGTACTTGAAGGATTTGCTACAAATTTTTTTTACAAGGGCTTTCTGAAAAAAAAAACTTCAATTATGTTGTGGATAGATTAAAGGAAAGAATAAAAAATAAGCCCATATTTTTCCCATGAAAGTTTTATACAGATGTCACAGAGGCTACAGTTTGTTTGCACTGTCATTGCTGAAGCCCACGTGACAGATAGCAGGATTATTTTTGGTAACTGGGTGGAGGATGGGGAGGCCGATACACAATTTGAGCTTCGTGGAGGTTATCTCCATGCCAGTGTCTGTTATTGAACGAGTAGCAGTCTTTTAGTTACTGAAAGACTTCTGCTATATAACAAGAAAAATACACGACGACTGGGGCATAGAAGAATTTCAGTTACTATACCAAGAAGGTTTCCTTATAACTCACTGGTGCCTGGACAATCATGCAACTGTGGTAGTTGGTTGCTCCTGCTGTAAAAGCCATCACTTAAATGTCATTTCTCCACATGCAAAGGCCAACTGAATTCCAGCAAAGCATTTGGGAGCAAGGCCATGAGTTAGAGGAAGCCCATGTCTGGGCGCAGAGGCTTTGCTCAGGCTGAGAACCAGGAGGGCACGGGGTTTTGCATGATATAAAACCCTGGATGATGTGATCAGCAGGGTTACTACTGTTTTCTCTCAAAAACCCTCACTTTAAACATTATAGTAGGATTTGGAAGCAGTGTCAGATGATTGCTGGCAAGTGTGGACAAATAAAAAACACCTAGAAAATAAAGGCTAGCCAAAGCTTGGTGGCAATTTATTTGGTAAATCATAAATACAGATGCAGACACTGCTTGGGGGGCATAGAGGGTATTAGAAGCATAAGAGACTGGCACAAAACATTAGAAAATTTTGGTTTCTTTTGTTGTTTAAATATATTTTTTAAATTTCTAAAAAGAAATATGGACAGTGCATTAGAAGATATACAGTCCAATTCCTTAGGAAAAAAAAAAATTATGTTACTGAGTTCGCTTCTTAACTGCTACACATTTTGAGCCAGATCCATTCCCATGCCTGCCCTCCACCCTGTTTGTGGGTATCAACACTGAGCAGACTATTTCACTATCTGTACAGTTCCTAAAATGCCATAATGGTTATAAATCATTCACTGTGGTTTAGGTACCAATTCATTATTTACAACAGTGAAAAAACCATACTGGAGACAAAATGGCGCTGCAGTAAAACTTTCATGCAGTTAATGGGTTTGGTTATGATTATTGCAGGAGACTTCATTACTTATAACTGTCACAAGCAGCAATTTTTAAGCAGGGTTACTGAGTCGACGTGGTGATCTCGCTTAGCCCTTTTAACGTTATTTGAATCTATAGCTTACAAATCTTCTTTTTGCCCTGTCTCTCAGCAAATTCCCATCATCTAAACTTATTTATAACTAAGAAAAGTCACATACTACAAAAAATGTATACTCACCCCAGTGAGTAAGAGAGTTTGAGATAAGACTGAAGAAAATTACATGCTACCTTAATAAACATATATGATGTCCTAGCTAGAGAAAACATGGGCAATATTTTCTACAAATAGGTAGGTTTTCACCATTTCTTCACCACTTGTGTATTATTCACACTGTATCTATGTATTTATATCAGAGAGAAAAGAGGGAAAAGCGATTTCAGATTGGAGTAATCACGCTTTACATGCACGCATGCTGCATGTATTATGCCCTACTTAAAAGGTTCGAGGCCGTGAATGTCAGACTGTCATGTTCAGCTCTAAGAAGCAGCCTCCAAATTTCATTTTGCTATAATTATGTTTATAGAGCTAAATTCTTCTATCAGCAAAATGCTCTCTACCTCTAGTGATGTTAAACAGAGTAGTGCACATGCACTTTGAAGCAAAATTTGTCTCTAAATAAGATGTCTGAAAGATATTTCATCTCAACACACATATTTCTGTCATTTTTGAAAGCATCTGAATGAAGCTTTTCATTCTGTTAAAACAAAAATCTTAACAAAAAAATACTTTTGCTTTATAAAGCAGCAGTTCTTGAACTGTGCCTTGAAAATCAGGTGCTGCAGGGGAGGAGGAGGAGAGGTTAAGCTCAGGCATGGCAGCATCCCCATTAGCAAAAGAGCCTTGGATGAAAAAGCCTTGAGAGAAGCCACTGCCCTAAAAAGCCCACAGGTAACCTGGGAAATCCCATTTACAGTATGTACTGGTTTTCATCTCAGGCTGTGGCCTAGAGAGATGTGTTGGAGACATTACTAACGGCCACTGGACTCACACTTCTCTCCTCTCATGCGGAAATGAATGTAAACAGTATTTCTTGCCTTCCCATTTTGCCTCTGCCTTTCTTTGTAAAAACACCATCGAACACGAGCTGCAGTCGTGATTCTCCAACAACTGGAAGTGATTTCCCGAGTGAACATGCCCGGAGAACGGCACTTGTGTCTCTAACGGTGCCAACAACCTGGAGGGCTTGAAGCACAAATTATTCCAACTGAAGTTAGGAGCTGGCCAAGAAAACCTCAGCATCGCAGGGGAAGTTGCCACTATGCCAGAGGTCCCTGCGAGAGAGAAAGCAACACCTCCAGTTGCTCCCCCTCTGGTTCTTCTGCTTTCAGTGGCAATAAAGAGAGGCTGTCACCTGCTCGGTATAGCTGTCCCACATGCGATAAATACCCCTTTCTTCCCAGTTACACAATTCTCATTCATTTCTTGCTAAACCATTTCATAGCACTCATGTAAAACCTTTCTGCAGCTGCTACCCCCGTCCTTAATCCTCCCCTCTCTTTGTCTGGTCTGGCAGGGCTACCCTTCCCCAGCAGCGTCAGCACTGCCTCTTTCTCTTCCCTGGCTCACAACTCCAAACCCAGAAAAAGAACACACAAAAATATACATTTAGCAGCTGCGAATAAGCAACCGACTTATTCTCCCCATGGGGAACAGGAGCGGGTCCTACACCATCTCAGCACGTTTCTATAGTAAGTAGCAAAAGTGGTTTATTATTCCCCAGGTATGGAGTTTTCAGAGGGAAGATTACTCTGAGAGTCATTACTTGCAGAGGAATTGATGATCACTGAACATAAAGGCACCTGACATTTGCCAAGCATGATTTCCCAACTGTTTAAACTTACACTAAAGATAGATCATCTAGTTGTGAAATATCTTTGCTGAGGGATTGCCTCAAGCTGAAGGGCGAGGGCAAAAATTGTTCAGCCCCTTTCAACAGTGGGACTGGGGCAATATAAGGAAGACATTCCCTAAAGATATCCTGGTGGCTCCAAGGAAACGATGTTTGGGATGGGTTAGATGTTGAGTAGAGGATGTTCAGCTCTCAAAGAAAATCCACTTGCTGTTATCAAGCCTTTGAGAAAGTATCTGGTTTGTAGATACTCTGGAGAGAATTGGTAAGGATTTTGCATTGGCACAAAGAAAGGAAACTTTGGAAAGCATTTTCTGAATGCTTGCTAGTTGACCAAGTTAGATTCTTAATATACACCAGTATTTCTCATGAGGTGAATTAGGATATTAGGAAGGGGGACATGACAGTCATAGGGATGTTGCTGAGGTAATCTGCTAGTGACAGAGTAATTTCTTTCTCTCCTGGCAGTCTATTGACTCAAATGACCACATTAATAACCTAGACAACAAGAGTAAAAAGCAAGCAAGCCTTGGCAGTGATATATATATACTCATCAAATCTGTGAGGGTACACTGCCTTTCCTTTTGAATTATAAGGAAAAAGCAGCTTTGGTAAGTCACATAAAGTCCTAGCAAATTCCTAGAAGGGACAGTTCTTAGAGACATCCCAGTTTTGCAAGGACACGCTACAAAGAAGTGCTCACAGCAGTAGGAAAGCTCTGAAGCTCTGATGGAGAATGCCACAAAAAAAGGTATCAGAGGGAGGTTCAAAAGCAGCTGAAAAGTTCACAGTGGGGGGAAAAAAAAAAAAAAAAAAAAGAGGGCAAGATTTGAAAAAGGGAAACTGAAAAAGTAAGGTGAATGTAATCGTGGAAAAAAATTCAGTGAACCACAGTGCCACAGCAGTTAGAGATGACTGAAGCAGAAAAACTTGGTGCAGTTAGTAAAGTTAAAAAATATTCACTAGTGAAAGAAGCAGCTTCAAAAGAATCAGTGGAAGTATTTCAGGCAAGAACAGCAGAGCAATGAACTTACACAGAGATAAACAAATTAGCTCAAGTGTCCTCAGTACAGGAAAGACATGGATCTTTTGGAGAGGGTCCAGAGAAGGGCTACAAAAATTACCAAAAATTGGACAGGGGTCAGAGCAACCTGATCTAATTGAAGATGCCCCTGCCTCTTGCAGGGGGGTAGGACTAGATGACCTTCAAAGGTCCCTCCCAACCCTAACTATTCTATGATTCTATTACAAATGAAAACAGAAAAAAAAATCAGGAAGCATTGTGGGAATGGAAAGCACCATATTATCTTTTGGCTAAAAGGACTGAAAAAAAGAAGTAGAGTGGCAAAGTGAATGGCAGAGTGCTGACGAAGATACTCAGAGGAGAGTAGTGTCTAATTAGAAGACATAAGAAGTGGATGAAATCCACAAGTATTTGTTAAAAATCCTTACCGATCTCTATCTTAGCTCAAAATACAACTACAAGAAATGCTCAAAAGGCTGGAGGGATTGAGCATGCTTATGGAAAAAGAAAAAAAAAAAAAAGAAGAGGTGGCAATACTCTAAAAACCTGTAAGCAACTCACCTATGATCTGGGAGCTCCTTATTGAAAAAATCAGTGAAAAACAGAGTATCCTGATGATCAGGAATACCTGGCAGATACCAGAACAAAACAAGAGTCTACGTGTGGTTTTGACAGATTATGCAAAAGCTGCTGAAAGCACGTTGTGAAATGGGAATCCAAAAGCATCTGGGACTGGGGAGGGAAGTGCATTAGCTGCGACGCAGCGGTAGGAGAGGAGGTAAGAGCACCGTGAAGGACGTGGCAAATGACTTCTTGTCATCCTTTCTCTTTGTTGTAACTTTGCTTCTATTATTTCCAAAGCTGAGACATACTGAGAAATGTTATTTAGTGACAAAAGAGGGAAGTCTATCCCATACCTACTTAATACAAAAACGTGAAATTACATGGTCAGGAGGAGGTAAAAATTAATTTCCCAGTTAAAACTGCAAGGCTTTTTTTTGAAGGAAATAAGAATTTTATGTAGACAGAGCAAGCCTGTATATATTTCACACCAAAAATATCCTGTTGAAAATATTACCGGAGAGAGAAACAGGTACAGGGGTGAAAGAGTATGCAGTAGCATTAAACATCGTAAGTGTCAGGAATTCTTCAAAAGATTATGATAAAAAATGAAGGTGGCTTTAAAGAAAGAGCACTTTCAAAGACATGTACAATTCCTAAAGATATTTCAGCATGCAAAATACATTAGAGGTAATCAACATATATGCCATCCACTGCAGTGAGAAACTGGACCCAAGGGAATTGTATGGCAAGACAAAGCAGCAGTTAGCGCTGAATTAAGCAACAAACATGAAAGTGGCTGTGCGAAAATCTTTTTGTTCATTAGAAGATGACAGAGGAAAAGGACTGAGAATAGTCAAGGTTATTACAGAAAATGAGCATATGGTGACAGTGAGCTGTATCAGAGAGCGAACACTGTCTAACTGGGTCTCCGGCAACGCTCCAGGACTGGATAGGAAAGATGCTCCTTCTAAGTGTCAGCCTTTAGATAGACAAGATGCATAGTCAGGGTGGATTGGGAAGAAGCTATGTGGCCTTTGGGTCTGTTTTCTCCTGATATATAAAGAACTAGTTTTCCCCCTGGCATGTCTATAATACATCCCTTTAGAGCTTTATACGCATTAAATGTTCCTAAAGAGGCATTGCTTCTGGTAGTTATTTGAACACATCTTCAGGCAAGAATATTTTTATTTTATTTTCAGCAATGTCAACAACGTTGCAAACACATACTTATCTGGCACACATATCACTGTGTTTCTCCAACTTTTGGCTCACCTGTCCTTATGTGACCTGCTGAAGACCCAAACCTCTATCTTCTCACCTACTCTGACCTTGTGAAATTCTGACTCCTAGAGAAACCACCACTCGTGGCATGAAAAAACAGACTACATCTACTACTACTACTATATCCTATGCCCCACTGTGCCTCCAGATCAGCATGAACGCATCCCATCATTCTACCTGCCGTCTTCTCCTTTCCCTAGCTCCCCTCCAGCCTTTGCCTCTTATGGAGCAAAGTCTGTTTCCAAGGTAAGGGTATGTTCACTTCAACCTGCAATGCAGCATGGAGTTAGTTGGGCCTCCCTGCCCTGCTAGGCTGCCGCAATCTAAGCAGCAGGTAAATTCAGCCTGGTTAGAGCTAGCTTGAGACAACTTCTCAAACTGCTTCATCCCAAAGACCATCAAACAGTATCTAGTGGACCTGTGTGTTAAATCAACAACAAGTAATACTCTGGCTAGTGCAGATGACACGATATTTTTGTATGGAATATAGACTGCAGACCCTGTAACACACTGTCATGTCCATTAGGCACAACATTCACACATAACATTAAGAATGAAGAACAGCTAAAATACCACGCAGCCATTATTTTTTATGTGAGACTCCTAAGTAATCTAAACTATCACAGCAATGCTGCTATTTACACTGGCTTATGATCTGTCCTGCTAGGTACAAAATACTCCAAAACTCTTGCACTAGACTCCTCATAACCCAAGCACACAGAGAAATTAAATAGGGGTTGTCCTTATCAAACCGAGTCACGCTTTGTGCCAGTTGACTCACGAGCATCGTTTGAAAGATTAAAATAACACATAATTGCACCAGCTCTCTAAATCTGACCAGGGCTCAGAGGATAAATGTCTTACCTCATTACGTTTAAATGTTCTATCTCAGTGTGGTTTAAAACAGAGCAGAGGCTGTGAGCTGCCAATCTGCTGTACTGTTAAGAGAACAGAAATACCGCTGCAGACTGGGATATGGGCTCCGGCAAAGAGCCACGCTTAGTGTTTGGCTTTCCTTTACTATCCTCTGCTCCTCAGCTCACTTGCTCCCAAGGATCGTCACTTCACCCAGTACGACTGTGTGTCAACTCCAATTGAAATGATCCCTTTCCTCAACCGACAGCATTTCCGTGCCTGAAGTGCAATGTTATTTATACGCTACAGACCACATTCCTGCTGCCTAGCTCATGCTGGTGGTTCCCACTGTCACCAAGGAAGAGCACCAGCCAAAACGGTGGCTTGCCTATCTGAACCACCCTCTCAGAGACAAGTCACGCACACCTCATTTGACTCTCAAATAGGTGGAAGTCCCAGCCTGTGTAAAGGAGAGTCAGAGCTCGCTGGAGTCAAATCAAAGGTAGTTTTTCTCCAGTAGGAAGAGAGGCTTTGAGGAGCCATTTTAAAATGGGACAGAAGCCCAGTGAGAAGCACCAGACAAAACTCCTAGACATCACTTCTCTGCCTCTCCGTTGCTTCTAAATTATCACCATATTTGGGACATATAACAAAGGAGACCTTTCAGGCAATTGCACAAGCAACATCAGCAAGCATCTCATGTAAGAATTAGTTTAAGATGTCTGTATATCATATTTCCCATCTAACCAAGCAACACCATTCTGCATGGCTTTCCTGACTATTCCTTACCTCTTTTAACTTGTCCAGCTCATTTTGCAGTGTCTGCTTGGATACTTCCACCTCAATGATTTGCTGTCGAAGGATTTCATTTTCATCTTCTGCTTTAACACGTTTCTCCTCCACGCTCTCCAGCTCATGGTGCAGTCTGACAGAGACATCTTTGGCTACCTGGTCAGAAGAGCACAAACGCATGAAAAGGATCCATGAGGAGCAACAGATGCAGTATATCTCCTACAGTAGTAAGAATATTAAAGCCCTAGACAGCTGAGAGATTTTTAATTCAATTATGAGACTATTGATGAAAGACTCCAAGCCTTCCATGTACCAAAATGAATATTCATTTCTAATAAAGAAATCCAAGATGAAAATACATTTGATTACTCGCCTCCAGCTCCCTCTCCACATTATGCTAAAGCAATGTTGTGAACAGCAGGAGGAAACACGCAGATACCAAAGCCGTACATCAAAGTCCCAGCATATCACATCAATAAAACAAAAGATGAGGAATTGTGCTGTAAAGTTGACAGGTCATCAATCAAAGATGCTTCCATGCAGCAGTCTCCTCCACCCAAGTTTGCTGCTCTAGCAGCAATCACAACTAGGCAAGAGTGATATGAAAGTACAGAAATATAAGTTAGCTTTGGTTTTCTGAGTCCAGCCTAAGAAGAATGAATATTTACTCCAAAAACATTTGGAAAGGTGATTCATCATGCAAAATGATGAATTACTGAATTACAACAAGTCAGCAACACCAAAGCAAACAAACTAAAAAACTCACTATCTCTTTCATTTGAATCTATGTACAAGATCATTACTGACTCATGTGTCATTTCTATTATCATAAGGTTATAATTTGTTTTCTATAATAAAAGAGAAAATCAGTTCTGACATTTTGAAAAGTTTGACGACTTGATACGTCACTCTCATTTCCATTGCTGGGGACCAATAATTCCAAATTCAAAAGGATTTATGTTTTGCATTTTTAAGTACAAAATGCTTAATAATTCTAGTGGTAAGCAGGCCCTCTCTAGAGAAGGTATATTCAAAACAGCTACAAGAGAGCAATATTAAGAAAGACAAGTAAAGCTAGATAAGTGTCATGCTATACAAAGCTTTGCCTTGACAAAAACATTCCTGAAAAATATAAAAACTGCTTCAGCATGAACATATTTTTTACAGAAATTTGTGGTTTTATGGGAATAGCATTTTGATTCTCTGCCTTGCTAAAATATTCTAACAGTCTGTTCCTGTTATGAGTAACTCATTAAGCATCAAGAAATGCAACTTTGACTAGTTTTTTTTCAGTTATTTGGCATAAGCAAGAAGAGAAAAGGGAAAAAAATGTATGAATTGGGAAAAGCATATCAGGTTTTCTTTATACAGTTTTGCAAAGTTAAGGTTTTCAGTAAACCAAAACCCTTTGAATCTTTCAAATAAACAAATCTAACTTGACTGCATTTCTTTCATTTTGAATCTAAGCACATGGTTTTTTACTCACTAACACATCTTTTTATGATGATAAGCTGCATATTTGTTCTCCACCACAGAAGGAAATCGGTCCTGACGTTTGGAGAACTACTGCTTGTTTCATGTGTCGCCCTCCCTTCCATTGCAGGGAGCCAAATCCTAGTCTGTTCTATTTCACTGTGCATATGAATCTGTCACCCACCTTTAAATCTTGTTCCAGGCTCCTAATGAGCTCTCCATCCACATGGCCTGTTTGTGCAACTTTCAAGCTTTTCTGTTCCGCTTTCCTGAGACGATATTGCAGAATGCGGCAATTCTTGTTTGCCCGGTCCAGCTCTCGCCGGAGCTCCTGCAGCTGGTAAACATCTTCCTCCAAATAGCTGTCACGCATTTCTTCCATTTCAGCCCGAAGTTCATCCAGCTCATCCTGTGAGAAGTCAAAACAGTGCTCCATCATACCTCTAAATCTCACCCATGGGAGCAAAATAGGAAACATGCTCACTAGGATACCATATTAATGAAGTGATACAGATTGCAACATGCAGCTCCAGAAGTCATAGGAACAGAAGTTTTATCCCAACATTGACTAATTATGCTGAACTAAATTAATGAACACCTGTTGCATTTCTTACAATTACTTTAATAATTAGAAACAGAGAAGATGTTTATCTGTCTCCTGAAACTGGTAACACCTTCATTTTACCATTTCTAATTAAAATTAAAAGTGCATAATAGTTTGCCACTATCTGAAGTGATTCTTTGCTTTATTTAGACTACAGTAAACATACTTAACCAAGTACCTCAACATCTCTGTGTGATGTGCCTTTTTAACAACCAGCACTTCCTGAAAACGAAATTGTCCCTTGAAACCTTAATGAATCTTTGACAAAGGAACTTTACACCAAATACCAAACTGCTCCATATGAAAATGCTGTCCCATCGAAGCCTAGCACCACGCACATGCTTAGTGACAGATGGGTTGGATGTGGGAGAAAGCAGGTTTCATTTGTGTGCACACACGTTTCAATAACGGGACCACAGGGACAAAATAAAAGCTGTGCCCGTGAGAATAACCTGCTAATTCTTTTCTGGGCATCATGAACTGTCCCAATTCCACCTTATACCACGAGCGGCACATGCTCTCTGAAGTCAGATTTAGAGATTTACAGCTGAACAGGATAAGCTCTATCATTCCCATTTGTTTAATCTGTGCATGACTGAAGCCCCAGAGCTAAAACTCTTATAAAGGTCTTCCAAGCTCAGGGGTACAAGCCATTACACACTACTGCGTGAGAGGAAAACTACGACTCTACTAACTTTGAATAAAGTTGGAAAAAAAAATAAGAAAAAGAGCCAGGAGGAGAACACTTACAATGAACTATTGATTTTTAAACTGTTTTCTTTAAAATTGCATTTGATATTATAAAGAACAAATTTTCTGCGGAAAATGTAAATAAGATTCAAGCAGAACTTGCACTAAGGCTATCTGTACTGTCACCTCACTTCAGATTTGTAGCTGACACTTGAAATACCAAGGATGGCTGGAGAGTATTTCACTTTCGTATTGGGTGGACAAGACACTGCAATGGAGTTAGCTCCCTTGACAAAGCTTCCCTCAGATGGAGCATCCCTGTCCAGTCCCTCCACGAACACATCCATCTACATCCCTCCTGGTAGTCCCCTTAACCCCTTCCCATGGTCTAACTGGAGGAACAGTCATGTTTCTCCCCATATTCACCATGCTCCACTTGAGCTTCAGTAACAAATGAGGGACTTGCCTCTAAGCACTGTCCTGGACAAAGGAAGACATGTCAAACTTCTTCAGCTTCATTACCATAGCTATGTTAGAGTTATAGTGTTAACTCCTACCAAAATCCTATCCACATATAAAAACTCCAGACAGAGATGTTTTAACTTCAATTAGATGAACCAACATAAGTCAAATTTTAGATAAGAGCAAGTCTTGTTATTTCTAAAATGACTACTCTGCAGCTCAGCAGCGAGGCCTGGCTCCACCAGTGCGGCCCTCCTAGGGCTCTACACGATTCTCCCCTAGATGCTCAGAAAAGACAGTCAGGTATTCTCACTATAGAGCTATACATTCTCAATATATTCAGATTTCTGCTATAGGGACATCCTGCCCCACAATCTCCCTGAACAGCTGCAGGAGTAAGATATTAGTGTGTGGACAGAAAAGCTCAAGGTTTACTGCCCAGCGAGCTGGATCATACTGTCTGAAAAGGAACAGAGTAAGCACAGTGACAGAAGTCACTCCTGCAGCAATGACTGCCTCAGAAGTTCCAAGTACACTAATTAACCACAAACAGCAGACTGCAAGTGAGCTCTGCAGACCAAACCGAACAGAACTATTTCAAAACAATTTATCGTCCAGGCCCTATTTACCTGTCATCCAGGTATGGCCAAATATTCTGGCCAGTTTACAGCCAACACACTGGTGAAGTTTTGACAAATGATTGATATTTTTTAAAAGGAAAACGTAACAACACATGCTTGAGTGAACCGAGGAGACCTGTTTGTCTTTTTAACATACACACTTTTTCACTATGGTCCACATTTATAGACACTTTCAAGAGGTAAAGTAGAAGTTTACTTAGTGAAGATGAAGATGCAGAAGAAAATGTCAAGGTTTTAGACACTGGTTAGAGAGTAGCAGCAGCTTTTGAAGCTAAGAAAAGGAGTATACTTTTGTGTTACTGGTATATTAACTAGGTATTTTGGCTAAGGTAATCATACCACAAGTACAGTCTTTACCTGTCAGAGCTAATACAGTCCTCTGGGATGAACAGGACCAGAGTTATCGCTTAGGGCTGTCTGCAGACAGGAATTGAATCTATCTCAACTAGATTTAAGCTTGATTAACTTTTTAATATCATCTTCAGAATGCTAATGTTTCATTAGATTAATAATTTGGTTGCAAATTGAGAATTTTGAAACACAAATCCACAATAAAGGAAAATATCTGTCATCACCAAATTAATGAGATCTAGTTTATCATCTGATGTTTATACTTCAAGAACTAAGCCATGGCTTTCGTGTTCTAAGTTATTGCTCATCTCTTAAACTTCCTTCTTATCTATATCAGGTTTTGGAGTTAGTAAATCTGGTTGGTTTCTAAAGACAAGTAATCCACAATATTTGACTTCAAAGCATTTATTACAACCAAATTTGGAAAGTGAAACTTGTATCATTTTCAACAATCCAACCCTTGAAACAGTCATCCCATTGAAATGGAATATTCTCAAATCTTCTCAGTGGGTATGGAAGCTCTCCCAGCCTTAAAAGTCACTCTGTGGCCATTGGAGACTTGATTTCAATGTCTTTCCCTCCACCAAAGAAGTTCCCCAAAGAGCTGCAAGCATGGGCATGAGCTATATTTCAGGAGAAGGGCCTGTCGTTTTCCTCCAGGAAAACTGAGGTTTTCTCAATCTCCCTTAACAGCACAACTCTGACTTTGCAAGTCTGTGAATTTTTTTGTTACGCTTGCCTCTGGTTTTGTTTATAAATACACAAGTTGCTTTTCTTTAGTGTGATTTTGCAGATAGTCTAAAATTTAGGATACAATCAAGAAAGCTGTACTTTAAAACCTCACACAGTTCTCTCACAGTTTTTTTTTTAACCGAATTGAGCTTCACTTCCACACTTAATTTTTTTTCTACTCCTAAAAGTTTCATATAGAAATCAGACTGTGTTCTGGCTTATTATATTTAGGAATACAGCATCCTTTGGACGAAATTTAAAATGTGACAATATACATGCAAACACAACGAGGGCACAAACAATTTTGACAGTATAAGGAGCAGAAACCTCCCTGTCCAGGCTGCACGCACCACCAGCCGGCTTTCTGCTGTATTACTGCAGTGCCTGGGGCTTGGACATACATACTCTGTCCAGCCCAGGGAGGAAAAATCCAAACGGGACAGATTAAATAGTTTTAAGTAGGCAGATGAAGTCCTATTTATATATATATATATATATATATAAAATATACATATAGGAGCACATCACCTTTGAAATGTCAAAATATAGGAAAATGACATGTGGTTTAGATTTTGTGTGACAGCACACAATTATGGATACTGGGATAATCTTTTACTACTTACAGTAAAGACATAATCATGCTCTCAATACAGGCCATAAAACCAGTGGCAAGGGTGTAGATGCTTCCAACTCATAACAGCTTATTCTCCTTGGTAGGTACCTGCGACTCTGCTATAGATGCTGAAACCTTGTGTTAGCATCTCCTAGGTCAGAGCTGTTACAACTACACCTACAAAACCAGGACAGCTTAAACTCCTGTTCTGAAGTGATGTGTGCAGAGGAAACAGAAGAAGCTAAGTTAAAGACCCAGGGAAGTGGAAATTACAATTGAAACTATGATGGTCCTACTTACTAAACTGGCAATCCTACCACTTTGGAGGAAAACATAGAATCATAGAATGGTTTGGGTTGGAAGGGACCTTTAAAGGTCATCTAGTCCAACTGCCTTGCAAGAAGCAGGGACATCTTCGACTAGATCAGGTTGCTCAGTAAATCATTGTGAAATCATAGGTAAATGCAGCAAAAACAGAACCTTAAAAATCCCAAACTCTATAGGTTGCCAAAGAGATGCTTTGACTGTGAGGCAGTTGGAAATGCTAGATAAACCCAATCCCTGACTTCATTAAAATGTATTGTTCTTATTAATATTATTATTGTGAGCGAGAATTAAAGCTCTTTCTCTCAAGAGGTGTTGGACTTTAATATTGTAAAACTGAAGAAAGAGATCAGAATAGGCACTTAAGAGTGATTAAAATGAAGAAGTAATAAAGCGGCCATCCCTCTTTGTGCACCTAAAAAATGGAGAGTCCACTCCCTTCTTCAAACAGGGAGGACCTGCTCCAGGATTCCAAAGCGGCAATTGAAATTGGGAGGTTAAGTGACGGCATAAGAAGCTTCACTTTGCTGTACGTTCCTGTAGGGGATGAGAGCCTCCTCTTGACCTCTTTTAATTTAATGGTAATTACCTTCATTAAGAACAGTACCAGGCAGAGAGTCTTGGAAGAAAAAAAAATATTGTTTAGGAAAAAGCTAAACAGCTTTTCTTTCCAGATGTCACCCTGGTCATGAGAAAGAACAAATGGAAGTGTGGGAAAGAAAACAACTTTAGAACTGGCAGCGCTTTTCGAATTTGCAGTAGAAATCCTGCTCCCGCATCTATGGTTTCAGCCACTTGGCCAAATGACTTCCTAAAGGCCAGCTATTTGGGGTCTAATAGGGATCACTCATCTGAGATTTACAGGATGGCTGTGTGAACACAAGGACACACTTCAAGAGCTGCTCTGTTTCCAGGGTTCCCCTAGACTTCACTGCAGAGGCAAGGGAATTAGGATTCACTGTCATCACATCAGCCTGCCAAGCCAAGGTGAATTGGCTGAAAGGGGAAAGCCTGTGTGCAGTTTACATCGCTGCATAGCCCAGACACACACTGAGGGTGTCATCTCACATCTGTACTGTGCAAATTGAAGACTGGCCTGTCAGGAGAGAAGCCATTATCTCATTAATACCTTTGCTGATGTCATGCTTGTTTATTATTGATTTACTTTATAATGAAGTATAATTAAGGGTAAATTATAGGAATATGCTTTGTTTAGGATTCTTGCGGGGGAAAAAAAAAAAGAGAGAAAAAGAGTCAGGCCATGCAGCTATTACATCTACTAACCCATACTCATATGAGTCATTCCCACTGAAGCGACCAGGAATACTTCCACAATTGATGGGCTATGTCTACCCAACCTGATTGGCTGAGATCCGTAATGAGGTTTGAAAGTAAATTTTACAGTCATCCTCACCAACTGTGTGCTCATTGAGCCCACAGAGCATGCAAGAACTGGATTCCTTCTGAAATAAAATAAACAGAGATCTACGCTCCAAGGGAGCACCGAATGTGCTCCATTACTCGAGTCTTCCGGACAACTGTAAAACACAGGCACAATGGGGATGTTTCCTTCAAGGGGCCAGACTAAATACAGTCCAAAGTAAGACCCCTAAACTGCAAATAAGGATGGAGGTTGGGGCCTCAGCACCAGCTGCGTCAAGGTCAGGCTTCTGATCTACCCTCACTGAGCTGATAATTACTGGCTAATATAGAAAAAAAGCTCTTAACTCAGAGTGTGAATAGAGACTAAAAACTGGAACGCAAGCACAACTCAAAAAAAAAAAAAAAAAGGGAATTTTGGAAATTACATGCAGAAATGAGCACAAAGCATGTATGGATACTGAATTCACTGCTATGCATTTACAACTACCTATATTAGCAAACCGTAAGTCTTTAGGCTCCATTGAATTAGAAAACACCTGTGTCCAGAAGTTGTATGCTAACTTGGAAACATCTCCAAACTAGGAAGACAAAACCATACAAAGTCCATAAACTGTACAGTATTTAAGCAAATGCAAGTGAAATATGACATTCAATTGCCTTTGTAAGAAATGTAAGCATTTATTATTTTACCCAAAAGTAATATTTATAGATTATGCCAGTATTATTTTCTAAATAGAAGGTGATTTAATATACATTAAATCAAATGACTGGACAGTAGGGAAAGGAGGAGGGGTGGAAGTTACAGCAGGTAGCTGCTATTGCACTGGCAAATCCAGAACTTTTAGAAAGTCCTTGATAAATCCAAGATTCAGGAACTGCAATTTTATGTAATCTTTGTTTTCGTATTTTAAATATCTCAAACTGTCTTTATGTAGGAGATGCTGCTGCTGCTGCTAAGGAATAAACACATCCCCCATAACACTTTACAGCAGTACTGCAGTAGGGATAAATATGCTCTAAAAGGCTTTGGTTGGAAAGAAAATAACAACCATTATTTTTGCCTCTTGCAAAACACATTAATGAACCTTGGGCCTTGGGCCCCTGATATTGTTTAGCTCTCAAACTAAACTACTTTGTAAGTTGTGCATGGATGCGACATTGCTTGAAGCTTGCGCACAAAACAAGAGGAGAACTGAGAAATCGTAGGACTGTGAGCACCTGTTGGCTTCAGGGCTAATTTAAGTCTGCAAGATCTGAGAACGAGAGCAGCGTCTGGCAGCTTTTCTGCTTCATTCAAGCATTATCCCCAGTATTGTTTCAACACACTTCCTTGACTGGGGCAGTGGTTGAAGCCCCTCAAGCAGCCATGTGGCTGGTGCCACACTGATACCATCTATTGAGGGCCACCAAGGAAAATCTTGGGGACACAGCTGGGGCTAACAAGGCACGTGGCCTCACTATTCTTCCCGAAAGTGACATTTCCCTCTGACAGCTGACTGTCCCTCCAGTCGAACTCCTGGATGCGGGTTTTGTGCCCCAGGCAGGGTTATTGTCTCCATTCTCTTTGGGACCAGCAGTCACCAGGGGGGGAAAGCAGCATGTCAAGCAGACATGGGGGATGAGCTTTGTTTTGCTAACACCGGTGACCCTCAGTGAAAGGAAGAAAATGGATCCCATCGCTTCACATCATTTTTGCTCTGAAAAATTTTGTATTTGACATACAGAGCTCCCTGCAGGTTAATAAAAGAAATGGTGGTATTACTCCTCATGAGTTCGTCTCAAGCATGTAGACTCAAAGATCTACAGTTTCAAGGGAGCCAAGAAATACAGTGTAACCTCATATGACACACACTGATTTTAAACAAAAATGAACATCCTTCAGATGTATCAAAGGAATAAGGGATCTGGAGTAGCCCCTTATTAAATTTATGTCCAGTTTATGTCACATAAAAATGGATATAGAAAGAATAAAGACAAAGCAAAACAAACAAGCTTATTATCTAATCAATCCAGGATAGTTGAGAATATATTTTTGCACTGGCCCACATTGTAACAACATTTCTGGTATGCTGAACTCATACCCACACATGCACAAAGAGAAGGCCCGGTAAAGCAAAGCGGAGCAGAGCAAGCATCAGTTTCATTTCAAGAACTGCACAAAGTGTTACAGCTCATGCAGGAGGCAGCTCTCACATTGTGGCCACGAAGAATGTAAAGAGAAAAGGGTCGTGTGTCACAACTGAAGTATCACTGCTGTTTCTACTACCACGTTTATTTAATCAAAACAGTCTGAATTAAACTTTGGCCGAGATAAAGCAAGAACATTTTCAACTGCTAAAATCTGGGCCCTCTTCCTCAGGATCCCCCATCCTTTAGCGGGCTCTACACCACAAAGAGCTTCTTTTAAAGTTTCCCAAAGACTTGCATAGTGCATGACACTTCTCCACGTGCTGGAGACTTTAAAGTAATCCTGAAAAACAACCACTTGTGTGGGCAGTATTTTGCTATTACTAACCGGACTGGCTAGCAATAACTAAAACTTTTACCTTCCACTAGCACTTACCGATGACCTCCTGGTTCCACAGAGTCAGCCACCATGACATAATTGCTCTCTTGCACCTCAACACATAAGTGATACTTCTTAAAAGCTGCTGTAGCATTACCATTTTCCCCCATAGGTAGCCGAAACATGGTTACGCAAGAAATACACGAAACTGAAAACAATGATGAAATTTCACAAGAGGTAGTGAAAGGGAAACTTTCCAATGTCAACACTTCTCCTCAGCCACTTCATCTACATGCTGAACTTTATAGATAGTTGGCCACTGCTGGAGCCAAAGTCTCATCTAGGGCAAAATCACTGTCCCTGGAAATATATAAGGTGGTAACTTGATATCAGGTTGAGATCTGGCTCACAGTACACGAAGTCTGAGACATCTGCGGCACCAACAGTTTGCTCTGCAAAGGCTTCCATGGAGCATTCTGGTATGCTTTCCAGCACTTCTTGAGTAGAAATAAAAACAAACAATTGCGTTTGTTTTGTTACTTCTAGCAGCCCTTTAATCTCCAGTAATCTTTATCACTAAGTCTATGTATATGTATGTATACATAAATATATAAACACACACTATGTTCTATAATCTATGTTCCAGACACATGAAATGTATGTGAAAGGTCTCCCTATGTGAAAGGTAATTTTAAAGCCTGTTTCAGGGAAATTTATGTGCATTTGCTCTTGCAGTCCAGCTGCAGGGAGGGATGAGGAGGAGTGAAAACTACAAAATTCAGCATATGGCCACGCTCAGGAAAATAATAGTTTCTTCTGGGATTTATCTAATCATTTGTCTATTTACAGCTGACAGCTTCCCCATTATCCCTTAGTCCTCTCCAGTTAAAGGAGAAACACAGCTAGTGCCAATACCAACCAAGAGAACTGTGTTGTAAGAAATGTGAGGAACAAATCCACAAGTAGATAACTCCCACAATGCTGTGGTTTTAATTTGCAGAAGGTTTTTATAGGTTTCCCTAGGAAAGGAAAATGAAGTTTGGAAATTGTCCTGATAACTTTTGAGCCATCAGGCTGATTCCAACCATTTTGAGAGAGAAGCAGAACTGTTAAGACCTCATGCACCCAGGTGGCCAAGGAGAGCAGACAGACCATGTATTCATGCCTCTCAGAAGAGGCTGCAGTGTGAGTGCAGGACTTTCCAGGCACCAGGATGTGCCCACTGGAAGGCAACCGAGACACAGAGCCCCAAGAAACCAGTCTGTATTATCCTACTGGTCTCAGAAATACTTGTAGCCTGAAATAGTTGTAGTCCAAATCAAAGAAGGGTTGGGACACAATTGCTGTAGATGATGAAGACATCATGGTGAAAGAGCTGAAGACATAGTTGCACTATGTGAGAATGTTGAAGTTATGTAGAACAAAGTTCTTACCTAGGCTTGCCAATGTCAATTGGGTCCTGTGATTAGAAAGACCCTAAGCCGGGACACCCTAATGATGCTCAGTCCTAGACAATTCACACAAACTTTTTTTTTTTTTTTTTTCCTCTCCACTTCCCATAGTTACAAATCACCTTCAATATGAAACAGGAGACTTAATGCATTTTTCATAATGGGCTAGAGTTTAAGTACTATAATTGTGCAAATCCTGTAACCTAAGAGATGCTCCTGGGCTTTTGGCCTCCATGACTTCCGACGGCAACGCCAGTTTACCTACCCCGAAAGCAAATCCTATAACAAAGTCTGATTTCATTACATCTCCTCTTCTCTCTGGGCTGTCAAGTAGAATAGAAGCTTCTGATAAAGCTTCTCTATGCTGCTCATCACTTTATAGACTATTAGATTTCTCTAACACACTCTGGAGTTTTCCATCCAATGAGTGCTTCAAAAGCTTTGCTATACACCAATAATTTTCACTGGTCTAGCTCTGTATTATCCTTTTCCAGATGACCAGCAGTGCCCACAGTATTTCAGGTACACCCACTGATCTGTGTAACAGCTACGGATCTATAAAATATTATAATAGTTTCTTTGTTATTCTCTGTTCAGCTCCCACTGAAATCTAACATAATTTTTGCCGGCAGTTTCATACTGAGCAGAGATTCTCATTACTCCTCCTCTCATCATGCTCCCAAGTTAAAACAATGCATTTAAAGCCCTGAAAAGTGCATACTCAGTCCTTTTCTATGAGTGCTTCAGATTTTCAATATTGAGATTTGTTTCCCATTGTTTGCCTTCATTTTTCACTCATTCCTAGAGGGTTAAGTCTACAATTAATTTCTGTTTGGCCTTTACCAGACTTGACTTAAGATGAAAAACTTCATGTCATCTGAAAATTTTGCTGTATCATTGCTCCTTCCTTTTCTCAGCTCATTAAGCAGCACCAGACCCAGCAAAGAACCTTGCAGCACCCCCACTGTTAACCTTTTGCTATGCTGAACGTTGTTTCTTGTCCCTCAGCCAAAATCTGTTAACAAGCCCGGTCAGTATCTTTGCCATCCTTCTCTCTCCCAAGGTTATACCCAACTCCAGTCCTTATCCAAGCAAAACTCCCACAGATTTCCACGGTTATTTTACTTGACAAGGGGGAAAATCAGGGAGCAAAGATTGCTCTCACCAGCAGCAGAGTCAAATGGTACAGTAGCTGTGGTTACATGATTATCTCAGTTTATCTTATTTATAGATCTTTATGGATGCAGCGTCTTTGCTGTGCCAAAAGATCAGATTGTAAGTGCAAGTCCAACTAAAGGCTCCCGCAGGTCGAGCCAGCTCAGAGCACGCCTGAATCTAGCTCTTGTCTTTCAGCGAGGGCGAATGCACACAGATGTACTTTTCTCCCTGTACAAGGATGCAAAGACACTTCTAATCACTGCTGCTCTTATTCTACCAGTACCTCACAACGAGCGGCTTCACCTGCCAGTGATAATGTAACACAATAAACAGACAATATAACGCTGTCGTCCTTCACACATCAAATGAGGGAACCGGTTTCTTTGGTTTTTCTTAAAGGGTGATACTGAGGAAAGCTATTCCTGGAAAGCAAGGTCTTGCTAAGCCGGAGAGTGTCTGCAGTGCTTTCGAAATATTTCGGGTTTGCTGAGCTACCACCACGCCAGCCAAACCGAACACCGCCACAGTGCGGGTTGCACCGGACTCAGCGTTCACCCAGCCCCCACAAATCGGGCTTTTGCGGGGAGCCGCGGTCTCACCCTGAAGCCCACGATCTGCCTTTAGGCCGTGCCACGGCCCGGCTTTGCGGGGCAGCGCCGGGGCGCCCCGCTGGCTCTGCCCGCCCCTGTTTCTCCCCCGCGGACGAAACAAGGCTTTTGGTCCGGCGGGGGATGGAGGGGGAGGGTCTCTCGGTTCCCGAATCCACTCGTCCCCCACCTCCCCCTCAGCGCGGACCTCGCAGCCGCGGGCAGGAGGGGGCTGCGCCTCTACCGCTGCCTCCCGCGCCCCATCCGCGGGCGGGGACCCGCCGAGGTCGGGGCCGGGCGGGCGATGCTCACCTTGAGGTACTCGTTCTCCGAGCGCAGCTCCTCCACCTCCCGCTGCAGCTCCTCCGGGGCTGCCGGCAGCGGCTCTCCGCGGCTCGGGGCTCGCCCCTCGCCCGGGGGAGCGGGCAGCGGCTCTCCGCGGGGTCCGGCGGTCGGCGGGGCTCCGCGCCCGGGGCCGGTGCCGGTGCCGGTCGGTTCCCGCTCGCGGTCGCTGGATCCGGTGCCGGACTCGGCGTCGCTGCTGGCGGCTGGGGCCAGGCGCTGCTCGTCGGAGAGCGGCTCGGAGGGGCAG